>OZ024688.1:37425501-37924343 GCA_964016905.1 Perithous albicinctus | reverse complement strand
TTTTTTTTTAAATAAAAAAAAATCTTATGAAATAAACCCGAGTTTAAAATAATAAAATTCTATTTCCCTAAAATTGGTATCCGACATTTATTTATATTCGAAACTGGAGAATTAAATTTTTTTTTTTTAAATCAAAAACACACTATTTACATTTATTTATATTCCAAACTGGAGAATTATATTTTTTTTTCAAATCAAAAAAACTACAAATAAAAAATCATGTCTTCCTCTTTTCGTCCCCAAAATATTTGGGAGTGTTAAAAGTTGACAATTTGTCGATCAGCTGTGCCATCGAGGAGATGTCGTTTTATCGGTCTTTCAGCATCGTCATGCGTCCCTCGAAGATTGACTTGAATCGAGACAGATTGGGACGGTGTGACGCAGTTTAAGAATCAGAGCGCGCGGGCGAGTTTGAATTATATTTATGTGTGTTGTGTCGAATGCGCTAACTTGTCCTGCTCTACTGTCACGATATGTCGGACACTTGTGCATGTAAAAGTGGACTCTACATACAAACCAAACAATTTTCTCTCTCTCTCTCTCTCTCTCTCTCTCTCTCTCTGTTCGTCAAACATTCTAACGACGTTTGTCATTCGAGTAACAAGCAATTTGCGAATCGTTTGAAACAGCATTGCGCGGCTGGCTGAATGAATGCAGAAAATATATGCCTGGCAGGAGGAGTCAGAAGCCGGAATCGTTCAAACAATAAAATACATAAATTGTCTGGCTCATTCTGTCTATTTAATGACACCTGTTGGAATGAGCCATCTGTTACTCAATAGCAACTCGCTGTGGTAATCAGTGAGCGAAGAAAAAAAATATATGATGATTTATGGCTAAATGCATTGTCAAGAATTCATGTCTCTGAGATGAAGACGTTTAATTATTTGAAAAAAAAAAAAAAAAATACACATTGGGGATTATTTTTGGAATATAAAGAGAATTTTTTTTTTTTATGCTGAATTCTTTTTTAATAGCTGATATAAAATTTTGGAGTGCCAAGAACTGTGGAATTTTGTTTTGGAATTTTTTTTTAAATTTTGAATCCTGAAGTAAATTAAGGAACGTAATAAGTTAAATTACTAATTATGTTTCTTAATTATTTTAGTTTCTAGAATTGAATAAAAAATATATATATTTTCTGAAAGGATATTTTTGGAAATAACCAAAATGACCTGAAGTTGCTTTTATTTTCGATGAATTCCACCGCAAAATATGCGACTTTGTCGAAGTTTCATAATTCTTATTTTCCTGTATTTTTTTTTTTTTTTACATAAGCAAACTGTTTGCTATCATGACAACACTACTGCCTGGTAGAGCTAAACTATCAGCTGTATTTAATTTCAAACGGGGGGAGGAAATGCAACGATGAGTAACGAGGAAGTTTTGTCACGAAGTTCCTCGTTAATACTGCGAAACAATACTTTTATCTAGAAATTTGTAAATCCTCGTTGATTTGAAGAATTTTCATGAAAAATCGAGGTGCCAATATTCATTTGTCAGATTTTTTTTGATTTTCTGAAAAAATTTCCGTCAAATAAAAAAAAAAAAAAAAAATTCTGCAAACTTATTATTATTATTATTGTTACTAAAAATAATTAGTAACAATAATAAAAAAAATTAACCAAAAATTCTGACTTTTTTTGTGAAGATGAGAAAATACATTTTTTTTTGTCTCGAAATGACAAAAAAAATATTTCGTAAAACAAAAATACGAAGTTGCTAACAAATTATTTGTGAACAATTTTTTTTTTTTTTTAAATTAGAAACAGGGCAAAAAAATTATGTCACAAAATGTTTTTCTAGACACAATCTTTTCGTGAAAACGACAAGATTTTCAATCGAGTTTTTTTTTACTGCGTGTATAAGTGCGCGCAGCTGCAGCTAAAATGCACACAGCCGGCGACGTTTTGCAAGACAGTGAAGTATCGAAACGCGTATTAATGCATCTATATACCGACGCAAGGTGCGAGTCGAGCGAATATACGCGAGAGACACGCGGCTTCTCAAGGAATTCCATTCAGCGAACCTGCTCACATCGCGACGAGACAAGCTCTCTCGGCTCTCGAGGTCGTCAAGTGCCTCGCCGTGTCTTGCTCACTTTGCCGCAAAACTCGAGACTCTCTTTATCTCTCTCTCTCTCTCTCTCTTTCTGTCTCTCTGAGAGGACCACAATATAATCTCTTTGCCTTTGCCTAGCTGCAAAGCGTGTGACAATGCAAATCCCTAAGAATTCTATTCTTCCTCTTCAAGCTTACCCCCCCCTCTTTTTGCAGCTGTACGCACATTTAAAAGACTTTCTCATGATTTTTTTTTTCTCGTAAAATTGAAACCTCATCGAGGAAGAACAAGTGGGAAAAAAAAATTGTCTTCTCCAACGACCGGAAACAGGAGAATTTCCTTCTACTTGCAATATTAAAACTAATGGCACAGTTATTGGCAATTCAAGAATCTGAGATTATTTATTTATTTATTTATTTATTTATTTATTTATTTATTTATTTATTTATTTATTTATTTATTTATTTATTTATTTATTTATTTATTTATTTATTTATTTATTTATTTATTTATTTATTTATTTATTTATTTATTTATTTATTTATTTATTTATTTATTTATTTATTTATTTATTTATTTATTTATTTATTTATTTATTTATTTATTTATTTATTTATTTATTTATTTATTTATTTATTTATTTATTTATTTATTTATTTATTTATTTATTTATTTATTTATTTATTTATTTATTTATTTATTTATTTATTTATTTATTTATTTATTTATTTATTTATTTATTTATTTATTTATTTATTTATTTATTTATTTATTTATTTATTTATTTATTTATTTATTTATTTATTTATTTATTTATTTATTTATTTATTTATTTATTTATTTATTTATTTATTTATTTATTTATTTAAATTTTGAAATAAATAAATTAAAAAATAAATTTATATTAATAAGCCCTTTTCTTCTATTTAATTTTTTCTTTATTTGTAAAAAAAAATAATAATATTACACTATTTATGAAATAAATAGAGCGGTGACTAACGACTGTAGCTCTTTTTGTACGCATAATAATATTTTAATGAACATCCGTATTCGGGCAATTATTCCTTCCGTATTTTCACTTTAAAGACGTTCGAACACTCGGAAGCAAAACACTTCTCCTATTCTTTTGTAATGTTTTTTTTTTTTTGTTCCCCCCGATTTTATTGCTGTTTGTGGCTGATGTAAATGATCGCAGGCGGCAGGGTAACACGGGCAGAATAATCGCCGGTTTTCACTGCGATTTCCTTTCACTATTTTGCCTACTTGTCCGGCCTCATTATACGCAATGTCAGTAGATCACAGTCATTGGCCACTTTATCACATAAATCGAATAGAGTTAGTAATTCTTGTAAAAAAAAAAATATATATATATATCATTTTTCGACTACACCAGATTTTTCTTCCTTGTCATAAAAACAGTTGCAAACATAACGCAAAATTAAACTAAATAATATTTTTTTAAATAACGCAAAATTGAGCAAAATAATTTGGAAAATAACAGAAAATTAAGCAAAATAATTTGAAAAAATAACGAAAAATTAAGCAACACAATTTGGAAAATAACACAAAATTAAGTAAAATAATGTGAAAAATAACGAAAAATTGAGGAAAATAATTTTGAAAAATAACAAAATTAAGCAAAATAATTTGAAAAATAACACAAAGTTAAGAAAAATAACAGAAAATGAAGCAAAATAATTTGAAAAAATAATCCAAAATTGAGGAAAATAATTTGGAAAATAACACAGAATTAAGTAAAATAATTTGAAAAACAACACAAAGTTAAGAAAAATAATTTGAAAAAAATAACACAATTTAGCAAAATAATTTGAAAAAAATAACACAAAATTTAGCAAAATAATTTGAAATATAACAAAAAAAATTAAGTAAAATAATTGTAAAAAATAACAAAATTAAGCAAAAATAATTTGAAAAACAACACAAAATTAAGCAAATCAATGTTGTTTTTATATTCGAAGAAAGCAAAAATATTTGTTAACTGCAATTTATTTGGACCATAGGCGGCCAATCACTGTACTCCAAGTTTGAATGTTATGGCGTAGCTCGCTGAGCTCAAGTTTGTTTCGCACAGTTGGAGATGCAGTGGCTCGTGTCGTGCAGATTGCAAGCGCTCGCAGAGCTAAAGTCTCGAGAGCGTGCAGCGTGTGGCTCCACCTCAACCCACTCGTGTATAATTTGCGTTCGACACCTACACGCAGGTGCAACTTGCTTAACCCAACGCTTTAATGCTACGCGTCGGGTGCGACTGCACCAATGCGCGCGCGCGGGCTTATCGTATATAGTCAGTCGTTGTAGCTGAAAGTTACGCGAGTTATCTTGTCTCTACGGCAAGCAACAATTCTACAACGACGACAGAGACCATTAGAGTCGCGCGGAAAGTCTGCCAAGGTCAGAACTTCGTGAAACATTTTGCTGTGCGTTTCCAATGTAGCTGCGGGCCACTCCCGTTGCATTTAACCGACACAACTCGATTAAGACAACTGTGCAGCCTGATGATGACTCGTTTTGATGAGTTTAAACTCATTTTTGAGTATCGAGTTTTTTTTTTTTTTTTTTCATTGCTACCTGTTTTTAATTTACAAAAAATGCTCTTAATTTTTAAATATATATAATTTATTTATAGAAATAATAATAATAATAATAATAAATTATATATACTAATATAAATTATAATATATATAATTAATTTATAGAAAAATAATTTTGTTGATTTTTTTTTTGTGGGAAATTTGGAATTTTATTTCGATCTTAAATTTTAATATAAATTATGGAAAAAAAAATTAATTAATTACTCTTCGACAGTAATCGAAAAAATGTTTTTTTGTGTGAATTTAATGAGTTTCTGTCGAGAAAAAAAAATTAACTCTCCATTTTGGAGGTCGAGCTAAATTTACAAAATTGAATTGAATAAGAAATTGCGAATAAATTAAAGCTGACTGTTTGATTAAAAATTGAAAAAGTTGCTTTTGAAAAGTGACAGAAAAATTGTGTGTAAATTTGGTGAATTTACAGAACAAAAAAAATGTCTGTCTTAAAGTTAAATGACACGAAATATGCAATAAAAAAAATTACACCTTTTTTGAAAAATGTTAAAATATCAAAATATTTCGAGAAACGAAAGTACAAAAAAAAATGTTAATCTATTATTTTTCAACATTTTCCATTACGTCAGAAATTGACAAAAAAAAAAATTAACAAGAAAAAAAAATTATGTCTGTTTTGGACGCAATTTTTTTTTTCTAATTTACAAAATATCTTATTTTTCTCTGTAGCAAAAATAGGTATTTTTCGCCCACTTTTTTCTCTCATTGATAATAACGAATAGTAAATATTAAAAAAAAAAAAAAAAAAAAAAACCGAGCGATTTTTAATTACCTGATTTTTCTCAATTTACGATTCATAAATCCGTGATATATTAGTTTGTCAAGCAAACAAAAAGGCAGTTTTGTCACTTCTTCTCGTTCTTTACGTTCTCCTTCTCTTTTATTCCCCCCCCCCCCCCTCCACCCCTCCCCAGCTCTTCGTTAACTCAGCAAGGATTATAAACTCCACGATGACGTTTAATCGCGCGTGCGACCCAAGAATAGAAACATTTGCTCCGCGGTTGGAATGTATACATTAAAATCGTTCAGCGAGACTGACACACGAGCGTGGCTTCTTTGTAACTGTATGCTAATAAACGATATCTCGTTGCGCTATTTTCAAGGGGATACGAAGGTCCCTCGTGACTCTACGAGATACGATTGCGTATAGGACAATCCATATCATTTCGACCTGGCTCAGTCGAGCTCGACCTCTCGAATTTTGTTCCAGCATTTTTTCTTTTTTTTACATATTATTCTTTCATCTCTAAAAAGCATTTTCATTTTTTTTCGAATTTTTTTTGCCAAATTTGACTTTATGATTTTTCAAAACTAAATTTTTTTTTTTTTATTTTTTGGGAAAAAAGAAAAAGTAAAAAAGTTTCGAAAAATTCTGAAATAAATTCCAAATAAAAAAATTAAAAGTGGGCTCGCGGTCTATTTTTTTTTTTTTTTTTTCAAAGTTTTTATAAGAAAAGAAAAATTCGAAATTATTTAAAAAGTGGGTTCGCGTCTCATTTTTTCAAGCTTTTTATGAATAAAAAAATCGCTTCTGTGATTTTTGAAAAAAAATTTTGAATTATTAAAAAAAAAAATAGGCCGGCGCTCGCGTCTATTTTTTTTTCAAGCTTTTAATGCAAAAAAAGAAATCGTTTCTGAAGATTCTGAAAAAAATGCTAAATTATTTTAAAAAAATATATTAAAAATTAATTTAAAAAAAAATCGCTTTTTAAAATTCTAAAAAAAAAATTGTCATTGCTTTTTAGAATTGAAATGATTGATAAAAAATTATGGACTAAAAATCCGTGTGATCGAGTGTCTAAAATGGTATGAATCGCCCCATATACGGAAAGCCCGCTATATATATATATATATTCTATATATATATTCTATGTGTCGTCGCGACACACGTTTGATAATATTTTCGGCCATTCACATATTTCCACAATGTGAAAAGTGACATTTAGCAGCAATAAAACTCCCCCCCCCCCCCCCTCCAAGCTTTATTATTCCATCTCGTGTTGTCGGTGGAAAGTTTTTCAAAAATAAACTTATCCTCGTGCGATATGAATGGAAGGAAGATGTTGATACGCTAATGCAATAATTTATTTCCGTTACGAAACCACTATTCACGATGCTTTTTGTATACGAAACAGTTAACAAAGCAGCGCGAAATACCTCGAACGATAAAAATTTACTATCTTTTCGAGAGGGTCGAAAAGTTCAGACGACGAGGCATTGAAAATTCGCCATTTGATGATGTAATATCTGACGTCTAAGATTTATTACGACTTATTAAATAAATTCTTTATTTTTTTTTTTTTTAAAATAATTAATCATTTTTTTAGAAAAAAAAATTCAATGTTAAATGCCCACAAATGTTCTTATGAATAATAATAATAATAATAATAATAATTGTTATTATTTTATTAATAATCTACAAAATTATTTCCATATGAAAAAAGAAAATTAATTAAAAACCAAAAAAACAAAAATTATCCTTAAAAAAAGAAATAAATAAAAGTTGAAAAAAAGGGTGCGAATAATAATAATTGTTATGATTTTATTTATAATTAACAAAATTGTTTCCATATGAAAAAAAAAAACATTCAAAAAGGTACGTTTAAGAATATAAAAATAAGAATTTCGCGCAAAATGTTATTTATCATTATTGAAGAAAATACAAATTTTCATTTATTTTTGTGCTCTTTTGCTGGACGTTTGTGGCAATTAGTGCTAATTAGCAGTAAAATCAGAGGCAAAACGACTGTCTAGCAGTGCTTTGTCTCTTAGTCGATTTCTGTGTAGTTCCTCCTCGACAAAGTGTGGCAACGGATGCTCCGCTAACGGTTCTGCCTACACTGTTATATACATATATATATATATATGTATATATATATACATAAATGTACCGCAGTCGTAAATGTAACCGTCACGACTCGTGTGGTATGCCACATTCATTTCTCCGAAGAAGAACAAAACTGAGAAAATGCGAAAGAAGAAGAAGAGCACGAAGGGGTAATGAGGCTAGACACTACTTGGAAGACGAAAAAAAAACAAAGAGACTACTTCGCATTTGCCCTCTAGTGCTTCCTCGACTCTCTCTCTCTCTCTCTCTTTGTTTCTCTCTCTTGTGTCTAATGACCTAGTGGATTGCCGGACATTAAAAGTTTCAATGTCACGGCGTTACTAACAGCCCTCCTAACCTACTACACTCTCTGCCATTCCTCGGAAGAGCTTCTTTATAATCGCTTCTGGAAAATGTCAAACGACAAATTAAAAGAGAAGAAAAAAAGTTATAGAGTATTGATGTGTGTTTTTTTTTTTTTTTTTTTTTTTCTAAAATTAGTAGATTTTTTATAAGATTTATTAGACATATTTCTGAAAGAAAAATGAAAATTACTGGAACTAAAGTTACCCGGAAAATAGACCGTAATTTAAGAGTCATATGACGGAATTAAATATATTAAATATAAACACAAAAAATATGGAAAAAAAATTACCTAGTCATCTGAATTAGATTTTAATAAGAAACTAGAATTTCCGAAGGAATTATGTAATATATTTTCCTAAAAAAAAAAAAAAAAAAGGAAAATGACTAAACTTACCGTAATTTGACGGTAATTTTACATCACCAGTCGTAACACACCTCAAAAAGAAGCTACAAAAATTTTAAAAAAGTATTCTTCTGATCAGAATCATAACAAAAAAAGTAGCATTTACATAGAACAATTCTAAAATTTCGTAAAGTTAAAAAAGTACTTGACATTTGATTCCAAATGACGAAAGTAAAAATCGAGAAAATAAAAAATGAAGCCCTGACAATATTATTTATTTACTTTATTATTTTTTTTTTTTCGAAAAGCCCCAAAAAGAGCTGATAAAAAAAAATGTTCATCTCATGAAAATCATAATAAAAAAAAGTACACTACAAAATAATTGGCAAATTTAATAAAGATAAAAACGTACGTGACATTTGATTCGGAATGACCCATACATACGTGACGAAAAAGTGTAAAGCATCGAAATCAGGAAAATAAAAAGCATTGACAATGTTTTTATTTTTATTTCATTTTCTTTTTTTTTTTTTGCTATCGGAAAAGCTCGAATGGAAAATTTGATGAAATTCTGTTGAGACCATTTGATAAATTAGCAAGGAGTGGGGGATGGAGGAGCACATCTGGCTGATGAGCTTGTCAGGTGGGACGGGTAGAGTTAGATATATATATATGAGGCAAAACGCTGGGCTACAAGTATATCATGTATCTGGCAAAGGTCACGCGCTGCAATAGACGCAGAGAATATTGCGCGAGTGATGCATACTGAAAGCATTGGCTATATATATATATCTTTTTCTCTCTCTCTCTCTCTCTCTCTCTCTCTCTCTCTCTCTCTCTCTCTCTCTCTCTCTCTCTCTCTCTCTCTCTCGCTCTCACTATATGGACTATATATCCAAGAGGCGATTCCCAGGGAGAGTAGAGTTAGAGTGTGTTAGAGAAGAGCATCGCAGTATCATTAGTCGCGAGGACGGGCTGCTCTTGTCGACTTGTGTGTGCCCCACGCGTTCGCTCTACATCTTCTGTGAGAATATACACAAGCTATAACAGAACGATAAATCGATCGCAGGGGTGTGCCGGGCTCGCGTTGCAATCAAATAATTGCGATGGCTCAAGAGAGAGAGAGAGAAAGAGACAGAGAGAGAGAGCGAGAAAAAAAGTATCGACTCTCTCTCTCTGTATATCGAGAATTAATTATTGAAAAAAAAAAAAAAAAGTTTGACTTGTTATGTTTATTTGTGTTACTCAATGTTCCTTGTATGATTTTTTTGTAAAGGGGATCTTTGTGTCGAGTGATAAATAAATATATACAAACAAAAGAAACAGACGATGGAAATTTTTTTTTCTTTGTTTATGAGAATTTTTTTTTTTTTTTTTTCGGTTTTATGTTAAATGTTTTGCCAATTTTAGTGCACGAATATTGTCATTTAAATTGTAATGGAATCGTGATGGTGAAAAAAGAAATTGTTGTAAATAATACATTCGCTCGAACGTCATATCATCTCTTTTATTGTGTACACAAGTGCTTAAAGGCAAAGCTTATTAAACCGCTATAACTGGCGGCTGTAACCGACGGTAGAGTCGCTCGAACGTCATCGGCGCGCGCACCTGTTGTCGACGCGATGAAACTACCCACTACCATGCGTGTGTGTGTTTGTGTGTATGCCAGAACCACGGAATGAAAACTTATTTCAGACCAAAACCGTTCATCAGGTGTTCAACTGCGGGCTTTACACCATATTGTGTGTGTCTCTCTCTCTCTCTCTCTCTCTTGTTGTTACTGAGGACCTTTGTAAGGTCGTCGTCATCCGGCAGCTATATACACGTGACGGTTACGAGTTTCCGGTTAACACCTCCATTTTACTTGCACAGAAATTCTTGGAATAGCTCGAAACTCGAAACTAACAATTCAACACTAGAAACATTTTTTTTTTTTTTTCTTAAATTAAAAAAAAAGTTTGAAATTATTTTCGGTTTAATTTTGAAATGCGAAAATATCTGTTTTTAGAATGGAAAATTTTTTCGAAATTTCAAATCTGCTCGAAACTCATTTTTATTCAAAAGTTTTGAAAAAAATTTATAGGGTGATAAAAACATGTTTTTTTTTTGGACCAAAACAAAAATTCGTCAACTGAATCCGGGAGCATCAGATTGATGACCGAGTTGACTTGGAATGCCCCATGTATATAACGTAACCCATCCCCCCCCCCTCCTCCCCGCCTTTCTTCTCGAGCTGTCCGTTAGATAAAGGGAAGCCACAAAGGAGAGAATGTCGATCTCCGTCCATCTTACACAAGGCGGCTGCATAATATTATACGCAGTAATTTGAAAGTGGCCGTGAAAGGGCTCCGCTGCTGGGAAAAAGTATGGCAAGCAGTAGCGCATCGTTAAAAAAAAAACAGGACATTTTAATTTTTTTTTTAAGATGGCGTCATGACGTTACCGCATCTCTTAATGTATATTATATTGGAAAATGTAAAAAAAGGAGAGATAAACGGAGAAATGCCCATCTAATGCTATCTTTGGCATTGGACATGACTCATTCCAGATTCTATAATATTGTGACGTCATAAGAACGTTTTAATAATCAAATAGTTCGGTGTCTGTTATTATTCCTAATTTTTTTCAACCGTCATAAAATTGCACTTTCCTTAATTAATAAAAAAAAAAGTGTAAAAAGATTTAAAAAATTGTAATTACGTGTTACGAAGTTTCGTTCCAAAAAAAAAAATCTTAGGTTTATAAATAACGTAACAAAGACGATAGCGCCCTCTAACGTTCATCAATACATTCAAAAGTTTTCTCTCTCTCTCTCTCTTTGTTTCATTGTCTTACGTCTGAATGTAAGATCGTCGTCCTCGTTGCGTTTTGAACTTTCATTTTTCTCCACAAAGTCCCGAAAGATACACTCATAATATATTACTCAGTAAAGTTATAAGTAACGCCACGTGGGCGAGAGAGCGAGTTTCGTTGAAGCAAAATATATATATATATACATATATATATAATAGCGTTTCATGGCTGATGCCTTCTGTGCCAAGCAGAAACACACAAGCGCGGTTATAGACGCGTTAGTTTCGTGACTTTCTAAGCTACACTCGCGCAGCCAAGAGTCTCTCTCTCTCTCTCTCTCTCACACACACACTCTCTGTCTCTCTCGTCGGTTTTTCAAGCTGAGAAACGTTGGTTGTAAACTATACGCACAGTCTGTTAGTTGCGTGCTTCACAAAAACACGAAAGCACGGAGGCCGCCGCGCAGTGTCTCGGTCCCTCTTCGCTGTTCGTTCCTCTCTCGCGGTGTTCTCGATGCTTAGAACTCTGTCTATTGTCTTTGCTGGCAAACTTCTTTTAATCTCGCTGTTTGCCAAGCTTAGGAGGCGCGCGCAACCGTTCGGTGGTAGCCGCGCAGTGCAAACCGGACGTCGTTCCGCGAATCACACGAGACGAGAAATCCCAACCGAAGCCTCGGGCAACACACGCCAACGAGTCAATTGTAACAATAACAAAGTGACGGGGTGCTCGGGGTGGAGAGAGAGTGAAATAATAAATATAACATTAGCCGGTCGTTGATTCATCGGAGTGACATCTTAGTGTCGCGGAACGCTTTATTATGGATAAAACGAATATATTAAAATTCATTTAATATCGCGCTTTGTCACCTTGAATCGGCATTATGTGCAGTGAATGTGCACGTGAATATTTCGTGAATAATGGCTCGACACTCGAGTCCACTAAATTCTACGCAATCTCAACTGTTGGATAACAGAAATGTTTTTTTTTTTTAATTTTTGATTTAAAAAATACGTGATTATGGTAACTAAAAAACAACGTAGCATTTTCGACTGGAATCACCTGTAGAAATGATGACACTTTCAGTTTTGTACTGAAATAACAATTCTATATTTTTTTAGCAGCGCTTTTTTTTTAATACGTAGATACGTACCTTTAATTTATTTTTTGCATTTTATTTGGTATTAATTATTTTATAATTGTCAATTTTTTGCTTCAAATTTGTATGAAATTCTTTCGGGAAATATGTTGACTAATAAAAAGATTTTAAATTGCTATTGAAGGGCCAGTAAATGATGACAAAGAAAAATGAAATAAATGTGCGAAAATTGAAGAATTTGCGAATGTTAATTTTGAAAAAATCGTTCGATGAAAATATTTATACATTTTGCAACCATTTTCGCGTTAACATACGCAAATATATATTTTTTTTATCGAGGAAAAAAAAAATCAAACGCATCATACGATTTATATGATTTTTTTTTTTTTCAAGTGTAACAAAAAATACCGGAATTTAGATATTCGATCCCGAATGCTTTGAAACCTATTTTTATTCACAATAAAAGTAATTATATTTTTCATTACTTAAATAACAATTATTTAAATATCGATAATAATAATAATATTATTCGAATAAACATCATCGCGAAAAAGAATGAAATTATTATTATTATTATTTCAATGAAATAATAATAATGATTTTTTTCTCGTTGATTCTTCAAATCAATATTGTTGTCGATTGAATGATAAAATAGTGATAATAGTTCCGGCGAATCGGCACGTTGAAGATAATGCACAAAAAAAATGCATTTTTTTTTTGTTCGTAGATACGAAAACGTGTGTCTGTTGTGTATTCGTCAGATCGAGAATCTTAGTGCATAAATAGGGTAAAAAAATGGCTGTGATAATCAACACTTGTGGAATATTTATTTTCGAATGTACGTGTATTTTTAACTCGCAATCTGTTGGATGTTTATAAATGTAATTGTCGACGTAATTGCGAGTAGGAAACTCTCGCCTGTTCGATGATTCTTCCAGAGAACATTTTTTTTATTGCCATTTCCATTGAACGTCCAATGACTCGTTAGTTTTTTTTTTTTTTTTTTTTGTTCTGTTTCGTTCCTCGAACGCTTCTCTCGTGTTTTCCCAACACGCGCGTTTATAGATTTATTCCACGCTCGCGGTGCATATTTTACCGACCCGGAAGTTGAGGAACGAAAGCTCTCGCTGCAGCAGAGGACGCGTAAAACGCGTGGTCAGTTATAAACATATTCGCCGGTGATTTTCCGTGTGACACATAACGGTGAGGAGAAGCTTATGAGACGAGACGTATCGCTTTGTTGCTGGCGTGTGGATATTATGATTATCTGTTTAAAAATCGACGGCGTTAAGATTATCGTCGTTATTATTATCGTCGAGGATCACTTCAGCTGTTTTATTTTCTCGTCAAAGAAGCAAACGATTGTCTGTGTGTTTTTTTTTTAATTGTTTTTTTTTGTCATAATAATGAGTAACATCGTTAAAATTGGTTATACATGGCTTTTCAAAATTCGATAGTTTTGGGAATAATCGATGCGTTCGATTGACTATTTTTTTTTTGTTTTTTGGAGTTTTCTGTTGAAATTTAAAAATAAGACGAAGATTCTTGTCGATTTTACGAGTTTGCAATTTTTTTTTTGCTTTTGCACTATTCGGGAGTTGAACGAAAATGTTGAAGTTTTTTTACAAAATGTTGAATCAGAAGTGACCATTTTTTTTTTTTTTTGGAAATTAATTTTTAGGATTTAAAAAAAATGTACAAAGATTGAAAGTAACACAAAATATTTTTCGTTTTGTCAAAATATAGCAGTTTGAAAAAAATTCTTTTTCCAAAATTAAAAACATAGAAAAAAAATGGTGTCCAATTAACACAGTTTTTGTAATTGTCAAAAAAATATGCATTGTACTTGAGAAATATGTTTTTTTTTACTCGAATTTTTTTTTCTTTTTGAAAATTAATTTTCAAAAATGAAATAAAAAAAAATCATGGATTCCAAAAAATTAAATAAAAGTCATATAAAAGAAAATTGAAATAATAATTATTGATCCAAAAAAAAAAAAATGTTCAATTAACACAGTTTTTGTAATTGTCAAAAAAATATGTATCATACATGACAAATATATATTTTTTTAACTCGAATTTTATCTTTTCGGAAATTAATTTTCAAAAATGAAATAAAAAAAATTATGGTTCCAAAAAAAAAAAAAAAATGGTGTCCAATTAACACAGTTTTTGTAATAGTCAAAAAAACATGTATTATACATGACAAATATCTATTTTTTTAACTCAAATTTTTTGCTTTTCGGAAATTAATTTTCAAAAGTGAAATAAAAAAATGGATTCCAAAAAATAAAATAATAAAAATTATACAAAAGAAAATTGAAATAAAAATTATGGATCCAAAAAAAAAAAAAAAAAAAAAATAGCTGGACAAAAAAAACAATAAAAAAACACAATCACTTTCATTAAGTTTTCATCGAACGGTTCTGTTCGATCCTCGCTCGTGCACTTTTGGTTCAAGTCCCTCCTCGGTTGAGATTCGATAGTAACGAAAAACGTGGGCGCTCGAGATAATCGCGCGTGGTGGCTGCCAAGAGAGAAGTCCGTGCGGTCGTGTTGTGTATTTTTTTTTTTTTTTTTTCTTTTTTCCTGCCGAGTAAAAGACAGACGGACGGTGTTGCGTTCGGAGAGTTCCTCCGGCACTTGCGTCGAGCATCGATGCCCGCGACTCTCTGTGTATAGTCCGGTGTGTTGGTAGTAAAATACTCAGTGCGTGTAGACTTAACTATAGAGCGTAGCAGCAGCAGCAGCAGCAGCAGCAGCAGCAGAAGCAGCAGAATCGAGAATCTCCTCTTTCGTGAGTCACAGAGCAGGCTTCACAGTCTATACTCTCGAAGAACGAGCCCTACCGCCGCCCGTTACTGCTCTTCTCTTCCCTCCTTTCCCCTCCGCAGCCCTCATTTATACTAGTACAGTTTCGCTTCCTCGCCTCGTCCCAGCTTTCGCTTGTTCGGCTCTCTCGGCGCGCGCGTGTTCCTTTTGTTGGTTGTGCTGCTGCTGCTGCTGCTGCTGCTGCGAGCCGCATCGTCATCGGGTCATTCGGTTCGCACTTTCCCGTCTATTCACAATTATCCAAACAGTTCGTCATCGCATAAATATACAGTACAACGCAAATTGCCAACTCTCTTTTGTCCTATTTATCAACGAAAATAATTAAGGGAAATCGAAGAGATTACTTTCTAACGGAAATTAAAAAATCTTTTTTTTTTCTGGAACTAAAGTACACTACATTTTATTTGGTTTTCCATTTTTTTGGTTATTGACAAAGAATGATTTGGAGGTAGATAATTATTGCTTTATTTAGAATTTTTTTTTTTTTTTAATTATTCTTGTAATTTTGGGAATAAATTGGAATTACGAATTTTTATTAATTAATCGTGAATAATAATTAATTTTGTTATTTTTAACAATTAATGATTTAATAATGATAATTAGAAGGGAACGCGTTTAGAATATTGTAAATATTTTGATAGAATTTTAATTCGAATTATCGTTTTTAATTTTATTATTATCACAAATCTTGATTAATCGAAATGAAATAATCTTGAAATTTGTAATTGGCTTTTGTGCTGTATTAAATTAATTTAGAAAAAAAGCAAAAAAGTGCCGCGAGTGCGTCGAGCTTAAAAGCAGTCTTATCGAGGAATTATCATTATTCTCTCATTTTCATCGATTATTAATTAATCAATTAATGATAAATATTTACAAATATTTGCCCAGCACAATTTTCCTCAATGAAAATTGAATAATCATCGAATTCGAAAGTCATCGATTACATAATGAAAACGTCGATAATTATTATTATTATACTCAGTCATATTGTAATTAATTCAACATAACAGCAATTCGCGTTGCCACGATTACAACTTCCTGACGAATTCATTTATAGACATTAAAACTTCGAGAATGAAAAAATTAGAATTGCACAATCGTTCAATTAAAATCTCAGGCAAACCGATTCTACAAGTTTAATTTTTTTACTCAACATTTTATTATCGAATACACAATTAAAAAAATATTATAATATATAATTATAAATAAAACATGACACAAATATGTTGAAAATGGTGTAATTTTAATATCACAATTTTTTATTTAATTTTTACACTTCAATGCTCTCCAATAATTATTTCTATTAACACGACAAATTTTTCTTCTGAAAATTCAATAAATCTGCACAATCTTTCCCATTCAAACACTAAAAAAAAAACCCTTAAAAAAAAAACACACTTATATGTCAATTGGAAAAATCTGAGCTTTTCGATCTAAAATTTCGTTTACTGCCCAATTCTAATATTTCGCTACTATTCTCTTCCTGGATATTTATACGTCGATTCGTCAATATATTCACGTTTCTCTCAATTTTTTTTTTTCACTTTTATTCGAGACAAGTCGGGTTGGCTACACCCACGTTATCCGTGGCCGGCTTTACCGGATGCGGCGACCTGTGTGTGCCAGCAGCCGGTCGGCCAGGATGACGACGAGGAGGAGGAGGAGGAAGGGGGGGGGGGGGCGTAAAAAGCAGTGTACCCACGGTTGTGTTCGGCTCGCCAGCCGAGGAAGTCGTGCGAGGACTCGCCCGTGAACAGGGCCACACCGTATCGTGACGTGGCTAACGTTTATGGTCTCTACCTTTCGAAGCCCTCTCTCGCTCTCTCATTCTTTATCGTCTCTCTTTCTCTCTCTCTCTCTCTCTCTCTCTCGCTCGGTCTCTTAAAAAAAAATATATGTATATGTATATTCGATCGTTCTCGTGATTCGTGACCCAAGGGGAGTGGGTTGGGGGAAGGGGGGGAAAAAAAGGAGGGGGGGGTATCTTCTTCACGCACTGTGGATATCTAGCCGGACTGTTGATTCCGGGGATCGCTCCAGCGTAACAAAACTCGACTCTGACTCCGCTCTCGTTACATTTTACTTCTACGCTTGGGGAAAATTTATTCGTGCTGCTGCTTTTTTTTTTTTTTAATTAATATTGTTATTTTGTATTAATAATTAACAGCTGCCTGCACTGCTGCCTGCTTTTATATTGTTTTTATTTTTATGCTCTCTCTCTCTCTCTCTGTTTCTTTCTTAAAGGCTTGGGAAAAAAAAAAGATTGAAAGCTTTTCGCTGTTTGCATCGAATATGCAATATACTTTCATAATTTTTCTGTTTTAATTTGGTTGACAGAAAATTAAGAAGAAAAATTTTTGGGAAATTTGATTGAATGATTTGTGAGAAAATTGGTAAAGAAAATTTTGGGTTGAAATAATCGGTTTTTGTTACTTTTGTGTATTATTGAAAATATTTTTTTTTGTCATTTGTTTCGTAAAATTGAAAAAAAAAATTCTGGGAAATTTGATTGAATGATTTGTGAAAAATTTGACGAAGAAAATTTTGGTTTGAAAAATCGTTTTGTTACTTTTGTGTATTATTGAAAATATTTTTTTTTCTCATTTGTTTCATAAAATTTAAAAAAAAAATTTGGGAAATTTCATTGAATGATTTGTGAAAAATTTGATAAAGAAAATTTTGGTTTGAAAAATCGTTTTGTTACTTTTGTGTATAATTTTAAATATTTTTTTTTTGTAATTTGGTTAACACAAAATTAGAAATAAAATTTTGAGAAAATCTGATTGAATAATTTATGAAAAATTCGATACAATTTTTTTTTTTTTTATTGTTTTGTTACTTTTGCGTATAATTGAAAATATTTTTTTTCTAATTTACTTAACACAAAATTAGGAATAAAATTTTGGGGAAATCTGATTGAATAATTTACGAAAAATTTTATAAACAGAAATTTCTTTTGTAAAATCGTTTCTTTACTTTTGTGTATAATTGAAAATCTATTTTTTTTTAATCTACAAAAAAAAAAATCCAAAAAACAAACAAACACAATTTTCTCCAACGTAAATGTGAATTCAATTTCATTATCTTATTTCTCTAAATCCCTTCCAAGTTCTTATATTTATCTTCAATTCCTAAAAAAAAAAAAGCTCACCAACATTTCCCGAAAATGACACACCGTTCGATAAGCCGAGATAAGAAAAAAACAAACAACAAACAATAATCTGTAGAATTTGTGGACTGCCTGAATAATATTCTTTAAGGGTCAGGGATTCCTCGTTCGCTATCTCAAATTCTCATTGTAAAAGAGATTTGCCAGTCCTCCCAAAGCCCTCCCCCTCTCCCCTCCCTCTCTCCCCTTCCCCTATTACGGCTTAAGTAGGGGAAGCCGATAGGTAGGCCTATCGCTTATCAGCATCTACAGAGAGACGAGAGAGACTGCTGATAACAAAGCAAAAAAACGCTAGTGTCTGCCTCGTCGTCGTCGACTGGCGTGGCTGTCGTGATCGTCCTCTCGCGTTATTCTTAAATCACTAAAATCTCGAACCAGTGTTTTTGCGTTAATTCCCATTTTTAACCTCCCTCCCCCCCTTATTATTATCTCATTTTTTAATCGCGTTTTTTAGGGACAAGAAAATTAGTGCATTTCATCGAGATTAAATTGATTCGTCCATCAACTAAAATATCATTTTCACCAGTTCAGTACGTACATATATATATATATATATATATATGTTTTTTTTTTTTTTTTTGCTTCGTTGTAAAACGTACTTACGGTTTTTTGGCTGCCTCGTGTGAGTCGAGTGTGTGAATTACAAATTACAAATATAAAAAATATATATATATAAATTAATTGTAGTGATTTTATATATTTTATATATATATATATATATATATAAAATCTAAAAAAAAAAATATATATATATATAATTAGTTAATTGTAGTGATTTTGTGACGATTTTTGGTGTTTTCTTCTTTCTCTCCTTCTTCTTTTATTCCCAAGTCGTAAAATCTTTGGTTTTTCCACTCCCAGCTCAACTTAAACCTCAGTGAGTCGTTCGATAAGAGTTCGATCTCGACGATGGAAAGACTTCTCTGTACACGCTGGCCTACTATAGCTTTTTGCCTTTCGATAAGCTCAACCAATACGACCCTCGAGAGAGTGAGAGAGAGAGAGTGAGAGAGGCTTAAACGAGAGAGCTTCGACTTTTGTGAATTTATATCTTGAGGGATAAAGAGAAATAACAATTTTGGCCCCATACGAAAATTTCTTGAATACGTGCCAAGCGAAGCTTGAAATTTATTCAAATATTATGTTGATCGAGACTGTGGGATATATTATTCTTTATACGTGGGTTACAATGCCAAAAAAAACAGCCATATCAGCTGCTGGGAAAACTTTCAAATTCATTCATAATTTTTTTTTTTTACTATTTTTTTTTTCTTTTTTTTTTTCGTGATGACGTCATGATGTGACGATTGGATGGAAGTGTCATGGATGAGGTTTTTTTTCATTTTTTTTTTAATGGTGGATTTACGAAAAAAGGATTGTCAAATAAAATGGAGAATTTTTGGCTTTTTTTTTATCAGAATTTAAAAAAAATGTGTGCAGTTTTTTTTTTTATTTCTCGTTGATGAATAAATTGCAGAAAATTTTTATTTTGCGCAAAACAGACACAAGATATTATTTTTTTGAAACATCGAAAACCAGAAAAAATGTCCAAGTCACAGAATGACAAAAAATATTTATTGGAAAAAAAATCATAGAACCGAAAAAAAAAATACCCAGATTACAAAATAATACAAAAAGTAAATTAAAAAAAAAACATAGAACAGGAAAAAACACTTAAATGACAAAAACTCCAAAATAATCATAACATAAAAAAAAACATCCAAATCACAAAATGATCAAAATTATTTTCAAAAGCCAGAAACTAGAAAAAACGACCAAATGAAAAAATGAAAAAATGAAAAAAAAAAAAAAAAAAAAAAAAAAAAAAAAAAAAAAAACCAAATTAATAGCATTAAAAAAACGTCTCAATCACAAAATGACAAAAATTAATTGACAAAAAAAAAAAAAAAGAAACGCTTGTCTCGCTTGCTTCTGCCATGTAGCCATTGTCCAAATCGATAATTCTCGATCCTGATGTAATTTCGCTTTAGGAAAATAATTGTGACACAGCCTCTGTCTCAAGTTCGATTTATATGTCTGGGTGGGTGGTCGTCCCTGCGTTGCAAACGCCATAAAAAAAAAATTAAAAAAAAAAAAAAACAAAACATCATTATCATCATAGTTGGCCATGATCGTTGGGAAAAGCTATCTGTATAATTGTCGTAATATTAAAAAAAAATAATCGTAATAATTATAACACTGTTGATTGTCGATGCCACGCGAGGCGAAACGAGACGGTTACAACGGTGCCAAAAGAATCAGAGATCCGGATAATAAGGGCGTGCTCCCTCTTTTTTTTTTTTTCTTTTTCTTTGCTTCCGACAGAGTGTAACCGATTCAGTGGACAAGGAAGCTTAAGACAGAAGCATCGCCTGGAATTTCGCTGGACAACGTAAAGAAAAAAAAACAGAAAAACACAAAATCATCAAAAAGGGGAAGCAACTCAATCAACAGCAGCCAAAGAAGAAAGAAGGATTTCGCCAAATAAAAGAGGATCATAAAAAATTGGACGAAGCATCCGAAGAGACTTGGGAAGAGGATCGGTGGGGCCGGTTATGGCCGACCGCGAGAGACGAGTAATCGGGGGATTCGCCCGGACTCAGCTTGGAAGAAACTCGATAGGACCGTCCTCATCGTCGTCGTCGTCGTCTTCATCGTCGTCTTCATCGTCGTCGTCGTCATCGAATGCTCGCTCAAGAAGGGTCGCCTCGTCACAGTTGACTCCAAGTGGCTTTCAAAGGTCCCCACTGAGAGCCGATTGTCCAGCAGGAGGCGACGTCCGAACCAGCAGTCCAGCAACAGCGAGACGACGTTTGACAACAGCTGCTGGACTTGAGAATCTTAAACAGTGGCAGCTCGTCGAGGGCGATCGTGGCCTTCAGGTTGTCGAGAAGAGGCGAACAACCGATGCCGGATATTCGGCTAAATCCGAGGAAGAACGTCGTAACAACGACCTCATAACGAACGATTATCGGTCTCTTGAGGTTGAGCTTGTGAAGAAATTCAAAGCTTTTGAAAAATCAAGCATCGTCCAAGCGCTGCCGATAAACGCCGAAGCATTGTCAAATGTTATCAACGAAAATTCGTCAAACGAAAACCGACGAAATATCATAACGAGCCAAACCAATTCTAATAAAATGTCGGATATCAAAACACCGATCAGTCTTAAGGCTATACTCAAGCAAAAAAATGCAGATGTTAAGGCTGCTGATGCGAATGACGGTGATGATGATGATGATGATGATGATGCTACTTTTAATACCAATTCTGCTGGTGGCAGTAGCGATATGCTTGATCAACTTGAACGACAAGTCAAAGCCATCGAAATGGGAACAATCGAGGCTGCGAGAACGAAGAAGTTGAGGGAGAGCTGCGATTTCGAACCGGAAATTCAACTTAGGTACAGAGAACATGAGGATCTCTTGCGGAACGTTACCGACGATGAGGCTGAGGGGTAATTCACCTTTTTTTTTTTCTTTCATTCAAACGCTTTTTTTTTTTTTTTTGATGGATTGTGTGGTAACGGACACAATTTTAGGCGAATATTATGTGGATATTTTTGAGAGGAAAGAATTTTGTGGAAAGATTTTGAAACACAAATTTTTATTGAAGAGTTTTTGAACAGAAAAATTTTTGAAAAATTTGTAGGAACGTGTATTTACGGTAAAATAATTGGATTTAAATAAAGAGACAAATTTTAAGGATTTTTTGGTGCTCATCACTGAAGCACTTTTTTTACACAGTTTCATCAATTTTTCAAAAAAAATTACTTTTCGTCTTTTTGAAAATAAACACGTAAATAAATTGTGAGATTGAAATATAAGAGATTCTAAAAGAATTTTCATTTTTATTTAAATATGATTTTTTTTTTTTTAAATATTATTCAAAAATGGAACTTTTGACAAATTCTCTCCTCACAAAAAATGAGCTAAAAGCAACAAGAAAAAAATCTTGTACCCTCGAATTTAAACATAAAAATATTAAAAAACAAAAAAAAAACGAAGGCCTCCGTTGCAACGCGGCGAAACGACGAGGAACTCGACGGGTAACGCGGGAATAACGACGAGACGACACGCGGTTCAATTGGCAAGAACGGCGTCTGATACAAGACGCGGCGGTATGCAGCAGCATCAGGACGGCGAAATGCCGATGAAGGTCCAAACGAGGGTTCAGCAAACGCAGCGCGCCGTCAGGCCAATCGTAACGAAAAAAGAGCATCGTCATCAGGAAACGCGCGGTCCCCTCAAACCCTTGACCGACATCATGCAGAGGGCCATTATGAGCGCCTCTCATCATAAGGTATTAAAAATAATAAAACTTAAAGAGAGAATTTTAAAGTACACTGAAAATAATCGTGGTAATGATAATTTCACTCCATTAATTAAAAAAAAAAAAAATGTTTCTTAAATGTCGATAATTTTATTTTATTATTTGTAACATTGTTTTGATTATGTACAAAAAATTGCCAGTTACAAATATTAAAAAAAATTGTAATTCGATTTTTTACTGATTAAAAAAAAAATTGCTACAATTTGTTGTATGAAAATATTGTTTCGAACAATCAAAAAAGCTTGGGATTTTAAATACGATTTTTTTTGTTGTAAAAAAAAAAACATTTTTATTCTCCCTTAAGCGACGACTATTTTTCATAGTCGCAATTAATAGTCTTTTTCTGTTATTGAAAAAAAAAAATTACCAGTTTGAAATATTTAAAAAATTGTAGTTTCGATTTTTCTAATTAAAAAAAAAAAATTCCTACAATTTGTTGCATTATCAAGACACTACTCCGAATAATTAAAAGCCTAGGATTTTAGATACAATTTTTTTGTTACAAAAAAAAAATTTATTTCCTCCCTTAAACGACAACTATTTTTTACAGTCGCAATTAATATTCGTCAGGATTACCACGATTTCTCCGAGTGTAATAATTCGTCGTTTCTGTTAACACAAAAAAAATAAAAAATGACATGAAATGCAGGAATGGACTATCGAAAAAAAAAATTGATTTTTTTTTTCGTAATAAAATATCCATTGATACGAGTTAAATCAACGCGTGTATCAGAGAATTACGCGCAATTAGCTCGTTATCTCTGTATTCTCATGCTCGATTGCTGATTATTCTACTATTGTAATTAATGAAGTGAGAGGAAACACGTGGGCGTGCTCGAAACGTCTTGGGACGGTTAACTGTATCGCACTTGCATTATTACATATTGTAATAATATTAACCTGTAATATACTCTAATAATAATGTACCGTAGATTGGAGGAGGCCTGACACTAATTAGCTTGCCATTGCGGGGGGCTATCACTACAAACGCGGGTGGTTTCACCAACGTTACGTTCGATCGTCAAACACAGTTAGTTACATCGCTCCAAGTCAGATTTAAACGCAAACACGTGGCTAATAGCAACGTCATCAACGTAAATTTATAACGAGAATAAACGGTACGTTAATGTTTACGAGAAACACAATATTGGCAATTTACGAGACGTTTTTTTTTTCATTAATAAATACGACACAATACCCCGATTATTTCCGGTATTGTGTCGTTAAAAAGTTTATGGTATTTTTAATGAGAATATAATATTTGGGAAATATGAGATTGCGTAGAAAAAAAAAATATTCAATTATAGTCTGGTAAGAAAAAGTGCATTTAATTTGATGCATTCATCATTATTATTGGCTATATTATTCGATTAATCTGAAAATATTGTATTCACAGTCTTCAGTGCGGATAAGAAGAAAAGATTTCTTCACCTACGCGGATGAGGGAACACACGCAACAAGCTCGGCCTTGTTCCGGTGTGACAAGTGACAAGAGAGAAAAAGAAAGAGAGAAAATGGAGTGCAGGAGCAGCCCCTCCAGGCTTGTGATGCGAGATGAAAGCTTTTGTGCAACGCGCATCACCTCTCCAAGTGTACATCCGCTAAATCGGATGTAGCATCCGCTTTAGGGTACAACAAATACGACTGGGGTGCCTTTTGTGGCGCCTGTATCGGTGATACTGAGAGCCAGAGAGAAAGAAAATGAGAAATAGAGAAGTGCGTGACATGGTTACATTCGGTCGAGGCTATCAGCTTGACCTTATGGAAATGGATGAAATTTAGTACCTCCATTTTAGACCAAATTTCGAGTGAAACTGATCGACCAAAAAAAGCTACAAAACACTTAATGGGATTTTTTTTTTTTTTTCAATCTTTTATCTCAAACAAAAGCATTTAAAGAGGCGTCAATTTTATATTCAGGTCATCCGTAATACCTAAATTTACAAAAAGACACTTTTATTTAATCTGATAAAACCAATTTTCTGAATTCTTGCTTGAAGTTAAAAAAAAATGAAACCAATTTACAGAAAAAATAATTCAGTTTTTGCCAGAAGAATCGATGAAATATTTTTTTAATTTACTTCTGCTCAAATAAAACCAAAAAAAAACTGTGAATTAGTCACGAAATATATTTAAAATGAGTCAACATTTTTAGAAATGTCTAAATAACTTATGAAAGACCTGACTGTATGGACAAGAGTATGTACAAAGAGGAAGTTATCTGTAGTATTTGCGAGCCGTGTAAGGAGTAGGCAGAGATAAACTATGTGAATATGCTATCACGGTGGCATTTATGCCTGGGAGGGGGGGGGGGGGGGGGGGGGCGAAATGGGAGGGTGGGGTTGCGGTGACTCCGAAACACAAAGTTTTCCCGAGGTCAGCTGATCCAGGCGCTGGCAGCGAGGAACCCTCCCAGTCGAAGGTATCCATCGCGCACCCAAGTCGAGCTGCTCCTACCTGACCAACCCTTACATAAAACATTCTCTGTCAACTCAGAATCTTTACTTTTTTTTTTTTGGAATTTTTCATAATCGACCAGATTTTACTACCACTTCTTTAGTCTTCTATGATTTCTTTTTTTTTTTTTTTTGGAATTTTTAAATCCATTCTAAAATTTTTTTTCTAATTTATCACAAAACAGAAGTAGGTTGAAGAAATGATTGGCTATCGCGTATTGAATCTTTTTTTGTTTATATTACAATGTGAAAACTGACGGTTTCGGCAAAAGAGCACTGCAGCGACCATAGAAAAATGGTGACGCGCAGCAGCTGTAGTCTCTCTCGTCTAGAATCTTTTTACACTTTTAAAAATTTATGTACTAGGAAAATTATAGTGCTTTTTGGGAAGTTTCAATTTTTAAACTGATACATTAAATTTAAAGTAGTAGTGGGATGTAAAATTTATTTAAAATTTCGAAAAAAAAGAAGAAAAAAATGGGAATAGTAATTTAAGAGTACTGTATAAATTTTATATGGAAATTTGAAAATTTAATTTTAAACTACTGATAATTTTCATTGCATATTGCGTTTAATATAACAGCTTTTATGAAAAAAAAAAACTGTAAATTTCCAAACATTTTTAGCTGCGTATTTATCAGAATCCACGCCGTAAATTTGACATTTTATTGATTTTTTAACAAATCTTTTTCTTTAAATTAAAAGAAAAAAAAATTTGAAATCCCCGTAATTTAATTCTGTGTCTATGAGCATCCACACCGTAAATTTCATATTTTGTTTTTTTAACAAATCTTTTTCTTTAAATTTAAAAAAAAAATTGAAATCCTAATAATTAAATTCTGTGTCTATGAGCATCAACACCGTAAATTTCATATTTTTTTTTTCAAATCCTTTTCATTAAATTAAAAAAAAAAATGTAAATCCTAATAATTTGTATCTGTGTCTATGAGAATCCACACCTTAAATTTCATATTTTATTTATTTTTAAAATCCTTTTCTTCAAATTAAAAAAAAAAAAAAAAAAAACGATGAAACACTCTAGTAATTAAACTCTATGTCTACGACAGTAAGTACTGTACTTGTGACCAAGATCGGATGTACAAGTATGTATGACGAGAGGCTCGGGGTTTATAGGCAAAAGCTTTTTCTCTTCCTCGGTTGAGGTGAAAACTAGTTGGTTGCGCATGCGCTTTGAGGCTTAGCCACCCCCTCGTCGAAGGAAGGGTGGCTGCTTTCTCTCGGGTTCTGGTTAGCGCGAGCGCGAGAGAGCGCGGACGCGCGCGCGCGCAAAACACCCTCGCCCCGGTCCTCACAAAGGTATATATCCGGCGTGGCCCGTTGGTTCGCGCAGAGTTTACCATGCTGACGGGAGTCGGGCGTCGTCACGTATTGATTCACCCTATCATCCCTCGTAGCGAGCAGCGCTGCTTCTCTACCATCGCCACCGGATAGAGCGAGCCGAAGACCGAGACCACCACCGCGCACAGTCGTTTCGGGGTTGTTCCATAGCTGAGACACAGAGACACACGCCGCTGTCGCCGCTCCCCGACTTTCGTTCCCATAATTAAAGCTAAAAAGAAGTAGACAAAAAAAAAAGAGAGAGAGAGACAGTGGTTCATAAGAAAGGAAGAAAAAAAAAAAAAAAAAAAAAACAGCGACGGCGCTTCTAAAATTGCTCTTCCACAGAATAATTCGATAAAGATTTTTTTAAAATTCGTTCCTTCGAGGGCAAAACATGGAGAACGTAAAGTGGAAACTGTGTTCTCGAGCGTCTCCGTCATCTCCGAAGTGTCTCTATAATTTTTTTTTTTTTTAAAACAACAACAACAACATTATTATTTTGTTCTGTATTTTATTTAATTTTTTTTTGTTTCTCTTCCATAGTGGTGTGCGTGCTTCCTTGGACTGTGAATTATTTTCTTAAGAAGATCTCGTCGTAAAATGCTGATGGAATTTAATAATCAAGATCGACACTGGACTCTAGTTGGGGCTCATTGTCCTGGGGATAAAAATATACACTGGATCCTCCGTGCGAGAAAGGACTCGCGTTGTGAATTTTTCGTTCACGACACGACGATCGCAACGATATATTCGATTGGCAGTATCGCTGTTGCCAGGAAGATGGAAACCCTCGAGACAGAATTTTGAGAGACGCTGTCGGAAGACACTCGAATTTTTCCGCGAAAAAGCACCTTTTTTTTTTTTTAAAGTGGATCGAAAACGAGAAGAGGAAAAAACATTCGATGCACTTGGCATTTTTTTTTCAGCCAATTGTGTATTTTTTTTTTTTCTTACTGAAATTCGTCACTGACGCTTTTTCGGTACTGACGCACCTCTCATAGACTCGTGAATTTTTGGATTTTCGAACTTTCTACGCTATGAAAATTGGATGGTGCGAGAGTTGTTGTCAGGCGGCGTTATCGAGGCTCTAATTAGGCCATTCACTCGACAACCCGCACACTCTGCGCTGCTCAAACCTTCTCATTCTATCTTGTTCTCTCTCGCTCTCGCTCTCTCTCTCTCTCTCTCTCTCTCTCTTTGCTCTGATCGATTAGCGAGAAAATCGATCAGGCTTCTATAAAAGACGATTATTCTCTGTGTTACACTTCTGGTTTGCTGCTCAATGTGAAACATCTGATCGAGCGCCAGTTGCGCACAACATCTGATCGACGAATCGTGATCTTTCTTTACGCCATGTAAAAGAAATATATATATTTTTTACTTTGGATTAAAAAACTTTTGAGGTTGAAGCACTTTGCACTAGTCAAATAAGTGCTGAATTTTGCGTAATTCTCATTTTTAATTTTCCATTTTTACACAATGAAGAGAATTTATAGCGATTGAATTGCAAAAAATATTACCTCGTTTTTTTCGTAAATAATCGGTCATTCGTTACCGATTTTAAGGTTGAACTGCTGCATTTTGTTTTTTGATAGACGTTTTATAAATTGACAGACCAACTAAATATTTTATTAGCGTTTGTTTCAAAGTGTTACTTATCAAGCGACAAGATTTTTTAATAATCAAATGGCTATTATTATTGTGTCGTTAATATTAGCAAATTTTCAAATGGTAAATTAGAACTTTGAATTAAAAAAAAAAGGAAAAAATAATAAAATTATACGTTTATTAAAAATTGTATTTTTGCAAATCGATGGCTATTTTTCACAAAATTGTAAACAATACAAATCAATCTTTGCTGCATAATTCGTAAAATTTTGTATAAACGATAAAAACATTTTTTGCACTGATTTTTTTACTAGTGTGAAACGTTTCGACCTTCTTAAAGTGGCCTGAAAAAGGTTTTAGTTTGTTCCAAATTAAGCTCATCGAAATTCCTTCAATTTTATGATAATTGCAGCATCAAAATGGATGTAAAAAAACCACTAAATATTTTAAGAATTTAATAGAAGCTTTTTTAAATTTTAGATGCGTCCACAGAATTTCTATTAGAATTACAACAAACTTTTCTCAGTGAATGCAAAAATAACGAATTATCGGAAAAAAAATTTGACGAAAAATGTAGATTTAATTTTTATAAAAAAAAAGAAATTTCATATTTTCAAAAACTTGTTTTTAAAATTCGGATAATGGACATTCTTGCAATTTTTACTGCAATTCAGATGAGAAAAAAAATCTATCTCAGTTTAGGCAAAATATTGTAAACTCAGTAAAAATGCATTTTCTATTTAAATTCGGGACGTATCACTGAAAAAAAAAAAATTAGAATTATTTTTTCAATTAAAAAAATAAAAGTGTAATTATTATTTTCGAAAAAATAATTGACAATTATTTAGTCAAAACGTTGATTTTATTGAATTTTTAAATTTCCATTTATTACAGTAATTTCGATGAGCAACTTCACAATTCTATTTCCAATTTATGCAAACAAAAGTTTGTGGCATTATTTTAGAAAAATAATTCACAACTATTTTGTCAAAACAATTTTATTGTCATTTTTTTTTTTTTCAATTCCAATAGTATTGCAATTACGATGTGCAACTGACCAAAAAAAAAAAAGAAAAGCTCATTTAAATTGGCCTTTTAAACACAGAGCCGGTGGACGAGTACTCGACAGAGCGCGGTAATTATGAAGTTGAGGAGGACACTCGTCGACAGTGCGAAGATGACAGGAGCGATTTATTCGCACTGTGGTTACGAGGACATGAAAACGAGTTTGTAGAACATTCGCGCGTCTTCCGGGTGTTAAAAAGGTGCGCGGGTGATATATATATATATATATATATAAATCTGAGAAAAAAAAGGGTGCGTCGTCGAACCTTCCAAACTGGCGGCCTCAAAGGTTGCAGCATTGACCTCGTGCAAGATGGTCACTCGTGGCCTTCTACGGGTAATAAAACACAAATCGCTAATCAGCTATTTCCTTTCAAGCCGCAGTTGTATATATTTGTATGGGGCATTCCAACCAACTCACTTCAGTTAACGAATTTTTTTAAGCATATTTTGGTCCAAAAAAAGAGGACATTTTTTTTTTAGACATTTATCACTTATTTTACCCTATAAAATCACTTTTTTCCATAACTTTTGGAGTAAAAAATTAATTTCGTCCAGGTTTAAAATTCTGAATTTTTTTTTTTACAAAATCTACGACTAAAAATATTTCCATCATAGTTCCAGAGTGGGCAGAGAATAATTTGTATTTTTTTTTAAATTAAAAAAAACAAATTCCAAATTTTTACTCATTAATTACGGAAAAAATATTATTTTATAGAACAAAAAATCCTCTTTATTTTTGGAACCGAAATAGCGAAAAAAAAAAATTCTATGGAGTTAAGCCATCATCAAGTGAATTGACTTGGAATGCCCCATATATATAGATATTGATATCGCTGTGTGTACGTTCATTGCCTGGTTAACAATCTACTAGCTGTTTCTGTTCTATTACGGTAGCATCGCGTTCGGGCCAAGTCTCGTCAGTCTCGCCAATGGGTTTAAGTCATTTTGCCTTCCCATGGCGCTCTCCCTCGATCGAAGCTTAATTACTCCCCACGAGCAAGTCCATTTACCAATCGTACGTGTCTCTCCACGTCCTCGTTCGACAGGCACCGCTAATCGATTCGTCGATTGGAGGGACAGACACTTGTTGAGTTGTATTTATCGAAAGAGCGATAATTGCTCACCTCGATTTTTATTTCCTTGCTTAATTCGACTGATTTTGTATGTGCAAATATAAGCGATACAAAATAATATACATTTTTAGGGACATAAGTTGAATGCAGCCATTAAAAAAAAAAAACTATGACTGACTGGAGAAATAAAAAATTCGATTTTGCAATAATTAGGAATAATTCAGAGTAATTATTAATAATTATTCAGTCAACAAAAAAATTGGAAATTTTTCTCTTTTTCTCTATTTAACAGTGTCTTATTTTTTAAGTAAAAATTATTTTAAAAAAAATCGTCAACATTTTTTCATTATTTGGAAAGATTCTCTTGGCGACTTTAGAATGAAACATGTTTTATGTTGTTACTGAAGCGTTTTTTGCGATAAGCCACTCCCTCTTGACGAGCGTAAAATTGTAACGCGCTTTATCGCAATATCGCGTGATTACGTGTTATTCTGCAGTTTCTCTCAACTCGAGTGGAAAATTTGATAAGCCACGAGTAAGATCGTCATGAAAATTTTTTCACTCCCGCTATGTTTTATTGATTTTTAAAATTTATTTCATGATAAATGTGTGTGTGTGTGTTCGTTGATGCTATTGATTACTAATTTTGCTCCGTTTTTCTTTTTCTGTTTTGTTCAGACCGGGGATGGCGTCGGAGTGTCGAGTAGCGGCGGTCGACTGTCCTCGAGGAGCCGTACCTCCGAAGAGCCTCACATCGGCAAATACAAATTGCTGAAAACAATTGGCAAAGGAAACTTTGCCAAGGTCAAGCTTGCCAAGCATGTACCTACGGGCAAGGAAGTGGCTATCAAGATCATTGACAAGACCCAGCTGAATCCTGGCAGTCTTCAAAAGGTTTTTATTTAAAAAATTTTTTTAAAAATATTTCTAATGGAAAAAAAAATTTGAAAAAAGGTTTGAGAAAAGAAAAAAAAATCAATCGATCAATTTGCCAAGGAAATATTTAACAATTTTTCTTTTTTTAACGTTTAACAGAATTTAACGTTCTTTTTTTGTGTCTCTTTTTCTTTGTTTTCGTACAGCTATTCCGCGAAGTGAGGATAATGAAGATGCTCGACCATCCGAATATAGTAAAACTGTTCCAAGTGATCGAGACTGAAAAGACATTGTACCTGGTGATGGAGTACGCTAGCGGTGGCGAAGTATTCGACTATCTAGTATTGCACGGTAGAATGAAGGAAAAGGAAGCACGAGCGAAATTCAGGCAAATCGTATCCGCTGTGCAATACTGCCACCAAAAGAAAATAATACACAGGGATTTGAAAGCGGAGAACTTGTTGCTTGACAGCGAGATGAATATTAAGATTGCTGACTTTGGATTCAGTAATGAATTCACGCCAGGCAACAAATTGGATACATTTTGCGGGTCACCTCCTTACGCGGCGCCAGAATTGTTTCAAGGTATAAAATTCATTGAATATCCTTGAAAACAAAAATTCTTCCCTACATTTTCAATATATCGTTTGATTTTTTTTTTGTTGTCTTTTTGTCATAAACAGGAAAGAAATATGACGGTCCTGAAGTGGACGTTTGGTCGCTCGGCGTAATCCTCTATACTCTAGTATCAGGCTCACTGCCATTCGACGGTTCGACCCTGAGGGAACTCAGGGAAAGGGTTCTCAGAGGGAAATATCGTATTCCCTTTTACATGTCGACCGACTGTGAGAATCTTCTGAAAAAGTTTTTGGTGCTCAATCCGACGAAGCGGGCCTCATTAGAGGTACGTGGTGATAAGGTTCGAATTACACTTTGTCTCAGCACTTGCAATTTTTCGTAGGCACCACAGGGTTTTCGATATCCTTAAAATTAAAAAAAAAAAAAACGTGCAAATGTAGATTAAATATGTAGACAAAACGTAGATTAATCGTAAAAAGTAGATTTAGAGTTCGTCAGGAGCTCATTTTCCGTTCAACCATTTTTTTTTAAACGTCAGGAGAATGATAAAAATAATTTTTTTCAAGTAGTTCTCTTGCGTAAATCAAGTAGTTAGATTAAAAAAAAAATCTACACATTTTAAAAACTGGATGAAGAAACAGTTTTTTTTTTCTAGAAATTGGCATGAATTAGCTATATAAAACAGACAATCAAAACATCAATAATTGTAGATTTTTTTGAAACTTATTTTATTAATGTAAATTTAGAAAATAATGGAATCTGAGCTTAAGATAAATATCCTTAAAGCATGTGGTGGAAAAAAAAAGTTTACGTTACGAGATAAAGTTTTTTTTTTTTTTTTTTTTTTTTTTTTTTTTTTTTTTTTTTTTTTTTTTTTGGAATTCTTCATGGCTGATCGGATCGGTCTAATATTCTCGTTAATTGGCGCTGTTGTAGAATATAATGAAGGACAAGTGGATGAATATGGGCTACGAGGATGATGAATTAAAACCGTACTTAGAACCCGAACCCGATTACAAAGACCACAAGAGGATAGGTGAGTCTGCCAGTATGTACATAACAACATTTTTCTCTTACCTAATTGTAATAATTACATATTAATTCAATAATTAATGAATATTGAACACTCTAGCTTAATGGACGTTCCCGACAAATGCTCATTATTTTACTTCCCTTTTTTTTCCATAATAACGTAAAGGAATCGCCCGATTTATTTCTACACATAGAAGATTCGTCTCAAGTAAGAGTGTTCAAAGTTGTGTTTGCTTGTCGTCGAAGTCTCGAACAAATATTTTTTTGGGACAATAGCGTCGTTTAATCTGCACTAGCGGAGTTCGAACGTATGAAAAAAATTATTTCCATAAATTTGACAAAATTACAAAAAAAATTTAAAAAAATAAAAACAGCAATTTTTTGCGACAAATGAATTTCTTTAATCGTCGAGATTTTCAATAAAATAAAAATTATATTTGTGAAAAAAGAGAAGAATGTTTAATTAAATTTTTTTTTTTATTTTCCTGATCGTTCGAACTCTCTCGTTGCTCTAGTTATAGTACATGTGTATATTCCGCATGATTATATGAATGTGGTACGAAAAATTAGAATTCAAATTAAACCGAAACCGTAAATGTAATTTAAAAAAAAAAAACAAACAAAAAACAAAACAAAGAAGACGACATCGAGCGGAAAAAAAAGTGGATCTACGACGCCCTTACCTTGATTGGATGAAACTATGCCTGTGGCAAATGTGTGTTACAGAGGCGTTAGCTAGTATGGGATACACGCGAAGTGAAATCGAAGATTCCCTGGGACAGGCTAAATATGACGATGTCTTCGCCACATATCTGCTTCTCGGCAGAAAGACAACCGATGTGAGTAACAAATAAAATTCATCAACTCTGTTTTTCTCAGATCAAAAATGAGAAAAACATATTTTTTACGAGAAAGCAAAAAAAAAATTGCAAAAAATAAAATTCAATTATTATAATGATGTTTTTTTTTGTTAAACAGCCGGAAAGTGATGGCTCGCGGTCCGGGAGTTCGCTGTCGTTGCGCAACATTCCGCCGCAAGTTGGTTCCGGTGGGGGCGGTGGTAGCGGCGGCGGTACAGGAGGAGCCGTACAAAGTCCATCGCACAGAGGTGTTCATCGGAGTATTTCCGCAAGCAATCCCAAACCTAGTAGACGAGCTTCCTCTGGTGGTGAAACTCTTCGTAAGTCCCTGCAACCGACTAAAATAATAATCAAGCACCGGATTGCCACTAATTTTCTTTTTTCGTAAATAAAACGAGATAAACATAGATGAGAAAAAAAGAAAGTAAAAAAAAATTAATAAAAAAAAAACAAGAAAAAAAAAATATAAGAAATAACAAAATCATAGAACGCGATTAGAAGAGTCGCGAGGCGGTTTTTCAACCGTTCTGAGAAAGCGAGTCTGACTGGAATTTTTTCCCCTCCCCTTTGTTAATCGACATTTGCATCATCTTCATCTATATATATATATATAAACCCCTAAAAAATGTGCAAAAAATTTAATATTTTTGCCAATTTAACAACAAAACAATTGTCTTGACTAATCCAATTGTCCCATGCTTGATTCTTTCGTCGCGGATTTTGCAACGATAGGCGGAGCACCAAGTCCAGGTAATGCAACGAACCACAATCATGCGACAGCGGTGACCGGGGCAACGGTAACCGGAAGTGGCGGTAGTAATTTCAAACGGCAAAACACCGTGGACGCCGCTACGATTAAAGAAAATAGCGCACGTGTCTCGGCAACGAGACCATCAGCGCCGAAAAATAGTCCGGGCCAACTCGATACCAGTGAGTTTTGCTTTCCTCTCAAATTATCTCGGATGAGAGGTTCATCTCAACTCTACAATATCTTCGACAAAAAAAAAAGAAAAAAAAAGAAACTTATTCGACTTTACGTACAACATTTTTCTTGCTTTCAATTATGCTTTTCTTAAAAAAAAAAACAGAACAAAGAAAAAACGAAAGGAAAAAACGCGTATTTTAAGCACGGGACAAGAATTTTGCTCGATTATCCCAACCCGCATTTTTCGTATCGTTACAAGTGTCTTTTCATTTCATACAAATTTTTTTTTTTTTCATCCAAGTCACTCGCATTTCGAGAGTCCTTGGCGAGTTCTTAATTAAAATTAATAAAACATTTATTTACCTTTTTTTTTTTGGTATTTGTACATTAATTTCTGTCTGATGTAGAAAAGAAAGTAATAACTCTGCATTTTTGAAATTGAGACAGCAAAATTTATTTCAAGTTTACTTTTTGAAACGTTTTCACGACAAAAATTAGCTTAGAACAAAAAAATGAATCTATTTCGTTGTTTTTATTTTGATTTTTTTTTCAAAAATTTGTCGTAATTCATGAATACGTATTCAAATTTAATATGACTTAAATTAAATACACATTCTTTATAATATTTTAAAGCAGAATTTGCATAAATAATTAATTCGAATTTTGATATAATTTTAATAAACCCAAGAAATCGCCAGAGTCTCCTTCATTAATTCGTTCGACGTTTTTTCCTCCTGAATGTTTTTTTCTTCGTGCCTACGTTTCGTTCCTCTGCCTCCTGGCAATTTGTCGCTTTTCTTTCTGTACTTCCGTTTTATTTTGTTTTTTTTTTTTTTTATTTTCCATTTTTTTTTTTTTTTTTTCATTACCGTTTTTTTTTGTTGTTGTTTCAAAGTACCGTTGCTTTGTTTTGTGTTGAACCACATCTAATGAGGCTTGCAGTGACAATGTTCATTCTAGGCGTTGGAACAAGTCCCGGTGGAAGGGGAAAAGTTGGTAAAAGCAACACGATTAACGCGGGCGTTGGCGGAGTTCGAACGACCCTAACATCGCCAGCACCTGGCTCTGTTGGCCGACGCAGTACGATATCCTACGACCAGACGGCAAAGACAGCCTCCTCGTCCACGGAAAGAACCAACGACGTGCCCAGGTACAAATTTATTCAAACGTTTTCTTTTTTTAATCTCAAATATTTACAAAAAAAAAAAAAAAAAAAAAAAAAACGAGAAAAAAAAGAATCTTTTACGTTAGGATACAGAGGATACAATTAACGAGTTAAAAATAAAACTAACTGTACGATAGACGTTTTTGTTTTGCGCACAGTACAAATTTGCGGTGTGTGTGTGTGTGTGTACTTTTTTTTTTTGTTCTTTAACGAATTTATTCACTAACCAAGAGAACCTTAGGTGACGTAGCGAGATGATTTTGTTGTTGCTCTAGGATTAGATTAAAGAGAAAAAAAAAAAAAAAAAAATTGAGAGCGATGAAAGATAGGAATTGATCGACGAGAAATGAACTCGAAATTTATCACGAGAATTATTTATTTGTTGCATTGCTCTAGCATGCTGGCTGCTGCCTGCCGAATCATATTTCACAATAGATACTATTTTACGTTATTTTAATTGAGTATTTCACTTGATCTTGGACAATTTCTCTCGACAAGCGACACGTTTATCAGCGTTTCCGCTTTGATTTGTAAATCGGGCAGTGAAAATAAAAAAAAAAATAAGTCTGACCATAATCTTTAGAAATTACTTTTTACTTTCTTTTTCGATTTTTCTTTTTTAAATTGCTGTAAAGAAAATTCGTGTCTAAAAGGGGAAAAAAATCTACAATTAAAAAAAAATTTATAGGAGTTTCATTTTTTTTTTTAATATTTAAGAAAATTGAGCTCTTCCTCAATTATTTATATTCCGAGAGTAAAGATTTCTTCGCACGATTAAAATATCGTTAAAAATAATTTTTGAAATTCGATTTTTTCGTAAGGATAAAAAAAAATTAATCGTATTTTTTATTTTTTTTTTCTAAAAATCGTTGAAGCCACATTTTGAACGTTTCTCCAAAAAAATAACTTGCAACAAAAATCGTTCCAGATTATGTGAAATATCTAATAACTACTATATATATATATCGTCTATAAAATCATCCACAAATTGTTAATATGAACAAATTTATATTTCTATAAAACATGTACAGACGCTTGCCGTAATCACAAGTAACCACCAGTTGCATCAATATACAAACTTACTCTGTTTTTTTTTTTTTTATGTTCGAGCACTCATGTGTGTGTATAGGAAAACACTGTCTCATTGACGTCATCTTGTCATTCACTTCATTACTGCGTCATTTCGGTGCGTGTTTAGCTCGGAATCGGTAAATAAAGCGTTGACAATCGCGAGAATGGGAATAGAAAGGCTAACAGAATGCGCGAGTTACGAATTTTTTCTTATCAATCGCCAATAATCCTTTGTAATACCCAAATTTCTTGATATTCACTTAAAGAAAAATAAAAAAAATTACAAAAAAAATATCTTACCGTTCAAGATACTTTTTTGTAATTTTTTTATTTTTCTGGAAGAAAAAAGAATTAGAAAAAAAATACCTTGTTCAAGATATCTTTTTGTAATTTTCTTTTTTCTGTAAGAAAAAAATAAAATTAAAAAACAATCTTAGTCAAGATATTTTTTTGTAATTTTCTGTAAATTTGGATAATACGTATAAATTTTTTCAGAGAACGAAACAAGTTCTAGTTATAAAATAATTCTTACGGTATAGATTTTTATTTTTCTATTAAATTACATAAAAACATGTGCTTTCGAGTTTTTTTGTAAAAAATCTGACTAAAATTACGGAGAAAAATAAAATTCCCATAATTTTGATAAATCAAATATTTGTCTCAAGAAGACTTCAGCTGTTACAGTCGATTTTCGAAAAAAAAAAATCGCGACATAAAAAACCGTATCTATCATCACCACCAGCGTAACGTATTAATTCCTTTTTTTGACCGACGGGCGAATATTAAAAATTTACCTCTTGCGTTGAATCAACAAAATTGGCAAAAATCTGAAATCAGAAAGCCCCCAAAAAAAAGAAATGTTCCAAAAAAAAAAATTATAGGAAAATTAGCCGTTGGGGGAATTGTTTTTTTTTATTAGTTTTGTGCGCAGCTTGGGCGAGGGCACTAGGCCGACACGGGGTCATACCAAGTCTGCGAGCATCAGTGCAGGTCACCGCTCCTCAAGTGGCGTACCTTCCAGCGACCACTCGCTACTGGACACTCAGCCACGGAACGTTCACAACTCCTTACTCGCAACAGCTGACCCTCTTAGACAGAGGTACAGGTCCCTCTTATCCTCGTCGAATGAACGTTCTTCTTCTTTTTCTTCTTCTTCTTCTTCTTCTTCTTTTTATCTCATTTCGTTTAATACATATATTTAATTACTAATATATTATTCCTTCCGTTGATTTATCTTTGAAACCTTTTTACCTTTTACATCGGCCACTAACTCTCCTGGGGTATCTTTCGGATTTTCTTTCGGCCCACAAAACGACGGTTCAAAAACGTGTGACAGTCATCTGTTAGGTTTGACTTGAAAAAAAAAAATGAATAAAATAAAATAAAAAATAAAAAGGGACTCGCAAACACTCGAAATATTGTCGCTTTTTTTTTTCTCTACACTCGATGAAATGTTGCCAATAATCATTCGCGTTTAAGAACTCTAGGATAGTTCCTGGTCATCATTGTAGTTTTCATTGGTTTGCATGCTAATTTTACATTTTTTTTTTTTTTTTTTGTTCTTTTATTTTTTGTCGATAGCTCTTATTCTCGATAGTCCATAAGCTTTAAAGAGAAGTAAGAGATCATTTTTAACGCTCGTAGGGCCGTAAAACGCGAGTTATCGCTGAAGAATCAAATAGTTTTTTTTTTTTTCTTATACCATGATAGGCAGATCATCGTTCATCAATTCATTGCAGATCACTGTGTACATCAAGCATGCTCTCATCTGCCTTATGGCTTTGTTAGCTCTGCATTCTAGTAGCTAAACACTGTTTTTTTTTGTTGCTTGAAACTTGAAACCATCGGTACAACGATTGTCGATTGTCGATACTGAATCGCTGGTTTTATTGTTCGTTATATGCTACTAATAGTCGCGAGGAATTAATACTAACTTGTGGTAAAACGCTTAAGACTAATATAACTGAGAGGTAGCGGGAAATGCGTTTTTTTTTTGTGGATTTGGGAGGTTCGGTTGCGTACAGTTTTAATTATCACGAGGAGTTGAAAAATTGATGACGAAAATTCGACAAGAATGTTCGTAATAATTTTGAACTTAGAAAAAAAAATCAACTTAGCATTTGTGAGTGACAAAACACCTTCAAATGCTTCTTCTAACTAATCGAACTAAATCATAGAAAAGTCTTTCAAATGTTTTTGTTAAATTTTTGGTTCCAAAGTACAAAATTGTGTAATATTTTTTTATCATCAAAAATGATTTTCTATATAGAAAGAAAAATGTCGAAAATATTTTACAAGATTTTAAATTCCAATATACAAAATTGTGTAATATTTTTTTTAACCGCCAAAAATATCCGTTTAATTGACAATTTCTGAATAGATGAAAAATCTTCCAAGTGTATATTAAAATTTGTAGGTTTCAATGTCGACAATTTTATAAGAATATTGCTAAGAGAAAAATTAATGTAACAAAAAGTTTAATTTACTGTAACGAGTGAACCTCCTTAATGTAAAACCTTAGGCATAAATAGAGTAGACTTCGTAGGCGATACTATATAAAAAAAATTAAAAAAACATCACGTTCGGATGTTACTGTATAACTTTAGAAGCCAATTTACGTGAAACGATTTGTTAGATTTAAAAAAAATGCCACGATACCGCGGATTAATTTGGCAAATCTAAAAGTGTATTAATTATTTTCTCCGTTCAGCTTGGGTGTTTCACCGAGCAATAGATTGGCAACACCGACGACACCAGCATTTCCCAGGAATGTTCCAAGCCGCAGTACGTTCCACTCTGGTCAAAACAGGGCGCAGCGCAACCATACTCAGGTTCGTTAACGCGACATTTTACGTCGCTGGAACGAGCATAAAAGGAGGAATTTATACAATATATAAATATATAAAAGCAAAATGTTTGCTCTTAGTCTCTGGAAAAAAAAAAAAAAACAAAGAAAAAATGTGTGTGTCCCATCGTCCTTTTCTTTTCTCTTTTGTTTGTAAATATTTCTTCCACTTGAGAAACGTTGAAACTCTCTCGCGTTTCTCTTCACATTTCTCCTCTTATACTCCCGCAATTCCATTAACCGGGCAATTCTCGTCTGGTCGAACTGAACCGTGTCAAAAATTGCAGGGACATACACACACGCAGGACACGAATGCGATAAGCCCATTAGCAAGGCCATCATTTTTCTCCAAACTCTCGTCGAGGTTCTCCAAACGGTGAGTCGACACAAGCCAAATTTTTTTAACAAAAATATATCAATATTATTAACAACTTTTTTTTTTTCAATAAAATAATCGTATATATAAAAATATATATATATCTCGGCATGCTAATAAGTGTTTCACCGTCATAGAGTGCCATTATCACTTTTTTTTTTCTTTTTTTTTGTACAAAATCCCCATTCGAGTACAATTCATTAAGCGATAATTCGCCTTAATGTGCTTGAGTCGTTCGTTTTTGTCATTCCTTGTCTGTCCTGAACGTTCGTCGTATATTTTTTTTTTTAAATCAGTCACGAAGAATCACAAGTAATTAAATTATTTGCTTTTTGTAAGACGAAAAAAAAAAGATTTTTAACTTTTTCTCCAAGTTGATTAGAAAATTGAAACGTGAAAATTTAGTATTTTTTTGTATGTAAGGATTCCATTGACTTCAAGCAAAAAAAATGGGTTTTAAAATAAAAAAGTTGGATAAAATTTTAGTGCGACTGATTTTGTTCGGTGTTTTGGTCGTGTAGAACATTTTTTAGGTCCGTGAATTAACGAAGATTCGATTATCAAATTAATATAATTTATTTGTAATCTTTTCGTTGCAATGCGTATAATTTATTTATAATAAAGATAGTGATTTGACGTGAGAAGAGCGAGACTACAAAAAATTGCAGAAGCTCGAGTTAAAAAAATGTTTCATGTCGTTCAGATTTTTTTTTTTTTTTTCAAAATAGAGCTCAAAAAAAATGTTCGGATCGAGGATCGTTTTTTACGTGATCCAACAAAAAAGAAATATATTTGCTTAAAATAGTTAGTCTTAAATTTCGTGTCCATTTTTATTCTCAAAAAATACATTAAATAATTTAAAAAAAAAGAAATGACGTTCAGAACAAGATTTGGAAAGTGCCTCTTCCTATTTGAATTTAAAAAAATGCGTTCGCTTCAGCTAAAACCTCCCCCGAACACCTTTCTCAGTCCCAGCTTAAGAATTCTCGAGAGCCTGCATGACAAGTTTCCCGTTTCCACGATCGTCGACACGAGCGCGACGAAAAAAATCGTCGCAAAAGAAAAAAGAAGTCAGAAAGTAAACTGACGATTTAAACAAAAAAAAGCCAACAAAAATCCCCTTTTCCTCGACATTTGAGAGCTTTTGAATACCCCAGAGGGATGCTTCGCCGTGGGCATGGTAATGGCGTTTTGTTTGCATGAGCCAAAGGTGGAAAAAAAAACGAAAAAAAAAAAAAAAAGTTAACAATTTTTTTTTTTTTCATTAACGCACTGAATTAACCATTAATGTTTACTCGGTCCGATGAACTTATTGTATCTATCGTTGTTTGCATGCCATACGATGTTTCTGTTTTAAGGATGCACAATGACTATGTAATTCTGGAAGTCCTTATACTGATACGATGCATAAATTAATCAAAAAGCGAAAAAAAAAAAAAAGAAAAAAAAAAGAAAAAGAAAATACAGTGTTATCATATTCGCTGTAAAAACCCGATGAGCTAGCAGCGACCATTATCAGTGAAAGCCATATTACGTAGCTTTATTATGTATGAATCTTTGCAATGTCACAAATTTATTTTAATTTATCAATTTTTTTTTTTCTCTATTAATTTGACAAAGATTACCAAAAAAAAAAAAAAAAAAAAACGTGAAAAAGAAAAACCTCCTGAGAAACGTAATTCGCGCACGTCTATATATTTGTCTATCTATCTATTTATCTTTATCTCTGTTTGTCCCATAAGTATACCTTGCTTGAAGGTGTTTCCTCGTTTTTTAAATTTTATTTTATTTATTTTTTTTTTTATATTTTTTTTTTATATATTAAAAATAGTTGAAAGCATCTCAATAGGCTGTATATTTCCGTACACTCGATGGTTATCGTTGAATAATCGCCTCTAGAAATTTCACTATTTAATGCAAACAAAAAAGAAATAATAGTACGAAAAAAAAATCGGATTAAAGTCTAATTTCCAGACATTATAAAGATTTACTTCGTGAGAAAAAAAAAAGAAAAAAAAAGAGAAAAAATGAAGCTCAGTCCACCTCGCATACTCATTGTGCATCCCTTCTTTGACATTGATTTATAATAGCGAGGCGTTATTCTTGAATTTGTGATTTGTATGGGACCTAGCCTAGTCGTTGCATATAATAATAATCAAATAAAAAATGGCATGTGCTATGCGCTGCCCACACATTGAAAAAAAAAGAAAAGAAAAGAAAAAGAAAAAAAAAAAAAAATACACTCTCGCCCAACTGGACGTTCGCGTTGCCACAGAATAACGAGAGTCATCCGTTGAGCCAGCTCGCACTTTTTGTCTTTCATGAAATGGTCACTGTACTCTCATCAGTTTAAACAAAAAAAAAACAAAAAAAATCGATGAATTTTGACGAATTATTTTCAATAAAAAAAAAAAAAGAAAACAAAAAAGTCTATCGGTAAGACTTGCCTACAGCATAGCCATTGGTGCATCACTGAATTTATAACATTATTCTTAAAAAAAAAAAAAACAAAAAAAATCTATTTTTATTTTTATATATATATTTTTTTTTGTAATTTTCTTTAATCGCAATTGAAAAAAAAATTCCCTTTAAGTAACTGAAATCGGTACATTTACTATGCTGCAGGACTTGAACCAAGTAGATTGGCTTCGTCTCAAGTTCCACGATGGCCAAGGCCAAAAGAGACGCGAGTCGATAAACAACTACAATGATGCTGGCTTAAGTGGAGCATAAACGCAGCTAGCCCCCCAACACACACCTAGAAAAAAAAAAAAAAAAGATATGAACTAAAAAAAGAAAAAACACTATAAAATAATAATAATAATAATAATAATAATAAATGATAAAGGCTCCAAGAACGAAAGAAAGAGAAAAAAAAGAGAGAAAAAAATGCCTACGTGTGTTAACAGCCGACGCTCAATGGATAATGTGATGCATTAGGAACAAAAAAAAAACGCAAACTCACGAATTTTCGGCTCCGTTATTCTGTGGTGCGAGTGGTTGAGAGTAGAGACTTATATTTTGTTCTTTTTTCTTTTTTTTTTTTTTTTTTTTTTTTTTTTTTAAATGACTTTTGTATGTTGATTTATGAGAGTTACGAGGCATATATGTAATATACATATACATATATATACTATATACGAGGTTATATATGGTATGTATGCGGTTTAACTGATATATATGGGGCATTCCAAGCAAACTCTCCTGGTCATCGGCCTCGGATTCGATTGGCACGAATTTTTTTTGCCTTTTTTGGAAAAAAAAAAAACAAAAAAAAAGATTTCTTTTTTTTCAGATTTTCGTCACTTCGGTTATGCTATAAAATAATTTTCTTTCCGACGACTTTTGAGTAAAAATTAATTTCGATCAGGTTTGAAATTCTAAAAAAAATTTCTATGAAACGTAGAATTGAATAGAAAACATTTTTTAATTTAGGAAAACAATTTTTTTCCAAATTTTGAAAATTAAAAATGTGGTAAAATGGAGAGATTTCCCATATTTCGAGAATAAAACGCTGAAAATTCGTTCAATAATTGAAATAAAATTTAAAAAAAAACCATTTCAATCAGAACAAAAATAGGGATATTTTTTTTTTATTCTGCCAATACTTGTTTTTCGTTCTAGGTTTTATGAAAACAAAAATTGAGAAATTTGAACGTAGACGAAATTTATTTCTACACAAAATTGAATGAAAAAAAAATTATTTTATAGGCTAAAAACAGTGATAAAAATCTGAAAACAAATAACCTTCTTTTTTGGACCAAAATGTGGTAAAAAAAAAATTCGCCAACTGATAACGCAGGAACTAGGCTGAAGACCAATTCAGTTGACTTGGAATGCCCCGTATATATATATGATTGTAACTATTAAAATTAATGTCTTCCTGATAATGATGTACAGGAGGGTTCCGCCTTACGCACTTAGATTATAGCACACTGAATTCTGTGCCTTTCCTGTTCCTCCCACACACACACAAACACACACAAAAGAAAAAACTCCCTTTCCTCCGAGATTCCGCCAACGTTTTTTTTTTTTTTTCTCCAATTTCCGCTTCGAGATTCTACACAAATTCTACACTAGCGAGCGATAGAATTTTTATAAAACACAGAGAAAAAAAAAAGATCCTTCACTCACCTATCCGCCCATATTTTTGTATTCCTTTCATGTCGAGCGATTGGATAAAAAAAAATATATATATATACATATATATATATACATCCTTTATAGATCGTTTAGAATTAATATTGGATATGGAATCCCCGTTGGCACAGCTTTTGATATATTTTAGAGGAATCACCTCATCCTGCGAAAGCCATTTTGCGCTTCTCACACGCGAATTAGTCGGGCAAACACTGGACAAAGAAATTTAAGTGGACCGAGTCAAAAAAATAAGATTTTCTACATAATTTTTGCTTTGAAATTCTTGATAAATTCTATGAAAATGATTTTTATCCAGGATTGGAATAAAGAATTTTTTTTATCATTACAGAAACAATTTTGTTACATGCTTTTTAAAAATTATTTTCACTTTTTTTTTTTGCGATAACCTTGATTTCGGGAAATAAAAAATATTCCTCTGTTTTTCTACAATGTAAAATTTCATTGCGAAGAAAATTAAACATCATAGAATGAAATTTTTGATAATTATTTCTGTAGATTAAAAAAAAAAATGCCTAAAAGTGATATACAAAAAAAAAAACTGTTGACTAAATTTCTTGTTCCATGAACAAAAAAATTCTTTATTACAATCCTCAATAAACATAATTATTACAGAATTCATCAAGTAGCTTTTTTTCAAAAATTTCTCATGTGGAAAATAATTATTTTTTTAGTCGACCGCGCCCATAAATAAATAAAAAAATTTCGACAACAGTGGCTCGAAGTATCAGGCTAGAAAAAATTTGCACTCAAAAAAAAAAAAAAGTAGGAAAAATTTAGGGGCATATTTTTTTATATTACACCTTTTTGACGAAAACCACACGATCTATCGACTTAGACGTCGAGTTGTAAAAAAATAAAAAAAAAATAAAAAAAAAAAATTAAATTATAATGAAATTAGTAAAGCAATCATGATTTTGGGGTAAAAAAAAAGCAAAATTCATTGAAGCCAGAATATAGCTCGCTTTAAATGCCGAGTTTAGAGTGTTTCGTAGCGAAAAAAAAAAAAACGCTTCTCTTTGGTGTCACGAAAATTACTCTGCATTATCTCGATTAGTTTAATAATTAACGAAATAAATTAAACAAACGCATTTAGATAAAAAAAAAAAAAAAAAAAGAAATAATAATAATAATAATAATACATGCAAAAATGACAAGTTGAATAAAATATTATCATTTAACCCCATACATTGACAGGTTTTCTAAGTGAAAAGGTGACGCGCGTCGCCTCGTGTGTGTTTACCCGAGACGATATCAGATGCGATCGACAAACTGGATTTCTCGCAACGGCAATCTTGCCAAAGTGGATGTGCATACAAACAAAAAGAAAAGAAAAAAAAAAAAAAACAAACAAACCAGATTTAAGATAAACATTTCATTTCTTTGGGTTTTTTTTTTTTTTTTTTTTTTTTAAATTTACGATCATGTAGACCTTAATTAACTCGCGCACTCGACTGATCGCAAAACTATTGTGTATTAGTTTCGAAAAACAGAAAGAAAAAAAAGAAAATGCTGAGTCGTTGACATTCGCGACGGATTTTTCGCGCTCACTTTTACGAGCAGGATATAATGAAAACAAAAAAAAAACATTTCTCATCCTCGAAATTTGCATGCAAATCATTGTTATTTCTTTGAGTCAATTTTTCTTTTTTTCTTTTTTCGCTATTCGCACCTGGGCGAGCAAAACGATCAGGCTTTTTGACTGTGATCTCGATAAATTACGTGTAAAAATATTTTTCGAAAAAAAAAGAAGAAGAACAAGAAGAAGGAGGAAGAAAAAAAAAGAAAAAGAAATAAAAGATGTCTCTCTTGTATAATTCCTGTCGAGCGAGAGAAGCAGATTAAAAATCGATTGACTTTTTAAAGATAAACTTGAATGTCACTTTTTTCTACTTGTCGTCACTCACGTTTTTCGTTCCGTCAGTACAAAATCATCGCGACAATATTTTTCTTCAACTCAGCTCAGCGTCCGAACTTTGTCCAATTTTTCGATTATCGACGATTTTTTTTTTCCTTCTAATTGTAAAAAAACTGCTGTTAATCGTTATGACGATCTACGTGTAGCTTGTTTATATATTTACAAACAAAAAAAAGACACGCCATTTTTTTTTCTTTTTTTTTTATTAATTATTATCTTCATTTCGTAAACAATGTGTAAGCAAGGAGCGTGATAATTATAAAAAAAAAACAAACAAATCGTAGTTCCGTTTGAACATCCGAATGATCCACTCGGGATGCCAAAAAAAAAAAAAAAAAATATCTTTGCACTAACTGTGTTTTCACTTATTTTCTATTATATCCATAAGAGATTGTGTAGGTCTATAATTAGGGGGACTTGAGGTTGAAATACAATGAGTTTCGCTGTTTCATTTGGCAATTCCTCGGTCGACTTTTCTTTTCTTTACGGAATTAAAAATCGTGTCTCTAGAAAAGAAAAAAAAAAGAAAAATGACTTAAAAAAAAAAGGAAGAAAAATCGTATCGCCTATATTACGACTGACTTAAATGGCATATCAATTTTTTAAAATCCTCAGGATCTCCCTTTTACTAATGAAATATTTTCAAAAAAAATAGCAAAAATCCCTGAAATCTCGACACGCAAGGCAAGAATAAAAGTTGAAGAGCATTGAAAATGAGATAGCGATTAAATCTCACTGTACATCGTTTCCATATCCTTGTTTATAAAGTAGCTTCACAGAAAAGATTTTAAAAAATAGTCGGTAGGTCGATTTGTGGATTACAAAAAAAGCGCCTTCATTGAAAAAAAAAAAAAAAAAAAAAAAAAAAAGAAAGAAAGTCCGTTACTCGACCGACAAACAATAAGTAATCGAGATAAATGCTTCGTTCTTTTTTTTTTTTTATTATTTCGCTAGGAGCTTATTTCTTTCCGCCGAACTGATTCTGTTTAGTCGCTGATCGATTCTTCAGTGTCCGAACGAAAGAGAAACGCTTTTCGTTACATATTTTTTTTTTTTTTTTTTTTTTTTTATTATTATAAACCACACCGGTAAGCATGAAAATTATCAATGCTGGTTATGTTAACTGTAATCAAATCCATGAATGATTGTAGAAAGAAAGGAGAGAAAAATGAAGAGAGAGAAACAAAAAAAAAGGAAAAAAAAAAAAGAAAAGAAAAAAAAGAAAAATTTGTAAACCGATGATAGAAGAAGCCTAAGGCCATCCGGTAGATCGATGTGCGTAACAGTGAGATATGGAGAGAACGAGATATTAAATAATTAGAACAATATATATTATATATACAAATAATGAATAGAAAAAAAAAAAAAAAAAACAAACATTTATATTAATGATATATAAATATGAACATTAATATACCTGTATCTAGTGTCACTGTTTGCTGCGCTCCAATTATGCGCCCGAAAAAAAAAATCGCGAATAAATAATGTCCCCTCTTTTTTTTTACATTTATTATTAATTTCTCAAAAAAAAAAAAAAAAGAAATCGATTGATTTTTTTTTCAAACGAAGCGCTCTCACTGTGAAACGACCGAATGAAAAAGCACGAATTTTCGTTTGCAAAAATCCATTCTAGGCGCTCATTTATATTGGAGGGCAGTAAATAGCCGACAGACAAAAATGCAGGATAGAATTATTATTTAATAATTTTAAGAAGCAATAATAGTAATAATTTCATATTAATAAATATTTTAAAACTGTCTTGTACATGTTGTACCGATTTATTTCCGGAAACCTATTATAATTATTGTCAGCCAGGGGCGTTTTATCGCATTTTATACTCAACGTTATAAAAATAATAAAAAAAAAAAAAAAAAAAAAACAACCACATCAACAACAACAACAACAACAGCAACAAATCGCTATATCGTGACTGTTAATGCATGAATCTTTGTTTTCTTTTTTTTTTGGCAATTAGCGATGTAATAAATTAGCTTTACTTTTTATAACAGGATCGTGTTTAGAATTTAAGTGAAATTTTTAGTATTTTTTTTATTTTTTTTTATTTTTTTTTTTTTTTCATATATCGGATTGTTTCGACGAAATCTTGAGAATTATTTTAAAAATTCGCACACGCAGTCATAACGGTGATTATTGTTCCCATTTGAAAATTAATCGCTTTCACATTCACGTGAGTGATAATAAAATATTGTAACCTTCTTTTTTATTTTTAACTTTAATTATCGTTATTAATTTAATTTTAATTTCGCACACATACAAAAGGCTCACCACAATGTTTCTTCGCAAAAAATCGACGAATAATTGAAAAAAAAAAAAAAAAAGTGTTCTGATTATATATTTGTCTCACTATTCGATAATTATAATGACACGAATCTTCGAAGAGAGAGAGAGAGAGAGAAAAAAAAAAGCAAGAAAAAAGAAAAAAAATAGAATGAACGAAATTTTTTTGTTGTCTAGCTGAACTCTCATTCATTTATCGAGTTTAGTGTTTGTTAGCAATTGCCTTTGTTTTGTTATTTCAGCCCCATGGATCCCCCCGTACTTCCCAAGAACCCAGTAGTGAGGTACGTTGCTGCATACCATTATACCACGATCCATCTCTCTCGTTTTACATTTATATTTAATTCACGACAAGTGCCTCTGTTTATTTTTTAAATCGAGAAAGATCAACAATTTTCGTTGATATTCATTGAAGAATATTTCTCTCGCTCCTGGATTTTATAAGAAAAAAATATATATATATTGTTCACTCACAGAACAGAGAATATTTTGGCCTGTGGCGAAAAATTGCCATAAATTTATGGGATTTTATATTTTTCTTACATTGCCAAAAGAACAGATCATTAAAATATGTTTTTTTAATTCTCTAATTTGTCTAAGATTAATACCTGCAGCATAAAATTGTTGACTCTTCATTTTCTATTCAAATTGACAAAGTTGTGAGAGATTAATGAAAATTATTTTTTTTTTATTTGAATTAAAATGTATGGCATTTTATGAATTTGTAGAAAAAAAAAGAATAAGGTACATTTGTGTAAAAATTTATTTTACGAAAATATGAGAATTTTTTTTTTGGCTTTTTTTGTTTGGAAATTGCGAAAAATATAGAAGCCCATAAATTTATGGTGGAATTTCAACAAATACATTTTTTCTCTTATAACACCAGCAGTCAACAAAAAGAAATATTTTGACAATAAATATCGACGATTTTGCTGCGACCTAAAAAAAGAAAAAAAAAAAAAAAAAAAAAAAAAAAGTTACACATTTTTTCTACAATGAAACGTTTTATTTTTCTGCAATACACTCGCCACGAGCAACTGTCGCATGTTTTGCTCCAATTTAAGGCCTCGAAATTGTACAATTTGTTGTAATTTTTTTTTTACACACAACGATTTTTCCATATTTTTTTTTTTCATCGCAAAAATGATTACGATGAAAAAAAAAAAAAATGGATTGTTATGTAAAAATTCTTCGATCGACGAATTTCTTCGACTATACTTGCATTGGGATCTTTAATTATTTTTTTTTTTTTCTACCCTGCTGCTATTTTTAAAGAATGCCAAATTGCTCGGTGAACGATCATATTCACATTTATTACCCAGCAAACGGGGCGAGTCTTAACAATCGAAATAAATAATTTTATCCTCGTTGTTGATTAATCATACGCACGTTTTTTTTTTTTTTTTTCGGAATGCAAATATCATGCACCCCATGATTTCGCTGATAAAGGCCGATTTTTACGATTTTAACCATTTAGAGGGATCTCGTTCATTGTGGATAAATGTTTTTCACGAGTCCGTTGGACTTTCGATTTCACAATTTTTTATATTTATAAAAAAAAAAAAAAAAAAAAAACGAAATATCGATTCTGAAAGTTAGTTCTGCATGCAGAGCATGTGTCTTAATATATTTATGATAAATAAAAAAGAAAAAAAAAAAATATATATATATATACATGCATCAGTTTGGATGCAATTTACGTTTTCGAGGGATCTTCATATTTGTTGATTGATCGAAAATCGATCTACGTGATGATAGGGCAGACTTAAGAAATCTTTTTGTTACAGTGGTGCAACCACTAACGACGAACAGGTAAAGCCCCGTAGCTTGCGCTTTACTTGGAGTATGAGGACTACAAGCAGTCGAGACCCCAACGAGATAATGTCTGAAATTCGGAAGGTACGAATTTTTCTCTATTTAAATCTTTTTTTTTTTTTTTTTTCAATTATAAGAACTACATTTTTTAAGTCATACAAATGTGATTAGAATTTTATTTGTAATTTTTAAAAATATAGATAATATTTTAGGAGCATTAAAAAAAAGTTTAGTAACATTTTTATCATTTTTGTGGATTTATTTTCCGTTTTGGAGGATATGCCTGTGTTTTAATAGAGAAATGTTTTTTAATAAAAATATTAAGGGATTGAAATCAACTTTTGAATCATTTTATTCATTATTATTTTAAAGATTATCGAATCAATCTTTCGCCAATTTTAAAGCAAAGCGACAAATCGTGTTTCTGAATTATTTTTTTTTAATTATAATTGTTATATAATAAAAAAAAATTTGTTAGGTGTCTTGAAAAAAAATGAGCAATTGTATAAAATTAATTTAAAAAAAAAAGAGTCCACAGCTACAATTTTTGTTCCGACTCATTTTTTTTTTTTAATCCAAAGCAACGCACATTTTTTACACCCATAATTATTAATTATTCAAAAATAAATCAATCTCCTATTATTTAATTCGTAAATTTACAGAGAAAGAAATACAAAAGTACAAAAAAAACTAAAATGTAAAACACTTATACATCTACAAAATTAATGTAATTGAAATTAAATTCAACAGGGTAGAAATATTTATCGGTACGTTTATAAATGATCCATCTAACGTTTCTTTTTTTTTAAATACAAAATAATAAATAATAAATAAAATAATAAATAATAAATAAATATTTATCGGTATTATATGAACGATCAATCTAAATTTATTTTGTTTTATTTATAAATTACAGGTTCTGGATGCAAACAAATGTCAATACGAGCAGCGCGAGAGATTTCTACTGCTTTGCGCGCACGGTGACGCGGCAACGGACAGCCAGGTACAGTGGGAAATAGAGGTTTGCAAACTGCCACGGCTCTCGCTGAATGGTGTGCGTTTCAAGCGAATATTGGGAACATCGATAGGCTTCAAGAATATTGCGAGCAAAATCGCAAACGAGCTCAAGCTGTGACTGCCGCCTGACGGCACATTGGCCACACCAGTAAACCCATAACCCCCTCGTGAACTCTGTCACTCAGTGGCGAACTCTGAGGAATTCTATTCATGCTTGGTCTGGGACTCTGACTCTGAATCCGACACGCGTGAAATATTCGTATAAAGAAAAAGAAGAAAAAAAAAAAAAACGAAAGAGAAAGAAAGAACAGAAACTGAAATCATACACAAACTCCCAATTCTTCTCGTTCCCGGGCTTGAAAAAAATGAAAAAAAAAAGAAGAAGAAGAAGAAGAAGAAGAAATTCTGGCCTCTCAGACACGGCGCTTCGTTCCACGAAACAACCCGAAGATGTAATTATTCTTGAGAGAAATGAAAAAGAAAAAAAATCGCAGAATAAAACCGAATTCCTTCAGCAAACCAAGGCTCAACTTCCGATCGCGAGTGAAGTAAAGACAACAACAAAAAAAGAAAGCTTGGAACAAAAAGCGACAATTGAAGTGGAATCAAAGCACGAAAAAAAACACACAAAAAAATGATGATGATGATGATGATGATGATGTCAATCTGGAGACAGGTGCTTAATAAAATAAAAGAAAACTCCAGCGTAAGAGAACGAAGAGCTAAGAAAGTCACGAACAATCGCGTGAAAAAAAAAAAAAAAAAAACGAGTTGGGTTCCGGGTTGAATTTTCGTAGCAGTATTATCGGCTTGGCGGTGTTTTAACAACCGAAAAAAAAGAACAACAACAACAACAACAATTTGAGAGTGGCAAGTGACCGAAAAATCCGTAAGACCCAAAAATCCCTGAAATCCTCTTTTTCTCTTTTTGATAAATTGACTAAACGCTTCTCTCTCGACGCGCTCTGTCAAATCGAGAAATGGGGGTCCGAAAAAAAAAGAAAAAATATCACGTAAACACAGATATAACGAATCATAGTTGTGTACCGCTGTTGTAGCCTCGTCTTGTCATCCGTCAATTGCAGAACAAAAAAAAAACAGAACTGATGATTTTCATTAATGCGAAGAAAAAGAGCGACAAAAAAACGCTCGAATCTTTTTATTTTATTTTATTTTTTTAACATTTCTCATGTCGATCCTTAACTACTGAGGCGGAAACGCGTCGAGCTTGAGTTGTTTGATAAATAAAGCCGAATTTTCATTGATAAATATATAAATCGTCCTTATTTTTATCCTGCTCAAACGCTGAAAATCACCCATTTACATTTTTATCTTCTTCATACGACGAAAAACGCATGCATGTTGGAGACTTAAAATTTCTGTCTTAGTAGTTAAGGATTAGCAGGATTTGTTTCCTCTTTTTATTCTTTTTTTTTTTCTTTTTTAAATCTACACACTCGGTTCCTCTGGTGGAAAAATGTTATATGCCAAAATATACGATTTTTCGTCAATGACACAGTTTTTTTTTCTCTCTTTTTTTTGTTATTGCGAATTTAAGAAAAAAGGATGTGAGAAGAATCTCGAGAATATTATCGAATGTATTGACCCTGAAATTAGCATCGTTTGAATGAAAATGGATTTTAAATACCTTCTTTTCTTTTACTAATTGATTATGAATTTTTACAGCAATGAAATCTTAATAAATCACTCCAAATTATTCATAATTATTGGAAAGTAAAGATTTTTATTTCTACAGAATCATAATTTCTTGATAGAACAATATTTTTAATGCTGTTCATTCGAATGGTTGTGTTTCCTTTTTTTATTGGGCTCTTAGAGATTTTTTTTCGTAGTCACGAAGAATCAGTTTTACACAAAAGAGCCAGAAAAACAAATTCTACAACTGTAGTGTTAATAAAAAAAAATTGTAAAGATGTGTTTCTCGCAAAATTTATTAAAATTTTTCATTCACACGACTGTTGATAATTTATAATGTTTATAAATAAAAAGAATTATCTACAAGTGACATTCAAGATGACAAAAATGATGAAATGCGATTACAAGAAAAAGAATAAAATTCTGCAGTTTTTGCCACAAATAAAAAAATCTAGCCACAGATCATTACTTAAATTTTTTTTCTTAATTCTCGCAGAGGTGCAAAATTTTTTTTTTTCCTAACTCTTTTGCATAAATCTTCTTTTTTTTTAATGACAAGAAAAACCTCGATGATTAGCTGAATCGAAAAAAAAAAAAACTGACTAGCAATTTTGGTTTCGATTTACTCACGAAAGTAGCTCAAGACGACATTTTTTACAAAACGTACCTTTGATACAAAAAAAAAACGTAGCAAAAAAAAAAGGTGAAAATCATGTCAAGCGAAATCGCTCCAAATATATAAAAATAATACAAAGTACACACATTTTTTCATATCGACGCATGTATCGAAAAAAAGCGAAGCGATCTTTGAAAATATTTGCGAAAATACGTGAAGCATATATTTTAGCATATAACTTTCATCCCTCAGCGGTCCGCCAGCGTCCATAATGAATATTAGTGAAATAATCAGTGAATAATAATTGTTTTCATTGTGATCGATGAATGTGAATATTGCGACGATCTATAATTATTGGAGAGGAAGCGAAATGAGAGAGAGAGAGAGAAGGAGAAGACGAAGAGCGAGGAATTGATCGATTGCGATAAACGACGAATGACCTGAGTGATGTCAATGATCGAGAATCGGTTACCCGCGTGTCATGTGCATAATAACGATAATTCAATAATACTGCGTTGTCTTTTGATGAATATTAAATTGAGACAAGATAAAAAAAAAAAGAAAAAAAATTTTAAAAAACAATACACACAGACACACACACACACACACACAAAATACTGCATTAAAATGCCAAGATCTGCTATTTCATACCGAGGATATAATGATAAACAATAAATTTAGGTCTTAAAATTCGGCTACATTGTAATCCTTGACCCTTTTCATTGGCAGGTGCAAATATTTGCGCGGCGAGCTCGATTAAAACAAATATATATATATATAAAAAAAAAAAGAAACAGAATTTAAAAAACCCAGGAAAAGAACAAAAACGAAACAAACGTGAAATAAAAAAAACGCGACAAACGAGAGAGAGAGAGAGAGAGAGAATTATGTAGTGTACGTAGTGATGATTGCAGGCTAGAAAATCACGCTGTATATAATACAATTATAAAGGTACTAACGAAAAAAAAAAAAAAAAAAAAAAAAAATAATAATGAGATGAAAAATTTAAATGGAAAAGAGCCTCAAGATTAACAATTCGCACGTGCACCACAAAACGATACATCATAAAGACGTTTTATATTTGCCTAAGATTAATACGAGGAGAAAATGAAGAAGTAAAAAAAAGATAACATGAGAAAAAAAAAAAAAAAAAAAAAAAAAAAAAACTATGTTTAAACAAAATACATTAGGCAATGACTAATAATTTATTTACATGCTACAGACGCGTTGATTTTTTCACATTTCTAATCTTGCTACGATCAATGCCGAGCAATCTTCAAGTACGACTACGGACGTTATGTACGCAATATCCCGTTGTACACAGCGCTGGAAATCGATAAACGACTGATAGAAACTAAGTATCGACTATAGCAGTCTAATTTTTGCCGTGTCCACGACTCTTATCGGAAACCTTAAGAAACCGCCAGGAGACGATAATGAAATACGTAGAGTGGATTAAAAAAAAAAAGGTTTCCTTTTTTTGTTAAGCTTTTGGAGATTTTTTTTTGTCATTAAAGAAGCAGGGTTGTGTAAGAAGGTCTTTAAAAAAATGTTTACTAGTGTCGCGAATTTTTTGAAATTTGAAAAATTGTTTAAAAAAAAAAAAAAAATCAGTCCAAACAGCATTTTGAATTTTACCGAAAACGAGGATTTGAAAAAAAAAAATCTTTCTCATAGATTATAAAAATTGGATTATGCAAAAAAAATTGCGACGAAATAGAAAAATGCTTCAAACTCGAGCTTTGCAAAAACGTCTCATTATTAATATAAACATTTTAAAAAAATGCTGCTATGAACTTAAAATTTGCAACGAAAATTACACTCAAATTTTCCTTTTTTTTTTTTTAAATATAATCTCATTAGTAAAATTTTTTCAAAAAAATCTCAATTCGCAAGCAGAGCCAAAAAAAATGAAGCCTTTTCTTTTTTTCGACCGAACTTAAAACGAGAAAGCGAACAACAAACGAGAATTCAAAGATAAAAGCGATTAAAAAAGAAAAAGAAAAAAAAAAAGAAGAAACCCACAAGTTTGAGCGGTGGCATCGGGACTTACTTTCCTTGTGTGTAAACGATTGTGTATAGTTCCATCTCTTCGAAGTAAATTTATAAAAAAAAAAAGAAGAAAAAAATCTCATTGGAGAGAAAAAAAAAGAATAATGTAAAATACGTTTATCGATGCATCATTTTCGCCATGTTGATATACATTACAAAGATAACAGAATGTGCTCATTAAAAAGAAAAACCACACAGACACACATACACAAAAAGTGAATAGAAAGGGAAAAAAAAAAAAAAAAAAAAAGAAACACCATAAATCATCATCATTAGGATAAAATTAAAGGACAATTTATTTACGTTGATTAGCTAACGATGGTAAACGATATTCGGACAATTTGACCGACTGTTTATAATGTCAATGTCGATTCAGTCGTGCTGAGAGGTAAAAAAGCGATCTTAGATATACATATATGTATACCGAAGTAATCATAATTATTATTATTATATTGTTTATTATTATTATTATTATTATTATTATTATTATTATTATTAGTGTTATAAAATAAGGTCCCTTGTAGAATTAACGATGGATCCCTTTACACACACACGCGCAACACTAGATAAAATGATATCTAAAATAAGATCTATACATACACTTCCTTCCCCCCCCCCTGCGATCGCTTGCTTCGACAAATTAATGTATAAAAAAAAAACTATTAATACTTAAAGTGAGGAAAAAAAGAGAAACGTGAACTCGGAAGACGTAAAGGACACTCATTATTTTAGCGTAGTGAAAACGAAATGTCGAGTTTTTGACGGCTGGACGGACAGCGCTCTCGGGAACTCGAAGGATAAAAATTAAAAAAAGAAATTTAAAAAAAAAGAAAAAAGAAAAAAAAAAAAAAGAGCACAGAGCATTGTAAGTAGAATTATATTGCCAAGAATTAAACGAAATTATATAATGAAATATAAGCATACACGTAAAAAGAGAAACGGAAATACACAGCTCTCCGAAAAAAGCTGTCCATGCAGCCGTGCTTCGATGTTGCCATGAAGAGAGAGCGCGCGCAAAAAAAAGAAGAAAAAAAAAAATACACGAGACACAAAAATCACACATACGTACATACGCACGTCAGTCTGTAGATAAGTACATACAGCTTTGCTAAGTGTTTTTTCTGGTGATCGGTATCTAGCCAAAATGTAGCGAAACAAAAAAAAAAGAAAAAAAGAAAAATGAAACGTTTATAATAAAATGGTAACACGTATTGTTTTTTAATTGGGACTCCTGGTCAGCGAGTGACGAATTATCGCGGTTTTCGGTGGTGGGGATTTTTTTTTCTTTAGGTTTGCAGTCGTTTCTGATGGGATTCCCCGGAGGTAAGGGAATTTATTTTTCTAGTGTTATAAAAGTCATGATGTGAGGTGTTATAGGGGACACGTATTGTTGTGATGAATCGATTGTGGTTGTTATTTATCATTGCTCATTTATTTTGTATTTGTGAGGAACGGAAAAAATGCAGCAGTTGGTATTACTGATGTCTGCTCGACGAGGGATTCCCCGAAAGGTTGGTAATGATACTCGTACTAATAATTGATTCTGGAGGAGAGAAAAGGACTTCAATTATTTATTTATTTATTTATTTATAGTTGCGATGAAAAAAAACGGTGCAGTTATGATTTGAAAAATTCGAGGCTCTGTTGTGGTGAAAAAAATGAGAAATATATTGAAGTTAATAACGAAAGATTTTAATAATATTTAATTGCGTAAAATATTTTGTTCGTGTTAAACAATGTCGTAAGTTTCACGAGATATTTCAGATTTGTAAGATAAAATTATAATTCGTACTTTATGGTAAAGAAGATTTTATGGATACGTTGGAAATGAACAAGGTAAGTTTACCTTAAGTTGCTGACTGAAAGTGACATTTTTAGTAAATAAAAGGGATTTTTAATTTTTTTAAATTATTTATTTGATCTTGTTACTTTACAAGATTACGAGCATTTTCATAAGAAACCACATAAAAAAAAAATTATTAATGTGGTAGTAACCGTTTTAGAGAAATTCAGATTACAGTTTTTGTTACCGACCGAGCAGCACATCATCTTAAGGTCTGATCTGCTATACCGACTGAGTAACCGTAAGTGCGAGAGAGATAGCTGAATCTTCTCGAAGCGTTTTTCTCGGCCACGGTTTATTTTTCGGATAAACGACGAGAATGGTTCACTGCAGAATTCTAAGACCCAATGAACTGTTTCCATCTTTCGTTCAGAATATCAAATGGGAATGAGCACAACGCTTTACAGTTTTCGTTACCGACCGAGCAGTAGCACATAACCTTAATACGATGTGATACATACTCAGTCGGTAACAAAAACTGTAAACAATTTTTTTTTTTTCAAGGTTGCCGAACATTTTAGGATAAAAGGAAAGTCGTGTGAGACATTTATTTTATACAGGAAATAAGAACTTTACAATGGTCAGCAGCTAGAAACTTTTGTGCGCAACACATGATTTTTGAGAATTTTTTCAAGCCTCTTCAAATAAGAGTGTCAAGATTTTGCTTAAATAATCTCAAAAATTAGACATCGAACCCTAAAATTTTCATTATACTCAAAATTTCATCTGAGCCAATATTTTTCGACATGAATGAAGTGGAGCATAAAAATGTAATAAAATAAAATGAGTACGAATAAAAACAACGCATGATCAAAGTTTGTTAATATAATTTATTGTATATCGAGGTTTCAACATGGAAAAGTACAAATATTGCAATATAGGGCCCGCGAGCTCTCCTCGGGAGGGAGGGAGGGAGGGAGGGAGGGATGTTTTTCTTTGTTTCTTTTTTCTCTCTCTCTCTCTGTTTTTTTTTTTTCTTGCGTTACGATTGCACAAAGGAAGGTTTTGAAGGGCGACGTTGACGTACGAAGGTCGAGAATTAAACACGTTAGTAGAGACACCCGCGAGAGCGGCTGAATCGCAGTCGTCTTTTTGTTTTTGTTTTTTTTTTCCTTTTTTTTTTCGCTCCACACACAGCACCTGGAGTTGTATTTTCATATTAGATAGTAAATATATAACGTCATCGTGGGACGTCTCTTTGTCAGCGGTTTTTTCTTTTTATTTATTTTTTTTTTTTATAAAGGAAGGTTCCCTCCTCTCCACGGCCCCCGCATATATTTAATACTCGTTTTGTTCTTTTGTCTCTCCTTACGCCCCAACCACCCGATCACCTGTTTTTTTTTTCTTCAATTATTATTATTATTTTTCTTTTGTTTTTTTTTCTTTTTTTTTTCTTCAACTCAACAGGACAATAACGCGGTCTAGTCGAGCGCGCCCGGATGACAATATATTATTATTTTTTTGTTTTTTTTTTTGGTTTTTTTTTGTTTTTTTAACTACGATGTCTCCGACAGTCGCAGTTTGGCTCTCGTGCGGCTGTTGAATTACAGTAATCGCATCGAGCAACGCGTTTTATTTCATTTATTTTCTAATCGTCCGGCCACAGGTTCGTAAATCCTTCACTGTTTAACGGAGAATCCTATATGTCAGTACATTAATTTAGACTAGCTGTTGGCAATCCTGCAGCGACAATACTCATCGATAATATCCCTGCGATTATGTTGCGTGAAAATAAAGTCCCTATAAGATCTTTTTTTTTGTTTGGGGAAATTAATTTTTTTCCTAGGGAAATATTTTTCGAGATGATCTGTGATGGGAATTTCGTCAAGATAACTTAGATGGAAATATTCCGGAAAAAAATTATCGCCAAGAATAATCGGATAATCAAAAATGTTCCATAATTTCGTTTGAAAAAAATACTGTCTGATATATTTATATCATTACTGGAGGGGCCACGATAATTGCAAATTTTCCTTTTGGAGTTTTGCAAATTTGTCCGATATTTTAGAGGAGGGTCTCATGGGGACTTTGAAAAATCGGGCCCTGTAAGGGGCCTTATGGGGGCTCAGAAAAATCGGGCCTTATGGGGACTTGAAAAATCACGCGCTGGAGTGGGGCCTTATGGGGACTTAGAAAAGTCAGAGCCTCGAAGGGGGCCTCATGGTGGTCTTAAAAAAATCATGCCCTGGGCCTTACAGGGACTAAGAAAAAAAAATCAGGCCCTGGAAGAGGGCATCATAGGGACTTAGAAAATTCCAGCCCTGTAAGGGGCCTTATGGGAATTAAAAAAAAATTGGGACCTGTAAAGGGCCTTGTGGGTATTTAAAAAATTGGGCCCCACAACAGGCCCTATGTGAACTTAAAAATCGGGTCTTACGAGAGATCTATAAAGCCATGCCCTGGAATGGGGCCTTATGGGGACTTAGAAAATTCAGGGCCTTCGAGTGTCATTTGACCCCGGTCAGCACGATTGTCCTACACGACTGTGGCGACGAGATATTTTTATAATATACAGAGATTAGGAGGATATTTCTCAATGAGATATTACCACATCGAAGTATTTGCCTTATGGAATATTTGAAATTTTTCCTCTAAGGCAAAAAACTGTTCTCCTTCAAAAATATCCGTAATCATATATCAAATGTATCGGAATATTTTTCGCATAAAATTATAGAACATTTTTGTGTCTGCGACATTATTATTCTTTGAGATAACGTTGGAATATTTCTGCCTAGAACATATATTTGAAAAAATCCCCAGAAAAAAAAATATCTCCCTATAAAAATGGATCTACTAGGGACATTTTTTTTTTAAACAGACATCTTTGCTGCTTTTTTTTGTTGTAGTCTGCATGGGCTGCCAACGGCTATAGTTTAATACCCTAACACTCTTATAAGCTCGTAAATAGCGTTGTAACAATTCAACATTTTTCTTTTCCCTGCTTCGTGTAGATACGATTTTTTTTTTCTTCGATTCTGTTGAACCAATGAAGGACTTAAAATGCTAAAGCAATTACTATAATTCAACGATAACTCGATCAACGTACTACGCCTTCGGAGGGTGGAGTACTTTCTCACACTCTCTCTCTCTCTCTCTCTCTCTCTCTCTCTCTCTCTCTCTCTCTCTCTCTCTCTCTCTCTCGTTCTCTCGCTCGCTTTCACTACCATTTTTCGTTCGCTTCTCTTCACAAAAAACGCGTGCAATTTGTTTATTACGCGATAATTATTTTCAATTCATTTATCTCGCTCTCAGCTCTTAACTGCATTTTTTTTGTTCTCTATCTCTCTCTCTCTCTCTCTCTCTCACTTTTTCTCTCGCGCTCGAAATTTCTCTTCATAGTTTCTGGCTTTTTTTTTGGTTTGTTTTTTTTTTTCCTTTTTCTTTTTATGCAACACATAATGCGACTAGGTAGTACAGGTTAATAATTAATAATTAATATCGTTAGTTATACAATAATAACGTATGACTAGACAATGCAAGATAATAATTATATTCGTAAATAGTAATAATCGTGGATTGCAATTTATATCAACAATGTGATGGCGCATTTTATTTTTCTCTTTTGTAGTTTTTATTTTCGTGTAAAATGTAAATATACGTGTGTCTGTTTTACGTTTCTTTTTCTTTTGTTTTGTTCTTCTTCTTCTCCTTCTTCGTATTCTTCTTTCCCCTTAATAATCCTGTTTTGTTGCGCGATGGGAGGGGGAAATCTTGTCTCTCGTCTGGTAGAGTTCAAGAGCGTCGTTTCAGTTTACTTTTCTTTTCTCTCGTTTTTTTTTTTGTGCGTGCAGTCTGTCCCCGGTGTGTATTAATACCCTTTTATAATACTACTTAGTTACATCTGTATGAAGTCATTTGTTTTTGGTTTGTTTTTTTTTTTTTTTTTTTTCAGGTTAACTATTCTGTTCCGAGGAGATCGCGACGGCGTGTTTGCGCCTTTCAGTGTTGCCACATTGTGTTTGTTTTTTTTTTTTTTTGTGAGTGTATTTGTGTGTGTGTATTTTCTCTTGAGGAAGCCTCTGGTGGGTCGAGTCGCGCTAGTGACTTTTCTGCAAGTTTCTCGCGTATTTTTTTGTTTTTTTTTTTTTTGTTTGTTTTGGTTGTATCATTTGATTTTTCCAAAATAAAATGCGCAGATCAGTCTCGACACTGTGGAGGGGGGTTTTTTGGGCCAGGGGTCCTCGGGTGCGGCCCTTAAAGTCGTTTTACGTGTCCTTGCATTCGTTACTTCTTTTTATTTTGCAACAATTCGCCATAGGGAATTTTTTTTTTCATGTCATGCAAAGTTTCGTGTTCTCGTCGCACTTTGCAGTGAAGAGAATAGAGCACTTTAAGGCTGTTATATGCGCTTTAAATTCGTCAAAAAAAGGGCACAATTTTTTGCAATTTTTTGTATCTTTTATTTAGCATCTATCTTTAGTGGATAAGAGAGAGAAAAATTAAGGATTCTTTTTTGTTTCTTCTTTAATTTATTCCATGATTTGGGGAAGGACATTTTGTTAAGCATACTTTGAACAATGTTTACACCAATTTTTATTGAGAAATATTTTTGCATTTAGTCTCTCAGTGGTGGTTTACTTAAAAAAAAAATACTACATGTTTTTTTAATCTGTTAAGTTGCAGCTATTTTTAATCTTGGCTGTTTTTTGTTTTATTAATTTTTACCCTATAAAAAAAATTCGTTTTTTTTTAAATTTTTTTTCATTCAAGGGACCTTAAAAAATGATAATTTTTTAGATAAAAAAAAAGCAGCCGGGCTTAACGATAGCCTCAACGATACAGATTAAGAAAATATTTAGTTTTTTTTTTTTTACATGTTTAGAATCTTTGAATATTTTTCAATAAAAATTCCTGTAAAAATAGTTTAAATGCTTATTAATACATTCTTCCTCCAATCCTTAAACGATAAATTAAAAAAGAAAAAAAAATTCCCCCTTAATAGCGATTGATTTTTCAACTTCAAATTTCCAGATATGTTTCTTGATTTTTTTTTTCAAGAAAAAAAATCTACATTTCTTACCGATTTCAAAGCTACATAACTCATTTTGTTTCTCAAAATTAGCTCCACAATTTCATCGCGCCAAATTTGTTGCATACATCGAACCAATTAAAAAGTACAGCAATTTTCGTTCTACACACTTAAACTGTAATTTTTAAACAGTAAAAAAAAAAAAATCAAAAAATCGACGTGATGAATTGGTGAAGCATTTTTCAATAAACACAAAATACGCCTTGTTGCATAAAAATCGTTAGAAAATCACTTTTTTTTTCTTCTAAAAAAAGGAACCCAAAACATTTATGGAAATTTGTATTTTTTTTTACATCAATAATATTTCTCAAGATTGTAAATCCATCCGATAATAAAATAAAAGCATTAAAAAATTGCAAAAAAAGAAAAAAAAATCAGCACTTAATTTTGACTCCCTCAATGCAGCAGTAAACCTTAAAGCTGAATTACAGCATTCTTTTTTTCTTTTTCTAATCAATTGGTATTAGTTTATTTTGTGCAACTTGTCCAATCGTCGGAAGAACGTTAAGAGTCACGTATGATCGCGTGGAATTGCGTTAAAACTGGAAGCATACGAACATACTATGCGCGACAAACTTTTATTTTTTTTTATTTTAAATGAATTGTTTTATTTATTTTTTTTTTTTACAGCGCTGTTTTGTGACCTGCCACACTGGTACTCGACACGAATACTCATTCTCGATCTGCGAGTCTCTCACGTATTTTTTGTTTTTTTTTTTTTTCCCTACATTTGCCAAGTTCGTCCAGCGAAGATTGCTCGTCAGCTTCTTTTTTTTTTTCTTTTTTAAATTTGCAATCGATTGCTCCTTTTTTTTTTTTTCTTTCTCTCTTTACTCTCTACTTAGCGTAGTTATTACCACAGTACGATTATCGTAAATTACAATAATATCGTTACTCTTACTTATAAACCCGTCATAAAATACATTACTTTGTAATATCCACATAATATGTCTTCTTTGTCGCAGAGTATCTTTAATTTCTTTGGTTTCTCTCTTTACCTCTCCGCCCCTACGTTTTTTTGTTCTTTTTCTTTTTTCATTTTTTGTAAATTTTATTTTTCGTGTTTATTTTTATTTATTTATTCTCTTTTTTTTTTTTCTCGCCTCGTTTTACAGCCAGTCACTGGGTTTGCATTGCGCATATTTGATAGTTCAATCTATTCTTGTTTATTTTTTGTTTTTTTTTTGTTTTTGCTTCAGCCTCGGGATTACAATAGCAAAAATTGTCCCACGTGTCCCTGGTGTCCCGCGACTCGACAAGAGTCCTTTTAGCCCCCCCCAAAAAACTTCGTAACTCTTACAATTATCGTGTAATTAAGTGAAGTAAGTGTAATGATTCATGTTTGTTAAGATCTTTCTTTTTTCTTCTTTTCTTTAAACAATTACAAAAAAAGTGACTCGAAAAAGTTTCGTTTATATATTTGGGTCGATAATGTCTTGTTGATTCTCTCTTGTTGCTTCTGTGCTTTTTTTTTTTTTTTAGTTCAACATCAGAGTTTAAATAATCTCATCACTTTTCAACTCACCATTTATTTATTTAATAATTTCTTTTTTTTAGAATATTTATTTTAAAAAAAAATGTATATCTATAATTTTATAAAATAATTTTCCATAAAAAATTCGTGACAAAAAATTGTTCAAAAATCCGAGTAATGGAAAAAAGTTATTAGCAATTATTTTTCCCCGCATTATTAATTTTCGATACAATTTTCCAATGAATCCACATGAAAAACTATTTTTTAAAAAATTGAATACAAATTTTTTTTTCCATATTCCAAAAAGAAAAAAAAATTATTAAATAAACAAACGCAGTGAGATTGAAAAATAATTAAATTTATTAACAGCCCTCGGCTCTCACTCGATTAAAAAAAAAAAAAGAAAAAAAAAGCACACAGCTTCGTTTCGTATTTTTTTTTTTTTCTGTCTTTAAGAGACAAAATTTATCGCGCCATAGTAATTATTATTCACAAGGTACAATTGCGTACGGGGAATGTGCGGATGGATTCGGAATGTTTTCAAAAGTATTGCGCGACTGTATTTAATAATAATATATATATAAATATATATACGCATATATTGATATATATACTTTCTGTATATATAGATATATATTTATATTGGCCGATAATGAGCATTTTATTTTCATTTCATTATTATTTCTTTTTTTCTTGCCCCCCGAGAACCATCTCGCCCCGCCCCTCCCGACACGTGTCGACTATTTAAAGAGTTACATGGTATTTAAATATTGTTTTTTTTTTTTTTTTTTTTACACCCATTGACAGACTAGCTACCACGTTTTTTGTCGTTTAAATATATAGTTTGTTTTTTTTTTTTTTTTTTTTTTTCATAGATATTCAATTAATTCATTCGTTAATTAATTAATAGTTCATTACAAGTATGATAATTCATAATTATAGAATAATTAAAACATGTACAGAAGATTATAGATTATCTCTCACGTTCTCTTTAATTCCGTAGTTCTTTAATTTTTCCATTCTCCTCTCCTTCGCATCCATCGTTTTCATTTTTTTTTTTCTGTTTTCATTTTTTTTTTTTTTTTTTTTCCTTTTTTTTCCATAGGGAGTATGCTGAGTTTTTGTTTGTTGATCGTTGTGGCTCTCATCGGAGTAATATCTCGATTATTTTTCAGTACGTCTCGCATTGTTATTATTATTATTATTATTATTCTTTTTTTTTAATCTCTGCGATTTCCATTTTTTTTTTTTTTTTCTTTCTCTTTCGCACTTTTTTTTCTGGCACACAGTCATTCGCACAGTTTTCGCATTCGCGCCTTCACACACGTCAATCGGTAAGATTAGATAGTACATATGTATAGTGTCTTTTTTTTTTATCATCGTCTTCCATTTTTTTTTCTTTCTTTTTTTTTTTTTTTTTTTGCTTTGTTTATTAGGCCTACAGTGAGCTAGAGCTGTCATGCCGTTGTCCCCGTATTTGTTTATAATCTCAACCGGAAGTGTCGCGCCCTAAATTCTCAATCTCGTGTGTGTGTGTATGTGTGTGTGTGTGTTTGTGAATATTACACGCATTTCGTTTATGCCAATTTGTGCCCTGTACACACGTTTTTCTTTGTTCGTCGTGCATTTTTTTTCTTTCCTTTTTTTTTTTTTAAATAAATTTTTTTTATAATAATAGATACCCTCTCGTGTATCTTTTCGCTTAATTGTTTATGTAGAAAAAAAAAAAAAAAAGAATTAGCCGTCACATTTTTTATTTTTGAGGCTTCTTCGAATATTCCAAAGCTCAATTTTTGTTGGCTTTGTTTTTTTCGTTTTTTTTTCTTTCTCGAAAAAATCAACCTCTTCGACTATAATAATAATAACAGTGACGCCAAATACCAGCACAATACATAATTCTACGCACGGACGGCTTCGGCGTTTCACCTGTTTGCAGCTACGAGCGAAATTATTATTATTATTATTATTATTTTCTTTCTTTTTCGCTCAATTAATTGGAGGAATTAATTTGTCGTAAATTTATTTTTGAAAATTTGATTTTTCGAATTGAATTGAAATTTATTACGATTTATTTTTTCATTTATTCTGCGACTTCGTTTTTCACGAAAATACGATTATTGTTTAAAAATCGTAATTTTATGTAATTTAATCGAAAAATTATTTTTATATTTATTTCTGAAAAATTTATTTGTTGAGTTTAATTACCATTTATTAGGACATTTTTTTTGTTCAACGAATTTGGTTAGTTTTTCATGAAAATTCGATTATTATTTTAAAAATCGTCATTTTTTTGTAATTCGATCGTGAAATTAATTTTTTTGATACAATTATTAAAAAAAAATTAATTTATCGGATCGAATTATCATTTGTCGCATTTTTTAAATTAAATTAACAATCGAATTACTTTCGTTGATTTTATTTCCAGAAATCACAATTTATTTTAAAAATCGTCATTTTTTGGTAATTTAATCAACAAATTATTTTTCCAGGCATTAATTTTTAAAAAATTAATTTCTCGAAGTGAATTATCATTTATTACGATTTTTAAATTTAATTCCCTCATCAGCTACAATTTAATCAAAGAAATGATGATTCACAAAAAAAAAAAAAAAATCGTAATTATTTCAAATAATCCAATCGAAAAATCGACATTTCATAAATTCCCCACAAATCAATAAATCGAATTAATGTTAAATTGCGACATTTTTTTTTTATTCACACATAAAATAGTCACGAATTACAAAAAAAGAAGAAGAAAAAAAAAACACACACACACACACACACACACAATTTAGCAAGTAGCTGCGTATTTCGTCGAGACGAAACAAAAGAAAGCAACGATTCACGATATTCTACGATACGAGGGACGCTAAAACTCGGCCTCCCTGCCTCAATTCTCTCTTTCTCTCTCTCTCTCTTTGTCTCTCATTCTGTCTACAGCACCACATAAATTCCCCCCGTGAGAATTTTTCGTTTTTACAATTCTAATCCGACGAATCGATACCATAAATTTTCTGTGTCATTGTTGTTGTTGTTGTTGTTGTTGTTATTTTACTTGCCCGCTCTCGGAAAAACCCTGCGTGTGTCCCCGGAAGTACATAAAGTCCTCGGAACCCGGCCCTTAGGGCCTCTTCCATAACCCTTCTTTTCCTATTACACATATAAACGTTTCTCTCAATTTTTCGTAACCGTTATCATTAATTTTCATCATTTGTGATTCGCGAGACTGATAACCGCGTGGTCATTCAACTATATATCGATCATATTATTATTATTCTCTTTGTTTTTGTTTTTGTCTTCTTCTTCTTTTTTTTTTTTTTTTTATTAATCCTCTCCACTGTGGCATTGGCAATCCGCGCTCGTCAATTTTATTTTTTTATTTTATACGCAATCGGTAGCACGACTACTAATTAATTATTCAGTACAATAATACAATGAGTCTAAATGGTTAATATAATAATCAATAAATGGTAATATCATATTCCTTACACAAATAAGCTAAAACTCGTTTTTCTTTGTTTTTTTTTATCTCGTGTAGTGTCTTTTTTTTTTTTTAAATTGTGTCTGTCATTAATCTGCGAGTGTCCTGTATTCGTGGGAGGGGGGGGGGGGGGGGGGGGGAGTGAAGATTGTGTGTTTTACTTACATACTTTTTTTTCTCTTTCTCCTTGCATCGAAAAAACGATATTCTTTTTTTTTTTTTGTTGCACAAATGCCGCCGGCGCAGTAACCAATAAATACTCGCGTATTCGTTCGTTCGTCAATTTTTTTTCCTCTCTCTCTCTCTCTCTCTCCCTTCCTCCAATTCTGCTCCTTTTCCTTCAGTATTTAGTTGTCCTTTCTTTTTTTCTTTTGTTTCTCTAAATTCTCGCAAATCTTATTTAAATATATCATAGCCAAACTTATCGAAAAAACGACGATAAATCGCATATTCGAAAAACAGCGCCCTCTACTCTCATTCACCTCGTACTTGGTCGCCATCTTGGATTTTAATGACGATATAACTAACAACGATTATTGAGACATAAATACAATACACATAATGTATATCTAACGTAATAATCGGATTGTAATATTATAGTTTAATTAAGTAGATTAGCGTGGCTTCTTCTTCCTGCTTCATAATCGTCTCTCTCTCTCCCTTCGCCTTCGTCGTCTTGGTTAGGTTTTTTTCGTCACTCATCTTCGACTTTTGTTTTTTTTTGTTTTTTTTTTTTCATAAATTGCTGGTACTTTTTTTTAAATATTCCTCGATTAATGATTTTTTGTTTGTTGTTGTAATTAACGCGTGAGATCATTGTAGCTGCGAGCGCGAGTGCGTGCGTTGTGCGTAAGGGCCGGGGCTCTCCTCTCCGGGGGTCCGGGCTCGCGCGAGCGTGTTTACATTCTTTTTTTTTTTTTTGTTATATATATAGTACGGTAATTACTGAGAGTCTCAGTCTTTCACCCGGACATGGATTGTTTTTCTCTCTCATTCCAATCGCCTCTAATATCACCTTATATTTATAATATCTTATCGTTTCTCGTCCCCAAATAAAGTCGTCGATGCATTCGTCGCCGAGGAAGATATATAGTGGAAATGATTTTCCGCTTAGCAAACATTTTTTCTCCATTTTCTTTTTTTTTCTTTTTTTTTTAAAGATTAGAAAGAACAAAAATGAGATCAGAAAGACTGTATTAGCGCGAACGAGAACGGAGCACGTGACTGTTTTTTTTTTTATGTAAATAAAAATTGAGATGAAAAAAAAATACCTAGAAGCACTGCAAAAGTGTCTAGTGATTTTTTTCTTGGCTAGGGATTTTTCTTTTTTAAAAATGGTATTTGTGACTTTCGACAGTTTTGTGCGCTGCGCTCTTCGTACGAGCTCTTTAAAATCACTTTTTTTTATTTATCGCCCGTTTATCGATTCCCAATCTATATAACATTCATTGTTTAATAGAGTTTTTTTTGTTTTATCACATATAGGTGGTTTAGCCTGCGTGCGTTGAGTGTGTGCGTTATTACAATCTCTTTTCGTGGATTCCCCGTTTTTTTTTTTTTTTTTTTTTTTTGGGGGGATTCCCCGCTGGCTCGACGCGACATCTGTAGTCGAGAGTTGACACGCGCGACTCTGCTTTGGGCGAATCACAATCCCCGAGAGAGAGCGAATCGTCGGTAAGTCCGCCGGATGCGTTCTTTTTTTTTTTGTTCAAAGGATTCGTTGATTTTTTTTTTGTTGCAACGAGTACAAGGATACAATATTATATTTATTCGTGTACAAATCCCAGTTCCGGGTTCGCGCCTTTTTCATTTCGAACGTCATTCGAGGAGTTCTTTAATATTCGTAACTCGGCGAAATTGGGGAACGAGGGATTTGGATCGATCGAGCGGATTTTTAAGATTCGAGGATGTAGAGATACAGTAGAATCCCGCGTAAATTAACAATAAAATTTTTAATTATTTAATAAAAAAAAAACAAGATTAATTTTTTTTTTTTCAAAAGCCACATTTCACTAAGATTGAGTATATGAAAAAAAAATTACACCGATTTCTACTGTAGCGAAAACGGATGTTCTATATATTCGGAATGTAGGTACAGTAGAATCCCGCGTAAATTTACATGGAGATCACAGTTGTTAAATAGCAAATATCTATCATTTAAAAAAAAAATTACGCCGCTTTCTACTGTAGCGGAAACGTGTCTTATATCTGGAATGTGGATACAGTAGAATCCCGCGTAAATTCACAATTAAATCTCAGCCATTCAATAGAAAAATCTACAATTCTTTCAAGCTCACATCCAGATGGCGCTTCGCCGCAAAGATTTGCTTTTAAAAAAAAGTTACGATGATTTCTACTGTAGTGGAATCGGTAGATTTAATCTCGGAATGTAAATACAGTAGAATCCCACGTAAATTCACCCCAAAATCTCAATTATTCAATAAAAAAAAAAAAAAAAAAATACATTCAGAGAATCCAGATGTCGCTGCTCTCCACCAAGATCGCCAACAAAACCTACGCAAGTTTCTACTGTAGTTGGAATTCGGATGTGTTTTAAAACTCGGAATAAAGTACAGTAGAGACCCGCATAATTCAGCGAGTCTCAGATTTTTTTCAAATCGAGACAAAAAAAGCCCCATCATTTATCAAAAAAACAAGCCACGAGATGTCGCTGCCAAAAAAAAAAAAATATATATATATATATAACCGAGACTCGCAAAAATTACCCGAGTCTCTGCCGCAAGTTGGGATCGAGGGGTAGCAAAAAACTGAAGAAACACTGTAAATAAAAAACAAAACGTACGACTTCTGAACCAAACACAAATCAGTTTAATCCTCAAATAAAACATAATTTCTGTTATGTTATATAATAATTAAATAAATAAATAAATAATCGGTGGTGGTGGTGGTAGTAGTAGCGTTATTTAGTAGTAGTTAGAAGAAGAAGTAATGGTAGTGGTAGAAGTAGCAGTAGCGGTAAGTAGTAAGTAGTAGTAGTAGAAGTAGTAGATGTTAATATAGTGAATCTTTTTTTTTTTCTTTTTTTTTTTCTAATGCGAGTAAGCCAGTAATAAGGGGGGTTTTTTTTATAAGTGTTACGAACTAAGTTACGACGAGAGACACAAAAAATATATAATGATTGCGACAATAATAATAATAATAATAATAATAATAATAATAATAATAATGGTACTAAGAAGAATAGATGACGCTAGTGATGGCAAACATAGTAATAATAATAATAATAATAATAATAATAATAATAATAACCAGAGTAGTAATAGGAGTAGAAGTAATAATAATAATTAATTGCGTGAAGATGAATCGTCGTATCAAATCGTTGAGGATTGATGGTAAATTCGTTTTGGCACGAGGAGAGATCGAGTCGCCGGAAAAAAAGAAAAAGTATTAATAAAAGTTGTTGTTATTATTATAATATATATATATATATATTCGAGCGACTCGACGTCGCGACCCCGGTTGACCAAAAAAAAAAAATTGCAACGATGCTCCTCTTAAATGGCGATTCGGAAAAAAAAAAAAAAAAAAAAAAAAAGGATGAATAAAGCCTCTAAACGCTAAATCACGCAACAATAACGGAGAGAGATAAATACGTTAGTGTTACGTGTGTTCGAGAACGGTTAAATAAATAAAATCTTAGCAAAAAAATTCGACGGCCTTAGCTGATTGGGAGGAGCGGCGTGTATTTTTTTTCGTTTTTTTTTTTTTTGCAGTTGGCCTGAGCTTTTATTTAGCATATACTTAGCCCTCTTTTTTCTTTGACTCGCGGAACTCTGCGATATTGGCCGTTTTTTTTTTTTTGCCAGCTCTCCCGGACTAGACACATGAAGGTACACATAAATAGGACACGATACACTTTTTCTCACGTTATTAAATATATATTTATATATATATATAAATGTAAATATATATATATATATATATAGATATATAAGTCATAAGAAATTTTGATGACTGAGGCGTGATTTTTTTCTTTTTTTTTTTCTCTCTCTCTCTCTCTCTGTCTCAGATGCTCTCTTGATCAATGAGTTTGCGCAATTTAAATATTGCGAATTACGGCTGTTTTTTATTTTTATTTTCTCTCTCTCGCTCTTTTTTTTTTTACGACTACTACACCCTTCTTTGTGAACTGCTCTGTGTTTTTTTAATACCCTCGCGTACACACTCATCACATTCACTATATATGCACTACCTATTACATCGATAATATATATAATATATATACTATATTCTCAACTACGTTTCCATCAACGAATCCTTTTTGTTTGTTTATTTGTTTGTTTGTTTGTTTGTTTTCTTTCCCTTCGAATCTAAGCTAAGTTTCGAGTTCGTAGCTCGTGGGACTAGACGCGGTTTCGCTTCGCTTTTTTTTTTTTTTTTATTTTAAACATTATTCTCGCCTTTTTCGTTCACGCGGTAGATTCAAACGATTTTTTGTTTGTTTGTTTTTTTTTTTTTGTAACAGAATAGTCAAACGAGCGATAAATTTGAATAATTGTCTGAATCAGCAGAATTCGGATTCAGAATTTCTGAATTTCAGATGAAATTTGTCATTTATTTATATGGAAATCGCAATTCCCGAGGAGTAAGGATTTTAATTTTTAATAAATGCGATTTATTTTTTTTTTGTTAAAAAATAAATCGCAATTCCGGGAGTTACGATTTGAATCTAAATTACTAATTATCAGATGGAGTTAGATGAACATTAATAAACGCAAAATTTTCATGGAATTACGTTTTCATTTTTTTTTCCTCTCAAAAAATAATCCGCATTTTTTTTTAGATCGATCCTAATTTGCATCACAGCTTATTTTCTTCCTAAAAAGTTGCACCACGAATCCACGCAATTTTTTTTGTCTATAGAGTATTTAAAAAAAAAATTACAGCCCATCGTTTACCTGCAAAATAAAAATCTGCCACAAACAAGCGGCTGTAATTTTTAAACGTTCTACATTTTGAAAAAATCTACGTTTCAAATGCACGTTTAGGAAGAAAATCAGCCGTGATGAATTAAAATCCTAAAAGAAAAAAAAGTATTATTCTTTGACAAAAAGAAAAAAAATTGCAATTTCCACGAAAATTTGCTTTAATTAGTGAATTATTTTTCACTGCAAATCCACCGTTTTTTTTTTTTTTATCAAACTGTTATAAAAATTGATCACTCGTCTGACTAATCTGCGAGCGTTTGGCAATCTTAAGCGACGATAAGAGACCGCGATCGAGTCAACTCGGTGAGGGTTCATTCAATTTTAACTCTTTAAGTATTACGTTAATTTTGGAAATTTTTTTCGTCAACTACTACCACCATCATCAATAATCAATTATTATTCAGCGGGGCGTTATACGCGGGGTATGAAAAAAAAAATGTACCCCGCGAAGCCTTTTTCAGCTCAGTTATCAAAGTCGATTAGGAGAGGCAAAAATTCATCGGTCGATATTACAAAGTCGACAAATACATTTTTTTTCTTTTTTTTCTTTCTCTCTCGATGCCACGTTTCTCTTCTGTATCAAAAAAAAAAAAAAAAAGAAAAAAAAACTTATCGCACAAATGTATATAATACATACATATATATATATATATATACATATTTATATATATTATTTAAATATATATATCATCGTAAGTCCATTACAGCATTATCGACAAATCTTCGTATTTCGGACAATAAATTGTGAAGAAAAAAAATGGCCACTTTTATAAATTGGTCCGCATTATCATCGGGCTTTTGCTGTAAATTTTTTGATTAATTTAAATTTTTTACACATAACGGGCTGACTCGATCGAAGCCTACTTTAACGGCTCGCATTTTCTCAAATCGTTTGAGTACCAAATTAACAAAAAAAAAAAAAAAGAAAAAAAATTGTACACACGCTTTCAAAAAAAAAAATGAATACACACAAGTTTTTTTTTTTTCATTAAAAATGTGTTTTAAAAAAAACACACATTTTACTTTATTTGTATTTCATACATTTTTGAAAGTCTGTATAATTTTTTTTTTTTTTTTTTTTTCTTTTTTTTCGGCACTCATTTCAGTCCAGTTTAGCACGTGAGAGCGATTTCGCGTTTGTCGGCAGTATTTAAGACCCCGATACAAAAGTATCCCGAGCTATTTTTCTTTTTCTTTTTTTTTTTTGCCAACCCACAGAAAAGCATTCGGGTTAAGCAAAGTAGAACTATCGTTTTTCGTAAGATTTTTTCTTTCTTCACGACAGTTCGAAACTGCCAGCGAATTTCGAAAAAGAAAAAAAAAAAAAATATATTCCAATATTATAATTCGGTTCTTTTTTTTAGATAGCTCGATTCGATGTTGACGTTAAGCAGCATTATATATTTAATTCGCTAGACCACAAATAATTACATATAAACGCACTCGGTGCTTGTTTGTTTTTTTGTTTTTTTGTTTTTTTGTTTTTTTCATTTTAATTACCATTATTCTCTACAAAAACGCGAAGTTGAGAAATCGCGTTTATTCTTGTTATCTTGTTTCTTTCTTTCTCTCTCTCTCTCTCTCTCTTCCTCTCTCAACTTTACCTTTTGACTAGCACGAGAAAACGATTTTTTTTAAGAGCTACGAGCATCGTTCGTAAATACCGGTTGATCGTCCCCCTCGGGTTTTTTTTTTTTTTTTTTCATTAAGTTCGCTCAGATTTGCACGAACGCAAGTATAAAAAAAAAAAAAAAAAAAAAAAAACAGAGAGGCGCGTTGTTTGATTCCGGCGCATAAGATAATCGCCATTACATAATTAACTCTCGACTGGTCGCGTGGAAAAGAGCAAAAAAAAAAAAAAAAAAAAAAACGGAAGAGAGCGTTAATATCAATTACGTTTTCTTGTTTTTTTTTTTTTTTTTTTAATTTTTTTTAAATTAGTCTTTTCATTCATTTCGTGTGAATTTCGTTTCTCGTCTTTAAACACTATTTCTCACTCGATTTAAGAGATCAACGAGCTCGATTTGCGAGCCCTTCGTTTTTTTTGTTTCCCTCCCCCCCTGCGCCCCTGCGGCTTTTAGGTATTTCACGTCACCTCGGAATTATTTTTATCATTATGATTTCCTCGCCGTTTCGCGTTAACACGAAACAAAAAAGCGGTAAGAAAAATCATATTTATCTTCGCTTAATTAATAATACCTGGGCTTGAATAATACCAAAAAAAAAAAAAAAAAAAAAAAAAAAAAAAAAAAAAAAAAAAAAAAAGAAAGCCCCCGTGAGATCTCGTTCTCGTTCACGGTTGCCTTTCCGATTCTCCTCTTAATCCTTCCTTTCTCTCTCTCTCTCTCCCTCCCTTATCGATATTTAAATTACAATATTCTAAAACTTATACATAAACGAGTATGTATAACTGGGCTGTATTACGTTCGTTTTTTTTTTCCCCCTCCTTTTTTTTCCGCCGCGAATCGCGAAGAAGCAACGTGGCTGATAGGCGTGCAAAAAAGCTTTCAGACAAAAAAGAAAAGGAAGAAAAAGAAGAAAAAAAAAAAAAAAAACACTAATCCCAATCGCGTTTCTCGTGAGCGCGAAAAAAGCCGCAAAGAAAAAGTTGTGCTTTTTCGTGCTCCGAGATAATATTCCCCATCGAGAGGGAAGAAAAATGTAGATTGCTCGGTAATTGCCAATAGCCAACAACAGCCGCGTCGAATCCTCTCGGCTCGCGATAATACTAGTATGTTACAGAAGAGCGCGTTATTACAATCATTCTCCTCTCCTTCTTCTTCTTTTTTTTTTCTCGTTTTTTCTTTGTCTTGTGTATCTCGGAGGAAAAAAAAAATCGGAACAAAAAAACACGCTCTATATTTAATCTTCATCAATCCATTTTCTTCCCCTGAACCCCCTGAATTCGCCGGTAAAGTACAAATACATAAATCATAATATGTATGTATAAAATACGCAGGCGGCCAATTTACAGGGTTTTTTTTTTTAAGTTAGTCACTCTATCTATCACTCTTTCCTCCCTTTTTTTTTTAAATCTCTTCATTTTTCCTTCCGTTCTCTCCTCAATTTTCTTTCGCTTCCCGCGAATTTTTCTCCGTTTCTTTCTCATCCTTTCCGCCGGAAGAGAAAGCAAAAGAGAGAAGAGAAAAAAAATGTATTTTACGACAACGCCGCTGCGGCATTATCTCGTGTTTTTTTCTTTTTTTTTTAGGGCTCACAGTCACAGAGTCACAGCACGCGTTCTCCCTACCCCAAAATCGATATCTTATTCGTTATTTTTTCAATTTTTTTTTTTTCCCTATTTCCATATCCGTTTCGATTCCCTTTTATGATTATTATTATTTGGTATATATTCCCTTCTTCTCTAAGACTGCGCTGATATTTCTCTGAGACTCTTCGAGAGCTCTAGGCGAGGACACAAGATTGTGAAGATTGCGTTATTTCTTTGTGTAGTACTGGTTGTTGCTGTTTATTTGTTTTCTTTTTTTTTTTTTTTTTGGTATTTCGCGTCTGTTCAGACCTCGTTTCAAAAATCCTGTCTAAAGCCGTTGTTTTTGTTTGTCTGTTTATGCGCTGTTGCGCATAGCGCAATATCCTTGCACGAGGTTTGCAAACTTGGTTCTCGGATCGTTCAGTCTCTGGATAATGAGCTTGTCGACGATTGAGGTTTGCAGTGCTCTAGCGGCACCCTCGTCCTACGCGGCCTTGCTTTTGTTTGTCTTGAAGCTAACTTGGAGCACCCTATTCCCAAGTGTATAACCGTTTAGGCTCTGTATCGCGACAACCGCCTCCTCGTAATTCGTCATCGTTACAAATCCAAAACCCTTGCATTTGTTGGTCTGTAGATCGCGTATAACCTTAACTGATTGCACAGCGCCGAATGGTCCGAACAGCTGCCACAACACGTTCTCCTCCGTTTCCGGGGCAAGATTGTAAACGAAGATGCACCAGCCTGAGCCGTTCATCGCGTTACCGGGGAGCATCGAGTTGGCCAGCAGATCTCCCGCAAGTGGACTATACCTGTAATCATTTTACAACGTTTTTTTTTTTCAATTATCGTTTTTTTTTGGGGCTAATTTAGTTTTTTAAAAATATTATTATGGAACAATCATATTACTGAAAAGCCAAATTGTAGTTTTGCCGAAAAAAATATATTGCTTAACGTAATTTCGGCGAATTGTCGAAATTGAGAAATTTTTTTAACGAGACATTGCTAAATTTAATTTGAAAAAATATGTAAATTAAATTAAATGTGTGTTGCTAAATTTCGGAAATTTTGATTATTCGGTTTTTTTTCGGCAAAACGACGATAATTTTGTTAAATGAAAAAACAAAGATTATAGTACCTAATTAGTTGATGCAAGAATTTCTTTACTTTCGACTTATTGTCAAACGCCACATTATTTTATTTTTAAGAGAGCGAAATATTTTTTTTAAATAATCTTTTGCAGTCAATTTTATCAAAATTCAAAATCTAGGTTTTAGAATTACTACAAAATATTACAAAAAAAAAAATACAAAAATATAAATTTCAGAGCAATCTTAAAGTGAGATTTTTATTTCAGACCAAAATATCGACAATCACAAGTTTGAATCGATTCTTCAATGATTACAAATAATTCTACAATTTAATTGAATTATTTTGTACACGTCAAACTTAAGAAAAAAATGTCAAAGAATTGTCTCTTTACTCAAAGCAAATGTACTGATTCACCAAAAAAAAAAAATTTTGAAAAATATTTTCTTACAAATTACAGTACGATTACAGTTCGACTGTTAATAAAAAAAAAAGTATTCGTGGGAAAATTTCGCGATATTCTCCAAGTACAAAGCTCACTAAAAGCGTAACCGCCGTCGTAAGCAAGCACGTTAATTATTTTTAGCAGCAACGTCGGTTTAACCGACGATTTCGAAATTCTGGCTTATGTCACGCACATCCGAAATTGTATCGCAACGAACGAGATCCCTATTAAAGATTTGATATAACAGAATGCTCTCCAACAATCACGCAAATTTCTCCGCGTTTTAACACGACCAAGAATTCAAGAGAATTGAAATATTTCAGATCTTCAGTTGAATAAGACAGAAATTTCGTTGGAACGCGAAAAGCCAATTCCAATTATTGAAATATTTAATAATAAAACGGTATAAATTTTAAGGAGAATAAATATATAAATATATATATATATATATATAGCGAGTTAGACAGAATAATATATTTAGATTTATCTACGTACCTACTTGACGTCACAAGCCGCGTTAAAATAAGGCACATCTCGGTGAATATGCGGGTACAAAAACGCCATATTTTCATGTTTACATTATCAACAATTGAAATTACAAAATCTTAATGCATAATGTCGTTATTAATGAGAACTCGTGAAGATTCGAGATTACGGAAAATTTGTTTTTTCTTTTTTTATGCACGTGTGAAATGTAATGCGTGTTGTTCTTTTCTTTTTTTTTTAAACTAAGATTTGTATTAAAAAAAAAAAAAAAAATACGTGTGTGTGGAAGGCGAAAAGAAGATTTAATTCGCCACACGGACATTTACACTTTACAAAGCTCAGGGCAACAAAAAGAAAAGCAAAAAGAAAAGTAATTTTTTAAAAATATTCTAGTGCCATTGACGCTAAAAGGCTTACAATCAGTTCTAGTTAAAAACAATTAAAATAATAACAAAAGTAAATAAATAAAATGACGGCAAAATCGAAAAATTTGGGAAAAGGGAGAAAAAAAAAAATGTTGGTACAGAAATAAAAAGGTTGCAACATTTTGACAGACAGCAGGCAGGTCGAAAAAGGAAGCCACACGAAAAAGGAGAAAATAATTAGATTTGAAGAAGCCAAATAACTTATAATAATAATAATAATAATAATAATAATAATAATAATAATAATAATAATAATAATAATAATAATAAAGGAAAAAAGAAAAATACTGACCTCTGTAAGCCTTTGTTAATGGCAAGCATGGCCTTGCCAGTGCTAAAACAAAACACAAAAAGAACAACGTAAGAAAAATATATCACGGGGCAAGAAGCTAGCTAAGGAAAGTGTCAAAGCGTTTTTCTTTTTTTCTTTTTTTTTAGGTATTAATAACTCGTCTACGACGCCTCTTTATACTCGCTACTAAGGATTATTTTTTTTTTTTTTTTTTTTTTTTTTGAAGAAATGAGAACATCGAAAAGCGGAAAGAAAGGTGTTGGGACAGATCTGCGCGCAATAGATCAATGTAGAGCCAATTCTGTGTTGTGTGGATAAAAATATATACAAGAATACAGTTGGAAATATTTGAAAAAAATTAATTCACAAAATTGAAAGACAGAATTTTTTGTTAAAATATATTCATCGATTAAACATTTCAAAATTTTTTTCTCGTTAATTAATCAGATTAAAATTGAGTAATTGTATCAAAATTTTCCCCAATTTTGAAATATCGTCACTTTTTTGCAAAAGCTATTTTTTTTCACAAAATTATTATTTCTTTTTATTTCGTGTGGAATTTAGTTTTTCTCTTTTTTTTTTCATTTAAAAATGTTAATTAGCGAATACAAAAATTTTGCGGATGGAAGAAAAAAAAGATTGAAAATTAGGAAAAGTATCGATTAAATAATCTGAAGAACGAAAAATAAAAAAAATAAAATGATGAATCTGTAAAACGAATTTTATAGCAGTCTCTCTTCTTTTTTTTTTTGTACTTAAAGTTTTGTACTTATTTCCAACTGGGAATTTCGTGTCTGTGTGTGTATCTGTGTTTGTGAATGAAAAAAATAAAATAAATTGTATTTGAAGCAAAAGCGAAGCAGAATTCTTCTTCGCCTTCCTTGTTTACGTGTGCGGGTTTTGTATTTCTCCAATTTTATTGCCTCTCTCTTTCTCTATCTCTGTCTGAGACAATATTTCAGAGTTCTTGGGAAACCAAAAATTCACGATATTGTTGTATTGTGTGTATGAGTGTTCGATGCGTAATTACTCGTGTGTGTGTGTCTGTGTGTGTGTGTTTACACAACTGTTATCTGTATCGAAAAGCTTTTGATGGATCGATGCGACCACGAGTCTCTCATTTGTCAGACGATGTTCTTAGGTATAAACAAGTATTCGCTCCATATTCGATTGCTTATTGCTTTTTGGGAGCTGTGGTGCAAGAAGCGCTCGAAAATGTTTTTTTTTTTAAATCTCAAACAATTTCTTTCAGGGTCTTAATGTTACGTTATTAGCTGCAACCTTCGAATGCGTTCTTGCACGACTCTCCTGATTCTTTTTTTTTTTTTGCTGCGTAAGGAAAAGAAGGCTTGGCCTAGTGGAAAAATCGATAAGGGTTGAAAAGGGGTTGTCGAGGAAAGTCGTAAATGTGTGAGGGAAAAATTTACTGGGATCAAACCCGAGGAAGGACATCAGAGTTAAAAAGAAAAAATATTGTATCGACGAAATAGGAATTTTTCAAAAATACTTGATTAAATTTCATCGTATTCACAATTTTTAATTTCGATTTATCAAGAAAATATTATTTATTTTACATTTTTTAAATTTAGCAAAATTATTCCCAATATTATAAATGAGAATTAAAAAAAAAAACCATTGAAATTATAAATAAAAAAAAATATATTATTCCGACAAAATAGGAATTCTTTAAAACACTTGCTCAAATTTTCTCACCCATAAATTCCCAAATAAAAAAAAACGTAATTATTCCCAGACAGCAATTTAGCCAAAAAAAAAATTTACAATTAAAAATACAAAAATTCTATTACGACCCAAATTTTCGATTTTTGGCGTTTTGTGGTAGGAAAAAGAGTGGATTTTTTTTTTTTTTTTAATAGCAAGCAGCAACGAATGTACGAGCTTGGATACATGATAAATCGAGCATGAGAACAAGCATCAATCGATCGATCGATCCGATGGGCGCGAGATCTTTTCTTTTTCTTTCTTCTATTTTTTTTTTCTTTTTTTTTTTTTTGTTTAGAGCGAGTAGAGGCGAGTAGGTACCTGGATAGTGGCGACAGTGGAATGTACCTGAAGCGGCCGGTCGGATGATGGATCGGGCCGCCGAAACGTCGGCTAGCCTGCGCCGGAAGATAAGCCGCAATCGGTGGTATCGCCTTGTTGTTATTGCTTGGATTGTTGGCGAACTTGACGGTGATTGGCTCGGTCGAGCCCTTCGGTATGGTCCCGTTGAGCTCCTGGATCGCGCGTTCAGCCTCCACGCGCTGATCGAACCTTATGAATCCGACACCTTTCGACAGGCCTGCCAAGGTCACGCATAGAGCCGCGCGCAACGAGAATAACATAGAAGAGAGAGCGGCGTAAGCGAGGCGAGGTTTTTTTTTTTCTTCTTTTTTCTTTTTTTTTTTTTTACTTTTGTTATTTATGCCGAAATAGAAAGAGAGAGAGAGAGATAGAGAGAGAGCAAATTAATCGAGGCGGTTATAATCGTGAAAGCTGCCGAGACTCGCGACACTCTTCCGCCGATTTGCTATTTTTTTTTTTTTACATAATTCCAAACCGTTTTTATTAATTTTTTAAATTTTATTTTAGTGACCAAAAAAGATTATTAAAAAAGCAATTGTTTGTAGAACTGTCTTTTGCATCACATGAAAAAAATTCTGGTTCTGTCGAAATTTTCATTTTTTTTTAATAAAGGAAACTTCTACAATTTTTGGTATTGTGTAGCTTTTTTTTTGCCAAAATATTGTTATTAAAAAAAAAGAGATTAATAAAAATCCATCTTTAACTGAAATTGATAGACTATTTTATGGACAATTGGTTTGTCAAATATTTTTGAGCTTTTTCATTGTTAATAATTATTATTGGAGCAGATTTGTTTAAGGAGGTTGAAGCGTTTTTCTGTTATGCAAAGCAAAGCTGATTTTTTTTTGTCCGTTTTTACAAATATTTACGGATTAATCGCCGAAAGTGAAAGGTGGAAAAAAGTGAAATTTTCTCCATCCTCATTTAAATGTAAAATTACGGTAAATCGTTTACTGCAAATTTTACAAAAATAAAAAAAACAGCTAAAATCTATTTTTCATTTATTGATTAGCATGTTGTTATGCATAAATTGCGAGTGAATAAATCGAGTCGGGCAGCTCTCGAGCTTTAAAAAAAAGAACAATAATAATAAAGGAGTGCTTAACGCGTGTGAAATGCACGCAACGATAATTAGAGAATTTTTAAACGATTGAAAAAACAAACAAAACAACAACAAAAATAGAAACGTAACACGCAAGAAGTTTATTGATCCGAAGCGAGTGGCTCGGTGCGCGCATTGTGTGTCGGTATATACTTCAAACACATTTACGTTATCGACATTTTTGGTTTTCTTTCGTTATTCAAATCGCTTCATTTTTTTTTTTTTTTTTTTTCATTTTTTTTGTCAATAATTTTATATTTTTGTTTCTTCACCGTTTTGACACAAAAAAGGAAAAAAAAAAAAAAAGAAATTCAATGACAATTAAAAACGAAGGATTATTAGAAGAGCTCGTAACGATAAATAACGCAAATTTAGTAGCTGCAGCTGGGATATCGTCTCAGTGTAAATAATCGTAATTTTTCTCTCAAAACCTCAAAGCTCGTTTTTCTTTTTTTTTTTTCTTGTGTAAAAAAAACGTTTTAATCAATATAATGAATAATAAATATTGTAAACACGTCGTGGGGGGAGAAAAAAAAATATATATGTGAGGGTGAGAGATACGTGAGCGTATTATTAATAATCGGAAAGAAGTCGACACGCGTGTTTTCACAAGCAAAACTCGATTGTAAAAAAAAAAAGAAAAAACGGCACGTGTTTAAACTAGGGTGAAGAAAAAAAAAAAAAGAGGAGGATTTCCAGAGAGTGAAGAGAGTTGGAAAAAGAAAAAATTCAGATTTACGTACCGGGCAAATTGTCTCCGCCGCCAGTCACAAACTGTCGTACTAAACAGAAACGAAACAAATAATATCACGTTACAATCACAGCGAAATCAGCTCGATCCGTTCGCCTCTGATTCGCAATTTACCAGAAAAATCAAGCATTTTTTTTTTTTTATCATTTAAAAAAATGGAGTTTTTCTAAAAAAAAATCAAACCGTTTAGTTTATTTATTTTCGCGTCGACGAATTTTTCGCCGAGGAACCCGAGAATCAGAGGCGAGCAGTTTTTGTTTTTTTTTTTTTTTTTTTTTTCGAATAAATTATACTATACTTTGTCCTTAAGCATAGGCGCATAATCGTTGTGGGACTTTATCGCTTTTTTTTCCTTTCATTCTCGGATTTTATCACGAGACTTGATTATTTTTTTTTTTTTTTTATAAGCCCGAAGATTAAAGTATAGATGATTGCAAAAAACACATCGAAAAACGCAAACGCAGAGATTGGAAATTCTCGGTATAAAAAAAAAGAAACATTGTCATTTCGCTTATTTTTCCAACAAAGATAAGTTTAATTTTTATTTAAATGAATATTTGCTTCACGAAATTTAGTCAAGAAAAAAATGATTTAATTTTTTGTCGTTACAAAAAAAAATACAAAAATTCTAAGAGATTTATTTTTGAAAAGTAAAAAAAAAAATCTCATTTCTTTAAATTACTGAAATTATTTTAAATTGCTGAATTAAAAAATGAAATACCCTTTTTATTGCGACTTTGGATTAGATTGTTGGAGACATAAGCGAATAATAAACATCTTTTTTTTTTTAAGTAACGAGATTGTGTCTCGGCCCTTTAGTTCAAAAAATTACAGAAGATAGAAAAGAAATGAAAGAAAGCCCAAAGAACATTTAAAAAAAATAGTCGCGCGTTAAGCAAACCACGAATGAAAAATTTCGGTGGCTGCGTTTAACAGACCGTGAAAAAAAAAAAAAAAACAAAAAAATCAAAAGAAGACAAACGAATAAAGGACTAAAAGTTATATACAGAAAAAATGAAATATTACGGGAAGATTCTCAACACAAAAAACGTGGAAACTCTCTCTCCGTCACATCGAGCGAACTGAAAGAAAGCTTGTGTAAGGACAAAACTGTGTGTTCGAAGGAGAAAAAAGAGAGAAAAAAAAAAAAAACGAAAAAAAAAGTCGCGCTATACTTTTCACGCGAATAATATTACATAGCTATTTGTCTGATCTAACGGCTACGAAATATTCCGTTGACACTGCGTCGGGAATTGAAAAAAAAATTATAAAAAGGCAATAAAGATATTAAAAAAAAAAAAAAAAAAAGAGGAAATAAAATTGAAACTAAAAAGACAACGGAATGTATATATCAAGAAGGAAAGAGATGCAAGGTCAGCGTTTCTTTTAGTTCTTTTCTTTACAATATTCTCAACTTTATCGCGAATATTCGAGCAATACAAACTGTTTTTTTTTTTTTTTTTTTTTTTTGGAAAGAGAGGCGCACCGATCCACCCTCCCTCCCGTCGGTCGTAAAACCCCACCCCCATGGCCCACTCACTTGACATTAACCTAAAGATATTTGCATATGAAAAATTCGACACTAACGACTGCGTTGATTTTCCAATCTTGCGTTTAATTAATAAATCTTCCAGACATTTTTTTTTCCATTTTTTGAATATCGACTGTTTTCTGGTAGTTTTTTTTTCTCCAATTATTTTGAAAAAATAAGCAATTTTTTATATTTTTTTTTGCTCGTTCCTAAAAACGCAAAAAAAATTACTGCCAATTTTTCAGAATTGTTGGAGGGAAAAGAAAGAACCGAAAATGATGGATAATTTTTTAAAATATGAAAAAGTAACTTGGAGATTAATTAATTGAACGCAGGATTGCAAAGAATTAATGGCTGCCGTTAATATCAAATTTGCAGATGCCGATATTTTTAGGTTCATCATCGCTCGACAACCTTTTCGGCTGTTATTACTTACCGGTTATGTTGTCGCAGAGAATTCGCGACGTTATTATTCGCCCGTAAGGATTGAAGAGATTTTCAAGATCGTGCTGTGTCATGTTCTTCGGTAGACCGCTCACGTAAAGATTCGCGCCTTTGATTGCTTCGCTGCTTGGTCTCGCGTACGATACCTATTTTTTTTTTTGAAGTTCAATAAAGGATTAAATATTGAAAAATATAATTGAAATAAAAAAATTATAAACATTATATGGAAGCAGTTATTTAAAATTAATTGCCACCTTTTTTTTTGTCTAAGAATGTATCATCTGTGTCAATTCTAGAGAAAATTTTTTTAAAGTATTCAAGATATAATTTATATCCTGAATGAGGTTTTATATTTTTCGTCTGCCTGATGTATTCAAAAACATATATTTTGTTAGATAAAAAAAAATAATATATATTTTCTTCAACGAAGAAATTGTTTATTTTTTTTATAGTGAAGAAACTAACATTTTTTTTGTTTACAAAGTTTGAACATAGTGCCAAATTCTTTCCACTTTTTCCAATTCTTTTTATCGCCAAAAAAACGCCACAAATTTAGCATTCCTTTTCAATTTTATTGCAAAATACTTTTATAAGATTTTTTAGATTTTTATTTTCCGTTTTGTTATTTTAAATAAAAAGTAATTTCTGAATAGAAAAAAAATTACATCAAAGATATTTTTCTCACAAAAGTATTTAACATTTCTTTTTACAAGAACCAATATTGTTTAAAAGCCCTTAAAAATCCTCTTTTTACGACAGAAAAACTAAATAAGGAATAAAATCCAAAAAAAAATAACTCTCTTATCCACCCTAATAAAAATAAATTATATCAAATATCATTACATTAAAAAAAATATATATCTTTTTGCATTCATCAGGCAGACGTATAACAGATACTCAAAAATATATTTTTCAGCCCGGTAAATATTTTTTTTTTTCGTTCTAAGTTACATCAAAAAATTAAAATTGCTCCATTTTATCTGTGAATAAAAAAAGGACGTTGCATTTGCATACCTTAATAGTTTTATTCTGCAGTCGAAGGCCATTCAATGTGTTGATGGCTTTCTCGGCGTCCTCGGGCCGATGATAGTTGACGAAGCCATAGCCCAAGCTTTGCCCTGCGATCACGAAGTCAACGGAGTCTAATTGAATTCCACATAAAAACAATAATGAAAACTCAAAAGACGGAACTAAACGAAAAAAAGAAGACCGCGCGCGCGTGAAGACAATAAAGACTAAAAGATTGCTGCTCTACAATCTACAAATGAATGACTGAGAGAAAAAAAAAAAAAAAAAAAAAAGTGCAAACGGATGATTCGTCGGTCGATGATTTGAAGGTGCAATCAGTATATTTAATAGGAAGCTGACTGAGTAACTACGAAGAAGTTGTGAAGGTGTATTAAAGCCGGCGCGCGCGCTCGATGCCTTTAAATCCCGAAACAACGCCCACGCGCCTAAAATCTCAAAATAGAGTCTCTCTCTCGGCGACTTTTAACACGTGCGAGCCCCGCACACTCCTCAAACATACGCGTTCGGTTCGGTCATCTCGCGGAATTTTACGCTCGTTCCAACGTGGACAAAAACTCGACCAAAGCTCTAACCGCGACAATTGACTCGAAAAAAAAAAAAAAAAAAAGAAGAAGAAAGATCCGCGTGTAATAAATAAAAATAAAAGAAAAGATAATGTCTAGCTTCTTCGAAATGAAAGTGGAACGTGTGTCGATGGATTAAACATATGTAATATGTGGGCAAATAATGTTGCTACTTTTAAGGAGACTTCACCAGTAACACAGCGATACAAACTTGATGTTTTCTTGGCCTCATAGAAGTGATTGTTACCTTCTGAAACAGTGTTCATTTCGGGTACAATTAGGAATAAAAAACAAGGTTAAATAATTATCTTTACAAAAAATTTATAGGATTTGTTTATATGATAATAAATATAAAATAAATAATGTTATTTGTTAAATGTAGGTACACTTTTCCCGAGAACTAACGAGGCTTCCTTGTTAATAGAAAACAAAACAAAAAAGATCTACAATTTTTCTATAGCATCATTTTTCCAATTTTGAAAAAACAAAAAATTAAATATGATTTGATGAAAGTAAAAAAAAAAAAAGAAATATAAATTATATTTCTAGACTCAAGAGTTTTCGAGAAAAGTGGTTTTAAAAATTAATATTTAAGTGCATTACTAAAAATAATCCGAGGGTGCTCATTCTTTTTTTCTTTTTGACTGTACTTTTATCAATTATCATTTAAAACAAGAAATTTCGGCGGCAATTTAAAGAAGAACGTGTAATTGAAATATATTTTTTTTACTTGTATTTCTAGTCTGAAAATTTATTAATAATTTAAGTGCAATATTAAAAATAATCCGAGGCTGCTCATTTTTTTTTCTTTCAAAATACTTTAAATAATTGTCACTAAAAAATGAAAAAAAATTAGAGAAAAAAAAAAAAAAAAAAAAAAAAAAAAACAAAACGGTGGCAATCACTTCAAATCGGCGTTAAAAATCGCCTAACAAATATTATTATCAGACTGAGCTGCCGGAAAAGTCCCCTCAATTTGACAAAACCTATATTTTTTTTTTTTTTTTTTTTTTTCTTTTCTTTAATAGTTCGATGATTTTTTTTCTTTTTTTTTTGCTCAACTCACCAGTGACTTTGTCGCGTATGAGCTTGCAGCTCTCGACCTCGCCGATGCTGGAGAACAACGCCCGAATTTCCTCCTGTGCCATTGTCTGAGGCAGATAGTTGACGATTAAATTCGTCTTGGATTCCTCGTGCGAGGTTTGCCCAAGGGCAGAGCCTCCGTTCTGTTGCACAACCGTGTCCATTCCGTTTGCCATCATTTCAATCGTTCAATCAACACTCGTCACCTAACTACGTACGAAATCTGCAAGCAAAAGAAACGAAAAAACAAATTAAAACAAATTCTTAAAAAAAGAAAAATCTAAAAAATGCAATTAAATTTTTTTTTTTTTAGGTTGACACTGTTTAAAAATTTGAAAAATTTATTTTTTTATCTGATTTCTATTCGCAATGTATTAAAAAAAAATTTAGTATAAATTTCCATTACAGATATTAATTATAATAAATTGTAAAAAAATATGTAATTGTCGTTAATTCTGTATTTTATGTTTATCTCTAATTATTATTACATTTTTACATTTTTTTGAAAAACCTTTCGAGTAATTTCATTTTTTTTTTGAGGGAAGAAAAAAAAATTTCAAAAAAAGAATGTGATTCTTTTTTTTTTAAGTTGACACTGTTTAAAATTTCGAAAAATGTATTTCTTCATTTGATTTCGATTCGCAATGTTAAAAAAAAATACTGTGATTTAAATAAAAAATATATAATTGTCGTTAATTCTGTACTTCATGTTTATCTTAAATTATTTTTAAATTTTTGCATTTTTTTGAAACCCCTTTCGAGTGATTTCATTTATTTATTCTTTTTTGAGGAAAGAAAAAAAAAATCTCAAAAACACTGTTAAAAATTTTGGAAAATTGACAATATTTAAAAAAATTAATTTCTGTTGAAAATATTTAAAAAAAAAATTCTATAATTTTCCATTACAGATATTAATGACAATAAATTATAAAAAAATATACAATTGTCATTAATTGTGTATTTTATCTTCATCTTAAATTATTTTTACATTTTTACATTTTTTTTTTTAACCCTTTCATTTTTTTATTTTTTTATTTTTGGAGTAAAGAAACAAAAATCTCGATAAGATCAATAAAACATTGAAAAAAAAAAAATTGAATTGCCCTAATCTACATTAACGTTTGCTTTCACAGTCGGAGGATATTGATCCAGCCAGAAATATTCCGTCGACCTCTTTCTCCTCGCCTCGCTTAAGACAGAGAGGAGAGCTTTCGGGCAAAGAAAGGCTGACCCTGTCTCACGTGGCTATCAGCGACGTTGGAGTAGACGTATTTTTTTTTTCTTCTTTTTTTTTTTAAGTACATATATATATATATATATATATATATATTTCGTCGGACGATCGTGAACGACGAAGCGTAAATAATATAACGATCGAGCGTTACAAGTATTTTCGTTATAGCTTTCTGACCCTGAGAGTGTCTTCTTCGTCCTCGTTTCCTATTATTTTGGGTTTTTGTCGCGATCGGGACAACGCGACAAACGTTCCAGGTACAAACGATTCGGCTAAACAGTGTTTAATATAGAGTGTAATAATTGCTCTGTTTTGCAGGCATCGATGGAATCGTCGTGAAAGCGCCCTTTTGTACATAATACAGTCTAATTTTCCAATAATTCTATTAATAGAATATTCTCCTTGTACGCCAAACGGTATCGTTGTCGAGAGTCGATAGAGAGCTGGCGAATTACATCAGAATTGTGTACAATCGATGGTCGATACAAGTCAGTTTGTAGAATGAAAAAAAAAAAAATTGTGATGGCAATAAGCATAATTACATTTTTTTAAATAAATATTTAATTTCGTAAAGAACGTTTTTTTTATCAGCTTTAGGATAATTAAAAAAAGAATTATGATGATAATTATATATATTTTTTTTTAAATGGATCAAATATTTTATGCTACAAATATTTACTTTCATAAAGAATTTTTTTTATTTTAGTTAAATATGATGATAATAAACATAATTACATTTTTTAAAAATTGAAACGATTATTTTATACTACAAATATTTAATTTCATAAAGAATTTTTTTTTATCAGCTTTGGCATAATTAAAAAAATTATGATGATATGCATAATTACATTTTTTTAAAATTGAATCAATTATTTTATGCTACAAATATTTAATTTCATAAAGAATTTTTTTTATTTTAGTTAAATAAAAATTATGGTAATAAACATAATTACATTTTTTTTTAAATGAATAAAATATTTTATGCTACAAATATTTAATTTCATAAAGAATTTTTTTTTATCAGCTTTAACATAGCAAAAAAAAATTATGATGACAATAAATATAATTACATTTTTTAAAAATTGAATCAATTATTTTATGCTACAAATATTTAACTTCATAAACATTTTTTTTTTTATTTTAATTAAATAAAAATTGTGATGATAAACATAATTAATTTTATGTTAAATGAATCAAATATTTTATGCTATAAATATTTAGTTTCGTGAAGAATTTTTTTTATCAGATTTAGGATAATTAAAAAAAATTGTGATGATAATAATCATAATTAAAATGTGTAAAATTAACCAAATATTCAATTTTATTAATATTTTGATTTATAAAGCTCAACTCAATAGCATTATTGAAATTCTAAAATTGATATAGTGATCAAATATTTATTGTTATTCGTGTTGTTTTACAGCTGAGTTTTTTTAGAAGCCCAAAATTGCAGAAACAAAATGAAGTGTGCTTGAAAATACGGTCAATGGCAGTATTAGAAAAAAAAAAAAAAAAAAAAACGCAATAGCATTAATATACAGGCCCGTTGCTATTAAATAGCGAGCGAGTCACCCTTCACGATCGAAGCTACTATGCGCTGACGCTGTTGGTGGTAGAACGACCCCCTCCCCCCTTCGCCCCCCAGGGAACAGAATTGCTAAACTCAGTGTTTCCCAATCCTAAGTCGTTTGCAGCTATCTTCCATTTTTCTATATATTTTTCAATACACATTTCAACAAATTAAAAAAAAAATTATTATCATTATCGGGCTAAGCAAACTTATAATTTACAAATTAAAAATAGAGTACAATTTAATCGTAAATTATTCAAGACTGACCACCAGACATAAAATACAATTCTTCGAGGAAATTCGACAATTTTTAGTGTCAAAAAGATTATTTAAAATAATATTTGACTATTTTATAAAACTACGATTTTTGGGCAATTAAATGTTCAAGTAAATTCAGTAGAAAATACACTAAACTTAAAAAAAAAAAATACAAAATTTTTTAAACAAGGAATCTAAACTTCAATATTTCTTTTTTTTAACTCCAATTTCATCAATTCCACAAAAATGAATAACGCAATTTTTATCACAAAAAAAAATGACATAAATTTCAATAAAAAAAGATACTACAATAAAAAAAAAAATTGCAAAAACGTATCTAAACCTCAACATGAAAAAATAAATAAACCTAAAAAAAACCAGGTTTCATCCAAACCTTCATATTTTCGATTTACTGCTCAAGACAATTATTCAACAACAATAAATATGAGCAAAATGTATTTAAAGATCACTGAAAGACAAAAGAACATGACATCCAAACGGCAGACCTAGGGCAACCCAAAGTTGAGAGTCACTGAATCGTAGGCAGGGGGGTTTTTTTTTTTTTTGCTTGAAGAGGGTTGGATGACGACGTATAGCCTTAAGGGAGGGGTAAGGGGGGGGGGGGGGGGGGGGGGGGGGGGTCCTAGAGGGATGATTTAAAGGGGCGACGAACCCCATAGAAGCGTACACGGTGCTAGTTTAAAAGGCTCCCATGTTACGGTGGCTGTAGAGGTGGATAAAACAGGCTCTCCCCATTCACCCCCTACGTCAGCCGAAACTTCCCTTCGAGGCTGCTCGTCGTCGTCACGCTATCTCCATCTTTGTTCCTCCTGCATATTCATGTCATGTGGCCCCTTCAGCCCCCCCCCCCCCCCCGCCCCCCTCGTAGAAAAGAGAATGGAAGGAAAAAGAACCCCAAAATTAGGGGGGTGAGGGGGGTGAGTCTGGTGCTAAGGGGTGCCAGAAAATTCGTGTCTAAGGGTCCAATGGGGGGTTTATATGGGTAGGATGTGAGTGTAACACATACATACAGCTGCCACATGGCACGGGACATCTATCAGCCGGCACGAGCCGACCTATAGTGTGTATATATATATATATATATATATATATGTACAGTATAATTCCCTTTCTTTCCTCTCGCCCTTCGATACATGGCCAAAACTTTCTTTCTCACTCTTTCGCCATGAGACTATATAGCTCTTGGAGTCGACATATAGCATCGACATCAGCTGTCTGAGCCATCGCCTTCTATATGCAACCCCTCGTACCGGTGTTCGCATGACTTTATGTTATATAACTATAGTAATATGCTTAGTCGTGATCTCGTTGAGTGAACACGGCGGCCCATGGTTTGTATTTCGAGTCAACTCGCGTTTTCTATGCTCGACATTTTTTTTTTTTTTTTTTTTTTATTTTTCTTTATGATAAACTGGATTAAGGTGTTGAATAATAATAATAATGATAATAGTAATAGTGATAAAGCTTTGTATTTTTAATGTGGAAAAGAAGTTCGAATTTATCAGAGATTTCAGGTAATTTTTTATGGTTCATACTTTATTACTTTATTAGTGATGAGTTAACATTGAAGTTCAAACTTTATTTTTAGGTTATTTTCGGGTTGTTTGAACTTGATTTTGTGATAAGTTAAAATTTAGATTCGAATTTTATTTTTTGGTCGTTTTCGGGTTAGGTTTGAACTTGATTTGGTTAAAATTTAAGTTCAAACTTGATTTTATTTGGTTATTTTCAGGTTGACTTTAAACTTGATTTTGTGATGATTTAAAATTTAAGTTCAAACTTGAATTTTTTAAAATTATATTGAGTTTAACTTTAAACTTGATTTTGTGATGATTTAAAATTTAAGTTCAAACTTGATATTTTTTTTGTTATTTTCATGTTAACTTTAAACTTGATTTGTTGACGATTTAAAATTCAAGTTCAAACTTGATATTTTTTTTGTTATTTTCATGTTAACTTTAAACTTAATTTGTTGACGATTTAAAATTCAAGTTCAAACTTGATATTTTTTGGTTATTTTCATGTTAACTTTAAACTTGATTTGTTGACGATTTAAAATTTAAGATCAAACTTTATTTTTTGGTTATTTTCGGGTTAACTTTAAACTTGATTTGGTGATGATTTAAAATTTAAGTTCAAACTTTATTTTTTGGTTACTTTCAGGCTAAATTTGAACTTGAAAAAAATTTCCTTTTAAGTTTAAACTTAGAGATATAAATTCGACCTTAACGTGACTTTGCTCACAAAGAAAATCTCTCGGAATTACTTGCAAGCGCCTCATTTTTTTTTTTTTCTCAGTCCTTTACATATATGAAATATAAAAAAAGGTTAAGTGTGAGTTAAAAAAGGACTTTTATGCTCTCTTAAAAAATAATTGTTAATTGCCGTGAGGGGAAGAAGTAGTTGGAAAAAAAAGAGAGCGAATAAAAACGGATGTATTTAGCGAGGCTGGAAAACAATGCTGCTATCGCAGCCCCGCATCTTCGCTCAGCAGCTTATCGATCGGGGCACACTCTCGGCACTGCCCCGCAGCACCGCTCTCTCACTCTCTCTCACTCTCTCTCACTGTTATGTTTCTCTACAGTAGCGCCGTATACGCACGACGTTTTAGGAGAAAGCCTGCGCAATTTTATTACCAAAGACATTTATTGCTAGAAATTCGAATTTGTTAGAAAGATTTTATCAAAAGCAAATAATTTTAAAAAATTTCACATAATTAGAAAAAAATTTTATTAACTTAAAAAAAAAAAATTATTACCCATTTTAATATATTTCTAATTAAATAAACAGCACATAAAAAAAAAAGTTTCTAATCAAATGCCGAGTACAAAATATATTTTTTTTTTTTTGTAAAAAGCACAAAATAATTTTTCGTTAAATTATTCGAAATTAAAAAAAGAAATCTTATATTTTCGATAATTTTCAAAAATTCGTTACACTTATTAATCAGCCCTCCAAAATAAAATAAAATACAACCCTCAGATCAATAAAAAAAAAATTTGTCGACACGATTGACAAAAAAAACATTTCTTCAAAGTATTAAGTAATTTTTCCTTAAATTCCATATTAAAAAAAATCATATATTTTCCATTAATTTCCAACAATCATTCGACAAAAAAAAAGCTGCTTCATATTTTTCGTTATTCATTAGTCCTGCCAAATAAAATAAAAAGCGACGCTCAGCTCATTAAAAAAAAAAAAAAAAAAAAAAAAGGTGTTTCATACGCAACATATGCTAGAAACTCATCGAGTAGGAAGTGACTTGAAAATTTTTCTACACGGCTAAAAAAAAAAAAAAAAAAAAAAAAAAAATATATATATATAGATAGGATCTTCGAAACGTTGGCCAGGTGGTCATGGCGACGGGGATCATGAAAATCGCGTGGCCACGAGAGCGATCAATACACGCGCGCGCCCCTCGTTCGCTCCTGCTGGCTGCTTTGCTAGCTGGGATAGTGGCGGCAGCAGCAGCAGCAGCAAGCAGCAGCTTGCCAATGTTCGACGCCACCGAGAGACCCCTCTTCTATCCTTTTTCTTTTCTCTCTTTCTCCCTCTCTCTCTCTCTCTCTCTCTCTCTCTCTCTCTCTCTCTCTCTCTCTCTCTCTCTCTCTCTCTCTCTCTCTCTCTCTCTCTCTCTCTTTCTCTCTCTGCGCCCCGTCGGCAAACTCATTTCGAAGGGAAACCTCGCGACGAGTTCTCTCGGTCTCTTCGCCCCCTCGCATAGCCACTCACGTTTATAGGTACTACTATTACTCTGACGTACGCACTGCTGCTGCTTTCTCTGTATGCTTCGCGGCCGGCGCACTCAAACAAGGGCAGCACAATTCACTAGAGAAAACACATACACACATATAGCAGCCAGACGCACACAGACACATAGAGAAACTGAATCAACAAAACGCGGGTAGAACGAGAGACAACAACCACGTTGACCATTCGCACGTTCGAATCCTGTGGGTTGAGAAAAATTGAATAAACAGAAAGAAAAAAAATGACTGGTGAAAACATTCAGAGCCCTTGCATTTTGCGAAAGAGGACGCTTTGGACGCCTAAGGCCGTATTTTATGGGCGCCTATATTGGGCTACTCTGTTCGTGTAGACGAAATTATACGGGAAATTTTATTTTGCACACTGAAATATCTTGACACTTTTTTTATAAACAATTTTTTTCTTTCGGTTCTAGAAAGATTAATCAATGGATTAACATTGTTATTATTGGCTAAGGCCGTATTTTGCGGGCGCCTATATGGGCGACTCTTTCCTGTGAGATGAAATTTTCCACCGAATATCCCAGACACGAAAATCTTCGACTTGTGAATTAAGAAAATCGAAAATATTGCATTTCGATAAATTGACAATTTTGAGTTTACTATTTTGTTAATTTTCCGGTTGAATTACGAGAATTTTGTTGAGAAGTAGAAATTAGTAGAGAATATTTGTATATTCGATAAAAAAAAAAAAAGATCGTTCTTTAATAATGTTTAAAAAATGTTATCGTATTCTGTGATACTCTTTTAAGGGTAACAATAACAATAATAATCATTCCTACTTTTGAGTTTGATGAATATTTTTCAAAAAAAATGTAAAATAAAAATAAAAATATTCTACTTCACTAAAGCCTCAAAAAATAATAATTTTTTAAAAAAATACGTTCATTTTAGTGTAATTTTAATGACATTAAAATCCAACATATAATCGTTTCAGAATTCCGATATCGATCTTAACCTCAAAAACTCGATTCGACGCTCAAGTCCGAAGCTGCGCTAACAAAATTCAATCTTTTAACTCAAATTCCCTATTTTTTCAAAACCATTCTCACAATTCAGCAATTTCAAAGTACAACCAAAAAAATGAACAAACATTTCAAGCACAAAAAAATCACCAATTATAAATTCCACATTTTTTTTAACGGTAATTTATTATTTTTACTGTATCTTACTGAATTCGAAGTGCAAAAAACTGAAGTATTAAAAAAACTCAATATTCGTCCTCGAGACTCGTCGATTTTCGCAATTCCGAAATAAAGTTTTTTGTTCTTTCCTCCTCCCCCCCCCCCCCCCCCCCCACATCACATTTAGGCGCATCGTATTATCATTTGCTCGCCGACGTTACGTTACTCGATTGTGCGCCATGCCGGCTTTTTCGCCGTGTCTGTATATAACGTAGTACGCACGTGCTCCGAAAAAAAGAAAGTAAAGACAGAAACGACGCCAAGAGAAAGAGAAAGAGAGAGAGAGAGAGAGAGAAGATGAAGAAGAGTGCCTGCCTGACCAGCCTCTAGTTTCTCGAACGAGCGCGTTCTCAGTAGTGTTTATATATTCCCAAGCCACATATATATATATGCATATATATAGATATACACATAAGTATGCAATACGAGTTTGTCCCTTTGAGCCCTTTGCGTCTCTTACCTCGTCGAATTCTCTCGCCAACCTGCGCCTTCAATTAAATCGTTATTATATTCCACTCGTTAACACGCGTTCCAATGTTAGTTTAAGTACTTTTCACCGATTATAGAAAAATTGATTGTTTTTTGTTTTTTGTTTTTTTTTTTTTTTTAAATTACAGTTAATTATTCGATCGCGCACCACCGCCCGAAACGAAATTGAAAATCAACAACAAAAAGTGAAATACATTTATCGCAACAAAGCATTTATTGATGCTTTATTTGTTTTGTTTGTTTGTTTGTTTGTTTGTTTGTTAATTAAATATTTTCCACAAGATTTGTTGATTGGAGTTGAGAAAAACAAGATAAATCGATTGTAAGTGTTAAAATGTCGATTTTAAACGTTTGTTGTTTTCCAACTCTTTTCGTTATTTCCTTTCTTTTTTTAAATCTTCGTTTTTTTTAATCACCGGCTCGGCGATCCATGCCTCGTATCGCACAGCGAGATATCACGGAGACGAAATATCGGCGTTATTTTTATACTTTTTCGTGTTTTTTTTTTTTTTTTCTCCTGGCGGTTGATAAATCACACGCGAGTTGGTGGTACTTTTTTTTTTTTTTTTTTTTTTTTTTTAATTGAGATACGAAGACACTGATTTTTGGTGGTAAGAAAGAGATAAGAGAAACACACACAACGGGCTTTTAAAGCGCGGTGTGACAGACGAATTGAAATAAAGGCGGTTTTAACTATACTAAGGTAAACAAAGAAACAACGTTACGGGCGGAGGCTGCCTAGAGACTGATCGGCTTGGGTAAGATTCACTCACCACCGGGGGCCGCCGGCCAAGAGCGACAGTGGCGCCAACAGCGCCGCGACGGTTAACTAGAAACCGGGGATAAAAGACCTTCGGTAATGCTCGGATAAGTTCGGGGCTGTTCGGCGGAAACTCGCTTAAAATTTCTCGCGAATCTCCCCTCTCTACGCCGTGAAAAAAATCCGAGAGCAAATTATCGTACTTTCTAGTTCTTTTGTTTTTGTCAGGATTTTATCAGAGAAGCAACGCGGACGCCCGACTATACGCATTTTATTTCTACGGCCCTGAAAGATTCTTTTTTTAAGAAGACTTGAATATTGGGGATTTTTTTTTTCTCAAGTTTTTAATGCTTAATTTATTTTTATTTCTCTATCGAAGAGAAAGAGCTTTACTGAAATTAAAAACGATCTGGAAATTTATTTAAAATATATCGAATATATTAGATGTCTATAAATTATATTTCAAATTAATTGTCATTTTAATTTTTATTTCCTTTCGAAAATCCTGCAGAAAATGTAAATATTTGTGACTGTTAAAAGGAGTCTAAAAATTATTATAGTAATAATAAATTTTCAAGTTCTGTCTTTTTATATTTTCAATTCATATTTATCGCAAAATGAAAAAAAAAAAAAATTCGAGAAATTTTCACCGAAAAAAATTCATTACGATATATTGATAATCATAACATTAATAGAATTTGTATATTTTATCAAAATTGTAAATATATATAACACAAAATATATATCTCGACAATAAATTATTTTCATGTTCTCATTTTATAAATTGTATCTCAAGTAATGAATCAACAATTTTTTATTATTTTTTGCTTCTTTCCAAAAAGCCGCAAAAAAAAAAGAAGGTAAATATTTTTACAAGGCGGGATTACTCGTCTCCCCTGCGTTACGTCTGCGGTCTGTCGACACATCCTTTGTGAAAAAAGAAAAAAAAAGAAAAAAAAGACAGACCCTCCAAATGCACACCCTTTCACAAAACATTCTGCAGTCGTTCTCTGCTAAAACTATAAGTAACTCCTTCGTTCATGCTCAATTGTTACATTTTATATTCTGTCATCATTTGCGGAACACATGTGTGTATAACCACGACCTATCCCATGTTTTCAAAACGCTATATAAGCGTTTCAGCAGTGTTCTTTTTCCCACGTCTTAGCGTCGTCGTACAGTAATAGATTATTTTTTTTCCGTGTAACTATAAAAAAGGAAAAGAACATAGGCTACAGCCATCGAAATATATAGCTTAAAGAGGGATGAGGAAGTGTTTTGCTATTCGTGCGAAAGGTCATATCGAATAAAAGAAGCCAGTGAGTGTTGACTGTTACTCTCCGTCAGCAGTCATATCGATCGACCATCCACTCCTGACGCTATATTTTTTTTCTCTCTCTCTCTCTCTCTTTCTCTCTTTCTCACTCTTTCACTTTGCCTACCTACTCGTCCTCGTTATCGCCTCTTTCTCTACGTATCGCACTTCTTCCTGCCTGTCGAACGCTGCTCTCTACAATTGTTAGTCCATCGAGAGCTCTCGTTCTAAGCTAGAAGCACAGCCCTGACCTTATCCCAGTGCACGAGTACTTTGATTATCTTGCCACTAAAGGCTCAACAGCCTCGCGAAAGAGAGAAAAATAGAGGCTAAGAAGCGTCAAATAGTCGTTCGAGAACGATGACATCCCAAAATTATGCGACTCTGACGAAACGAGTGCGAGTAAGACTTGGCAGTTGAGCCAATAAACCAAACATCGAGCCAATATCATTTCAAATTATTCTTGTCGCCATTTCCGACAGAGGTACGACATAACTTTTTTCGTATAACAAATTATTTATTACGATTTATTGATAATCTTACGAATTATTTGAGATTTTTTATTATTATACAATCATTTTTTTAAATAATAGTATTGAATATATATTTTTGTGCCAATATTTGTGATTTCTGATCCGTCGGAATTTTCAACAAAAATTTGAGAATTTTGTTAATTTACTATTATTTTCCCTTGATTTTTAATTTTAATTTTTGCCAATATATTTTCAAATCATTCTTGTTGCAATTTATGACAATAAAATGAAGAAAAAAATTGTTACCAAAACAAAAAATTGATTACTATTTATTGATAATCATAATAATTATCAGAGATATAAAATAATAATAGAACAATAAGAAAAAAAAGTTTTATTAAAAATTATTTTTTACGAGCCAATATTTGATGGTTTTTCAAATTTATGCCATAAAAAATTATTTGTGACAATTATAATAATCATAATAATACATTTTAAAATTTATTTTCTGGGCTATGAAAATAAAAAAATAAATGCTATATATATATATTTTTCTTTTTTTTCCGAATGTTAGATGAGTCAAGATTAGAATTTTGCGACGAGTGATATCTATTCATAATCATAATAATTATCAGATATATTAAATTATAATAGAAAAATGAAAAAAAAAATGTTTTATTAAAAATTATTTTTTACGAGCCAATATTTGATGGTTTTCGAAATTTATGCCAGAACAAATTATTTATGACGATTATAATAATAATAATAATAATAATAATTTTATTAAATTTAGTTTCTGGACTATGAAAATAAAAAAATAAATGTTCTGTATTTTTTTTGTTTTCTTCACTTTTTCGAATGTAAGATAAATGAGTGGAGATTAGAATTTTGCGACGAGTGATATCTATTCGACTTGGTTGAGGCCTCACACGGCCAACGACGGCGTCAAACTATCCACCGGAGAGCAACGAAATTATAAATACGTCCCGGTGTATAAACACTATAAATATACGGCGTTCTCTCCCAGAGTCCTCGATGACATAGGATGAAAGTGCCTATAGAACTTGTGAACGAGACAGGATGATAATAATTGCGAATTAATGCAATTAACGAAAGCGTTGATTACACTTGGATACATTTTTCGTAATAAGAATCTCAATAGAATCTAAAAATAAAATGCACCTTATCAATGTTGAGTCGTAAACTCGATAAAAAGACATTTTTGTGTACAAAATTAATGTTTGTCGCAGAAAAAAAAACTGCTATGTCCGCTGGCTAATTTAATACGAATTTAATTATTTTCTGATTTATAATAAAAAAAAAAAAGAAATATTTATAACAATTAAACTGAGAAAAAATAATTTCCTTAAACTTGAAAATTTGATAGACGCATAAAAAAATAAATTAGTGGATATAAAAGAAGAAAAAAATTCCCAGAATTGAAACACCGCACTATGAAGTGAGTCGCGCATCACAGGCGGCCATCTTGCGATATTTCGATATACTCGAACCCACTGTTTGCAAAAATTCATTCACCTTTGTGAATCAACAATTTATCACCTAAATTCATATGAAAAAACATTGAGAAATAGTCGTAAAATCGACGTAAAAAATTTGGTTAAGTAATTGTTTTAACGTTTTCGAGAAAATAACAGAAAAAAAGGGAAATTACTGAAATCAGCTGTTTAAAAAAAAATCAGGGAGTTTAAAAAAAATGTTTTCGACGTTTAGCCCGGTGGTTAATATTTCGTAGCATGATCCATATGCATCGATAGACAGACGCAAGCTGTTGCAGTAAAATATGACAGTGGGAGAGAAGGCTTGAATAATGGTTTATAAGAACGTTTGTGTAGCGACGCTGGTGTGTTGGGGATGATGAGGCACAGCAGGGATAGGCAGCAGAGAACTTTGCCGGGGACACAAAGTGGGACGAAGCTGCTGCTTCTGCTGCTGCTTTTGCTGCTTCTGCTGCTGCTTGCTGGTGGCGCTCGATCGATTGGGTCGTTTCCCAATTACGATTGGGCGCGAAGCATCGGCGCATCGTTGTACCCTAACATATATATATGTATGGGGTATTCCAAGTCAACACTCTTGGTCATCGGCCCGACACTCGGATTTAGTTGACGAATTTTTTTTTTAGCATATTTTGGTCCAAAAAAATAGGATATTTTTTTTTAGATTTTTATTTCTTGTTTTAGCCTACAAATTTTTTTTTTTTCATTACTTTTGAGCAAAAAATGAATTTCCATCAGGTTTAAAATTCGGAATTTTTTTTTTTCATAAGGACTAAAAAAATGGAGATACTTTCCATCGTGGTTCGAGAGTGGGCCGAGAATAATTTCTATTTTTTTTTATTTAAGAAAAAAACTTTTTTTCAAAATTTTGAAATTAAATTTTTTTTTTTCAAAATTTCAATGTTCTTCTTTTGCAGAAAAAAAAGCGAAAAATAAAAGATGTGGTAAAAAAAAAATTCTCATATTTTGAGTATAGGATGCTAAAAAAATTCGTTCAATATTCGTGATAAAATTGAAAAAAGCCATTTGAATTACAAAAATTAGAGAAAAAAAAAATTTTACAGATAAAATCTGAAAAATTCTCTTTTTTGGACGAAAATATACTGAAAAAAAGATTCGTCAAAAAAGTGAGTTGACATGGAATGGCCCATATGTCTCCATATATATATATATGATCATTAATCGTAGTGACGATATTGTTACAGTTATTTCCATGAGCAATTCGTGTCTGCGGAACTACCACCGAGAGTTGGCCCAACGTTCGTTTTCAAAAGGTTCCGAAAAGCATAATAATGTAAAGCCAAAACCTAACAGGGAGAAGGAGAGTCATGGATAGTTCAACAACGAAGAGAGCGTCATATGCCGTTCCCGAGAATCCGCCCACAAAACGGATACTATACATATATATATATATATATATATATGTTATAACCTCGCCCCTAAACGACTCGATAGACAGTTGTTCCTCATTCGTATATTATACACCTTTTTCTCTCTTTTTTTTTTTTTTCATTGTGCCCAATGCGGTTTCTTTTTTCTCTTGGAAATGTGCGTGTGCGAGGTCAGCGTCTGGAAAAGCCTAGTGAGACTTAGTGGAAGCTATTCCTACTGTTAGCTACGAATTAATTTCAGTACTAGTGAAAGATTTAAAAAAAAACTAATTTAGGATTTTTAAAAGCAAATAGATAAGCGTGAAACATAAAAAAAAAATTGTCAGACTACTGGTTCAATTTTTTTTTATAATACCCAAAAAAAAATACCTTGTAAAAATCATAATTTAAAAAAAAACTGTGTCTATCAAAAAAAATCTATCAATAATAATAATAAAAATAAATAAATAACTGATACATTCCCGACTGAATATTACCAATTTTGGTCTCCCCCAAAAGCCCAGAAATGCTAATACTTTGCTAAAACAGCAAACAGGCTCTCGGCAAGATTTTTCAAAGTTAAATTCTCTGCCTAGTGAGCGATTTCCTCGAACTAAAAATCCGTAGAGTCAACAAAGAAAGATATAGTCTCTTTTTTTTTTGCAGTGAACAAAAAAAAAAAAAAAAGAACTGCATAGACGATGGGAACAATGTGAATGGCATCCATGATGCCGAGTTGTCTGCAGAACGAGAGATTGGTGGCCGGCGAGAGAGAGAGAGAGAGAAAGAGAGAGAGAAAGAATGAAGAAGGGACAGAGAGATGAAATAGTGTCCGAGGGGCTCCATTGATTCCGTCGGTGGTGTGCTCTAGGCTCTGGCTTTGGGTGCTATATAGCTAGGAGCGCACACACAGCTTGGCTGGGTGGAAGAACGTTGGCGTTGCAGCAAGCAGCAGCAGCTTACCCTGGGGTATATGAACCCCATCGTGCCAGCGGCGAGGGGGGAGGGGTGGACGAGGGGGGGGGGGGGGTTTCTCCACCCTCGAGCACGTTCTATATATCGTTCTGTCTGTTCGTCTCTCTTCCTCTCTCTCGCTCTCTCTTACACTCGGTCGTTCGCTGCTTGTGCGCGCGCCATGCCCGGCTCTCGCCCTCGCCGCAGGTTCACCCCATAGTATAAATGCGCGCGCGCACACGCGAACGACACATGGACCTAAAAAGCGATCAATACGCGGCGGCGGCGGCGGCGGCGGCAAACGACAACGACGGCGCTGGAAAGCGAAGAGAGAGAGAGAGAGAACTCGTTTTCGTGCCGCTCCCCATCAGAGTCGCCAACACCAGCCCAAAATTTTATATATATATATATATATGTATGAATTTTCTTGCTTCAGAGATTTCGCATTGTTTCTCAGAAAAAAAAAATGCCATGTTTGGAGAAAATTTAAAATTTAATTTTCGTGTCGGAAAAATATATTTTTGTATTTAGATTTTGTATTAATTTTACATATTTATTTATTTTATATATATATATATATATATATATATATATATATATATATATAAATTCTAGAAAATTCAGAATTTAATTTCCATGTCTCGGAATTTTTTTTTTTTAATTTACATTTGGATGTTGTATTAATTTTGAAAATAAAATATTGATGAGAATAATAATATCGGAGAGAAAATTATTTGGAAAAGGTTTTCGGAGATTTTATAAAATATGTTTTTTTGATTTTTAGTTTATGTTAATTTTGAAAATCAAAATTTTCGCATGAAAATAGAAGTGGTGGAGAAAAAAATGGAGGATACCTTTTTTGCATTCTCGAGAATACATTTTTTTTGTATCAGTTGAAAAAAAAAAAAATTATTTAGATTATGTTAATTAAAAAAGTTCTAGCGAAAATTAAATTTTCATATCCAAGATTACACTTTTTAAAGATATTATTTTAGATATTTAACAGACTGAAAACATATGTAATTTTCATTTCTAAATTTTTCAATCCTGCGTCTCATAAATTCATCTTTTTTCCCCTAAAATCCTGTAAAGAAAAAAAAAAATGCTCTCTGATTAAAAAAAGATAATTTGTTGCTAAATAATTCCTGTATTTTCCACCATCAATGAAAAAAATTCTAGAACCTCTGTAGGAAAAAAAAAATCTAATTAATTATTTAAATAACTTTCCAACAATCCTTAATTACATACAAAATCCATTCAGCACCACAATTGTGGCTTCTATAAAAAAAAAAAAAAAAAATTGGCCCTCTACGTTCTCGATATCGAGCTAAAACAGAAGTGCACCAATCAGATGCAAGGCAAAGCCCGCTTGTCGCCGCCATGTTTCCCCCTCCATACAGAGGCCACGCCCCGAATCCGCGCTCCCGCCCAATCAGCTTATACCTCGCAAATGATACTTTCACATTTAATCAACTTACTGAAACATCAGCTTTCTTTTTTCGCGCTGTTCTTTCGCGTCTTCCCGAGGGATTGGAATCCCCTCGTAGACCGTGCATCGCTAATTTCCAGAACGTAATAATCTCGGGAAAAATGTGGATGAAGCCAGAGACCTCCTCGGAGAGCTCGCGAAAAATCATTACTCTCCCTCTTCTTGATTAATCTTTTATTTTTATTTTTTTAAATTGATTTTTTTTTTTTTTATTTAAAAGAGGTGGCGCTGCCTAGCGAGCACGTAGCGCACTTACACTTCCGGTTTCACGATACCCGCACGCTCCCCTCGAGCCGGCGCTCTTGACAACTTCCGGCGCCTCTGTTGAAATCTATATATCTATAGCAGTGCTCACCACTGAGATGAGTACATACAGAATATATATATATATATATATTTTGTATGCACTCATATTATATGGAATATAATGCACTTGAAGGGGACTTGCATAATATTAAAGAAGAGGTCGTTAAAGCGAGCTCCCCGTCGCGATACTCTGGCTTTTGTACGTTTGGTTCTCTTTTTTTTTTTTTTTTTTTTTTTTTCTGTGTATACCGCGAACGGCGTGTTCTCCCCGAAGCCACACCCTGGCAAAAAAGCTGACTTGGCGTTCGAATATATATATATATATATATATATGTATATATATTTATTTATTAACTGAGAAAACTGGAGATTTATTATTTAAAAATAAAAAAAAATAAAACAAAATTGTTTTATTACAATCGGAAAATTATTTAATTAAAAATTATTTTTTTTTAAATCATTTTTCTCTACAATTCTCGTAATTCACTTTGTCACCGCAAATATTAATTATTTGCGCAAAATAATGAATTAATATCATTTGATCGTTTATTCAGTAAATGCAAATTATTTTTTATTAGGACTTTTTTTTTTTAATTAAATAATTTTGTGATTGTAATAAAACACTTTTGTTTTTTTTTTTGTTGATTTTTAAATAATAATTCTCCTGTTTGCTCGGTTAATAAAATAATTAGTTTTATTGTAAATAATATTGAGAAAAATAAGTTTTTTTTTTTTAGTTAATTTAATTTATTATTTTTAAAATAAATCATGCAACTTTTTTCTTCGTTGTGTAATTTTTGTATTTCTGTAGAATCAATCATCAAAATATTGCGTAATGACTTTTTGCATAATTTCCTTTTTCAATTGTTGCTTTAAACACTTATCTCATAAAATATAAAAATAATTTCTTCTTTTCCCTGATTCAGGAACGAATTAAAAAAAAAAAATTATTCCACACAATCGAGTTATTTAATTAAACTGCAGATAATTAAAAAAAGTAAATTATCATTTTTTTTTCGTTGATTCTACGAATGATATTTTTTTCCCTTCACTCTATCAACAAATGTGAATTCAACTTTTTTTAATCCACAAATTTTACTACAGCCATCAATTTTTTTTAAATTCTGTCGATGTAATCAACACAAACTACGCGTAACTTTTTTATTTCGCCCAATTCCATCATCACACTTTTCCTATCAATAATTATTCACCTGCAAATAATTCCCAAAAAAAAAAAAAAAAAAAAAAATAAAAACAAATTAATAAAATCTAACTTAATTTTTTTTTCTAAAATATGCCATAAAATGCATAAAATGCCATATTGCTTGTGACAGTTAAAAAAAAAAAAAAAAAAAAAAAACAGAAAATTAATGAAATTCAAGCACCTGGACGTTTCGGGGTGGTGAATTAAGCCGAGTGTGGAGAGAACACGCCGACGATATATATTAAGGGGAAAATATATGGATGAGGGTTCAGGAGAGTTCAAGTTGCTGTTGCACCGGTTGTTAAACGGTGAGAGGGGGTCGGAAGGGGGGTTTTTAGAGGGGGGCGAGGGGGGGAGGGGGGGCTTTAGGGGGCGAGGGTGAAGGGACATTATAAATTTTTCTTTTTGTTCGCTATGTCGTCAATACAGTCAATAATCAATAGATAGTAAATATAAATATAATAATCACAGAACACAAAGTAAAGAAAAAAATGAACATACCGATTAACGATGAAAATCAGTGGTTGTGTGGAGCAGGATGCTGAACTAGGCGGCAGAACGGAACGCGCAGTACTGGGTGTACAAATTATTATTAATTATTATTAATTGTTATTATTATTAAAAAAGCGTCTTTACACGATCCACGAAAAAAAAAAATAGGGTTATTTTTTTTTTGCAACGGAACGTTTTTTTTTTCTTTTCTTTTTCCTTACAATTCGTTTTTTTTTTTTTTTTCGAAGTCTCCAAGTATTTCTTTAGTGCGTCAAAGAAAAAAAAAGAAACAACTGGAAACTCGTGTTCGAGTCGTTGAACCCTTCTCCTGTAGCGACAATATCTTGCGCGATCTTCACGAAAATCTTCCAGGTGAGGCGAACAAGTACGAAGAATTAGGGTTTAAAGCACAAGTCGTCGAGACAACTTTTTTTTTTTTTTTTTTTTTTTTTTCTCTCTCTCTCTCCCGATGAAAGAAAAAAACTCAAAAAAAAATAATCTGGCTAATTATTGCACCGTTCCTTTTTCTCGCAATTTGCAATTTTGATAATGAGTTTTTTTTTTTTTTTCTCTCGCGCTAGCCCGAAATTTCGCGACAGGAATTACTCGGGGGTGAAAGTATTTTAGGGGATTTTTGTGATTGGAAAAGTCGAAATTTTTCGTTTTTTTTTTAGAAAAGTGAGATTAGCTGATGTACACACACAGGGCGTCGGAAAGACGTTTTGGTGGGGCGGGGAGGGGGCCAGCGGGGAACGTAAGGGGGCAGGGGGGAGAAAATAGGATTTTCTTTTTTTTGGTTGGAAAAACGAGGCGAAGAACGCAAAGCAATTAACAAGCCTTTTGGCAAACTTGGATTATGAAATTTATAGAAAACGTATATAATTAATGAGGGGTGGGGCGGGGCGGGTGTCGGTGGTGGTGGTTTTTTCGGGGCGGGTGGGAGGTAAGAGAATAATTAATTAACGAACGAACGAACGAATTCAATTCAATTAATAAGTTATTAATAATAATAATAATAATAATAATATATATATATATGTGTATATATATATATGTATGTACTATATTAATTCAATGAATAATATAAGTAAAGGTATAATAATATTGCGGGTAACGGTGTCTACGTAACGCAATGCCTTATGTGGTGCGGTAACTAAACTGACGGGGATGCCAGTCCAGCCGGGCGGCTGCACCCTCGACCTATCGCTCGACGATCGAGGGGAGGAAACTTCGTACACCCTCCCGCGCTGCTAAAGCATCCCTCTCTCTCTCTCTCTCTCTTTCTCTTATTCCCCACCGAGGGACATTTCTCCCTCTATCCAACGACCCCTCTGACGCCTGTTCCACCCCCTTGAGGGAGGGTGCGCAGTGTGAGAACTCACCAACGCCGCGCAGTCGTTGGCCTTTGGAATGAATTTTCCATTTTTTTTTTTTTTATTTAATTCTATTTTACACAAGATTTGGATTCGGGGACAGGAATCACTTGAAAAGGATTTTAAATAATTTTTTTTTTGCAAAACCCTCGTTTTTAAGCTTGTGCACATTTTTTTTTGGTTCATAGGGGTAGGTTTTGTGCAGAGGAATTTTTTGGAAAGATTTTGCCCACTTTTTTTTTGTTGCTTTTTTAAATGGGTTTTCGGAGTCAGAGATATTATTTAAAAATGTATTTTAAATCTTTTTTTTTTGTGAAATGTTCCTTTTTGGGTTTTTGGAAATTTTTTTTGGTTCATAGGGGTAGGTTTTGTGTAGCGGAATTTTTTTGAAGGATTTTTCCAATTTTTTTTTAATGCTTTTTTATATGAGCTTTGGAGTCAGAGAAATTATTTGAAAATGTATTTTAAATAAATTCTGTTTTGGAAAATATTTCTTTTTGGGTTTTTTTGGAAAGTTTTTGGAAAGATTTTTCCAATTTTTTTTCTATTCCTTTTTTATATGAATTTTCGAGACAGAGAAATTATTTGAAAAAGTATTTTAAATCATTTATTTTTCTGCAAAATCTTCCTTTTTGGGTTTTTCTAAATATTTTTTCGGTTTAAACAAGCATGTTTTGTGTACTGAAATTTTTTCGAGTGATTCCCCTAATTTTCGTTCCTTTTTTACATCATTTTTAGAGTCCCATATTGAAAAAAAAAAATCTTAACAAAATTACAACCAAACTGTCCTAATTAATAAAAAAATAATAATAATCATGACACATCTTTTAACACAAAAATGTACTAATTCCATTACTCTTCTCTCCCCTAAGCCCTCAAAATTGAACATTAATTCCCTCGACAATCCCAAAGCAGAAAAAACACGAAAATGAAGAATATTTTTCCACCAGTGTGGCCAATCACTGTGCCAGAGTGACAAAAATCCTAGAGGCAAATACGCGAAAAGGGAGGAAACGTAGAGAAAAGTGGGGCGCGACAATTGAAATCCCGCGCGATGGTGGCCAAAGAGCAGAATCGAAGGGGTTGAATTTTATCACCGAGACGGGGGTGATGGCCGCGCAGGCGCATTGCAAAATGGAAAATCGCAGCTACGTGCGCGAAACTAGGGGAAATGCTGAGTGAAAGGAGTGAAAGAGAGAAAGCAGAGGAAGTTATAAAGGGATTTCTCCAAGCCATCCCTACAGAAAATCAGAAGAGGGTGGTAAAAAAAAGGGTGGGGGGCGGGGAGGAAGAGGGAGGAGGGGGGAGGGGTTGGAATATTCATATTAGCCAATGCACCAATACCATTGTTTGCCAGACTTTGAGCGCAAATGATGCCTCGAAGATTTCTTCGTGAGAGACTCCGAGACTCGCGAAAATCATCATGGAGGACGCTCAAACGAGAGAGTGAAATGAAATTGCCACTAGATGGCGTTCACAGCCTTAGCTTCACTGCGCATACGCAGCTATTTTTTTTTTTTTTTTTTTTCCCCTATATCTCGTCACGAGACGAGAGGAAGACGACGCCAACTGCTGGAAAAACGAGGATGGGTTGGCTATACCCGCGAAACAATGTAATATGTATATGAACTATAATGCTATAATGCCAAGAGCTGTGTGAAAATGTGCAGGAATTCTTGGAAATACTTAGAGGCCTCGGTTTCTTCTATAAACAGCCAATTATAATCGTACGACTGAGATTGCACTAGTTTTTTCGTTTGAAATATAGATGCCTGTCTTTCTCACCAGCGAGAAGTCTAGGGATTTTTTTTTTCAGAATGTAGTTGGGGGATTTTTTTTTTCAGAATGTAGTTGGGGGATTTTTTTTTTTCAGGATGTGGTTGGGGAATTTTTTTTTTCAGGATGTGGCTGGGGATTTTTTTTTTTCAGAATGTAGTTGGGGAATTTTTTTTTCAGTATGTGGTTGGGGAATTTTTTTTTTCAGGATGTGTTTGGGGAATTTATTTTTTCAGGATGTGGCTGGGGATTTTTTTTTCCAGTATGTAGTTGGGGATTTTTTTTTCAGGACTTAGTTGGGGATTTTTTTTTTTTTAGCGAAAGCAGATTTTCGAAAAATTTTAAAAGGGAATATTGGAATTTTGTTCTATATTATTTTCTTTTGTAGAATTAATTATATTAGGAATAATGTCAAATAATTTTAGCTTATAGAGAAACTTTGAAAATTTCAATAATAGTTTTTGAATTTTTTTTTTGTAAAAAAAATTGAAAAATAAATATTTCTATCGATTTAATAAAAGAAACAAGAAAGTATTTTCTTCAATCACGAATTTTCAAAAAATTAATTGACTTCATCACTATATTTCATTAAATACAAAATGTAATTTCAATTTCGTTACTCGAATATGAATATTCAAAGATTAATTTCACGAAAATTCTTTGGTATTAATATTCAACGATTCATATTGATTAACGAGACTCTTTTGATGTGAATAAAAATAGTGGATTATTAATTAATCTATGCTTCGAGCTTCAATTCATTTCCAATCTGACATTCCATAATTGATTTCACACAGTATGTAATTAAATAGAAAATTTATTGTAATTAAAATTCCAATTTCGTTGCACAAACATAAATATCGAGAGATTCGTGTTAGTCAAGAAAACTCTTTTGTTTGAATAAAATTAGCAAATTATTATTTTATTATCATTTCCAATTATTATTCCAGATTGACGTCAGTATTTAATTAAATACAAATTTAATATAACAAAAATTACTAATTCGTTATTCAAACACAAATTCTCAATCATTTATTTTCTTCAACAAAACTTTGAATAAAAATTCATTATTATATCTAACGTTTAAAAATTACTAAACTGACCTTAATTGACTTCAATATTTAATTAAATATACAAATGAAATAAAACAAAAATCTCCAAAAATTAATTTTCTCCAACAAAACTCTTCGAAATCAATAAAAAATGGTAATTTATTAATTAACCTTTATTCCAGTATCAATTCTTAATTTCACAATACTTATCTTCCTCAATATTGAACTAAATCCAAATGTAAAATAACAAAAATTTGCAATTATTCCTATTCAGACAAAAATATCCAAAAATCAATATCATCTACCAAATCTCATTGGCAATCGATAATGAATAGTAGATAATTATTAAACCATTAGTCTCTCCTCCAATTAATTTCCAATTTGTCCATTAATTTCAATATTCATTGAACTAAATATAGAATCCAATTAATAATTCCAATTTCCTAATTATAATTTCAACAATTACGAAAAAAAAAAAAAAAAAAAAAAAAAAAAATGATTGAATGTTGCATCATTGATTTTTCTCACCTCTCTCGTTTCCTCGACTCTACATTATTCACGACGGAATTGTTCGTTTGACGAAAGCGAGAGAGCTGGCTAAAAATCGATATGACGTTGTACGAAAATGATAATTTTGTTTATGCAACGACTAGAGAGCGAGAGAGAGAGAGAGACAGAGATAGACAGAAAGGGTGGGAAGGGTGTTTATAAGGGACAATAGCGTGGTGTGCCAAAAAATCTACTATTACGAAATATATGCGAGAGATAAAATCTTAAAGGGACTAAAGCTCGTTTGATGTTAGCAAAAAGAGTACACAGCGGAAATCGTGGAATTATAAAATCATGAAATTATGAAATCAGGAAATTATGAAATTATGAAATCATAAAATTATGAAATCATGAAACTATGAAATCATGAAATTATGAAATCATGAAATTATGAAATTATGAAATCAGGAAATTATGAAATTATGAAATTATGAAATTATGAAATTATGAAATTATGAAATTATGAAATTATGAAATTATGAAATTATGAAATTATGAAATTATGAAATCAGGAAATTATGAAATTATGAAATCAGGAAATCAGGAAATTATGAAATTATGAAATTATGAAATTATGAAATTATGAAATTATGAAGTTATGAAATTATGAAATTATGAAATTACGAAATTATGAAATTATGAAATTATGAAATTATGAAATTATGAAATTATGAAATTACGAAATTATGAAATTATGAAGTTATGAAATTATAAAATCATAAAATTATGAAATCATGAAACTATGAAATCATTAAATTATGAAATCATGAAATTATGAAATTATGAAATCATGAAATCATGAAATTATGAAATCATGAAATTATGAAATCATGAAATCATGAAATCATGAAATCATGAAATTATGAAATCATGAAATTATGAAATTATGAAATCATGAAATTATGAAATCTATGAGATTATGAAATTATGACATTATGAAATGAAAAGCAAGAAAAACTGTTTCAAGTAATTCCAACACGTACATATTTTTGTTTAGTAAAATATTTAGTTTTAAATAAATGTTGCCGAGAAAAAGTAATGAGTTGTTCATTAAAAAAAATATAGATTTAACAGAAACTGAATTTAGAGAGAGATAGACAGAAAGGGTGGGAAGGGTGTGTATATAAGGGACAATAGCGTGGTGTGCCAAAAAATCTACTATTACGAAATACACGAGAGAGATAAAATCTTGGAGGGACTAAAGCTCGTTTGGCGTTTAGCAAAAAGAGTACAGAGCGGAAGATTGGCTTGTCGTGGATGCTTTTTCTCGTTGAATAAGGGTTGAAGGGATCCCTGTTACTCGACGCCAATGCGTTTAGACGTCCCACGACGGGAAGTTGACGGGGTAGAGAGGCGAGCGCGCCGGGCTGAGGGGCTGGTGGGGAGGGCTTCGATTATCGATCGTATATACCTCTCTGCAAGCACCCTCCGCACAACTTTTCTATCTGTCTCACTCTCGCTCGCTCCTTCACATTTTCTCTTGGGGTGGTGTTACACGCTCCGAGTGTCAGCTCTGTCTGTAAACCTACGTCCCAATACATATTTCGATGTCAAAATCGCAATTCTCTCTCTCGCTCTCTCGTACATCGAGAAGGTACGGAGAGAGAGAGAGAGAGAGAGAGAGAGAGAGAGAGAGAGAGAGAGAGAGAGAGAGAGAGAGAGAGAGAGAGAGAGAGAGAATTAAAATACTTTCAGGATTGCAAATAAATATATAAATCAACTGGATAAATTCAACATATTGATTTCTATCTCAGCTGAAATTCGCGTGTCACAGGAGTTTAAAAAAAATTCTAATTTCATGAATTTTTGTACATGATTTAATTTTTTTTTTTTAATGAAATTAATTTTACGATTTTCTCGCAATTGTGATATTTATATTCTTCAGAATATTTGATTGCTGAATTTCGTGAAATAATTTTATTCGTCAATTTGACGAATTCAATATGTTTAATTAATTTTACGAATTTTTTTATTAAATTAATTAAATTCGCCAAAAAATCATCATCGTTCGAGTGTGAAATCAAATCATTGATAATAATAATAATGTCAAAAAATGATTCATAAGTTAGTTTTTAAAAATATGCTTAACAAATTTTATAGACAACGTTTTTTTTTTTAATTTATATGAAATTAATTTTAATCTTTTGAAAAAGATTTTTTTTTAATTCGTGACTGTCCAAACCAATTACAAAAAAAAAAAATTCTCATGTATCAAAGTCGTGTATATTCTGTTCAGAATTTTGTTCTTTGTATTCTTTCAATTTTTTTATTAAAAAAAAAAACTAAATGATTTTTTCATTTTTTATACATGTTTTTTTTACAATTAAAAGTGACAAGGAAAAATATGTTAAATTAACGAAATATAATTATTTAAAATCAGGAACTAATGACTTTTATTTTTGCAAATTTGTCGAATCTTAATAACAAATATTTTTCTGTAAAAATAGCATAAAAAAAAGAAAATACATTTTTAATAAATTATTCTCTGTACTTTAAATTGCAAAACCATAAAATAGCAACAAAAATATAAATTCATATAAACTCAAAATTTCTGTGGACCTTTACCGCAAAATTTTCTATCATACCGAAATAATTCAACGAAGTCAAATTTAAAAAAATCTAAATACATTTAAATTAAATAATACATTAAAACTTTGAAAAAAAAAAAAAAAAAAAAGTTCTATTAAATTCTTTGATTCAGCTTGAATAATATAATTCCAATGTACTATCCAAAATGTATAGTACAGACATGCATATTTCGTTGCTTTTGCAAACGATGCGAGTGCTTTGGACAAGAGCCTCGATGAACGACGAAAATCCCTTCGGCGTTACCGCCATCCCCTTGTGACATAGTGGAAAAGGGGGGAGCCTGGGGGATGAAGAGGGTGGTGGAGAGGGGGGGGGGGGGGGGTGGTTACCACCGCGTTTCACCCCTTGGGAGAACTCCGGAGCCCATAGCGTTCGAAGCAATCCGCCTTCCAGCACGCACACGCACACAGAATAGGGCAAACCCAGAGGGGGTTTGTTTCCCTGCTCCAGGCTGCGTACGAGACTAAAGCGGGGGTGCATCGCGCTTGCGCAATATATTCCCCGGCTTTCAGGAGATGGAGCATCGGCCCGCAGAGCCAAAAGGAAGTGGTTATAAAGCCGGGAGAGAGAAAGAGCGAGAGAGAGAGAGAGATAGATAGATAGATAGATAGAGAGAACGAGAGAGGTCATAGGGCAATGAAAATATATAGATTCTGTATTCTATAAATATACGACGAAAAATTTCATATAGAGACATGAAAACGATTTGCGTACTTCAAGTCACGAGGCTCTCTGTCGGTAAAAGAGGCAACGGTAACGAAATTATACCACGTCCGTTTGTTATGGAATCACGAGGGTTGTGTCCTGCGAACTTTTGTACGATTCCTGCGAAGCCGACAGACGAAAACTCCAGTATTCTCTTTTGGTACAACGACGTAACGTTTCATTTTTTTTTTTCAAATTATTATGAATTTGTGAATTTGTGAATTTGTGAATTTGTGAATTTGTGAATTTGTGAATTTGTGAATTTGTGAATTTATGAATTTATGAATTTATGAATTTATGAATTTATGAATTTATGAATTTATGAATTTATGAATTTATGAATTTATGAATTTATGAATTTATGAATTTATGAATTTATGAATTTATGAATTTATGAATTTATGAATTTATGAATTTATGAATTTATGAATTTATGAATTTATGAATTTATGAATTTATGAATTTATGAATTTATGAATTTATGAATTTATGAATTTATGAATTTATGAATTTATGAATTTATGAATTTATGAATTTATGAATTTATGAATTTATGAATTTATGAATTTATGAATTTATGAATTTATGAATTTATGAATTTATGAATTTATGAATTTATGAATTTATGAATTTATGAATTTATGAATTTATGAATTTATGAATTTATGAATTTATGAATTTATGAATTTATGAATTTATGAATTTATGAATTTATGAATTTATGAATTTATGAATTTATGAATTTATGAATTTATGAATTTATGAATTTATGAATTTATGAATTTATGAATTTATGAATTTATGAATTTATGAATTTATGAATTTATGAATTTATGAATTTATGAATTTATGAATTTATGAATTTATGAATTTATGAATTTATGAATTTATGAATTTATGAATTTATGAATTTATGAATTTATGAATTTATGAATTTATGAATTTATGAATTTATGAATTTATGAATTTATAAAATCATGAAATTATGAAATTATGAAATTATGAAATCATGGAATTATAAAATCAGGAAATTATGAAATCATGAAACTATGAAATTATGAAATTATGAAATCATAAAATCATGAAATTATGAAATCATAAAATCATGAAATCATGAAATCATGAAATCTATGAGATTATGAAATGAAAAGCAAGAAAAACTGTTTCAAGTACTTCCAACACGAACATATTTTTGTTTAGTAAAATATTTTGTTTTAAATAAATGTTGCCGAGAAAAATTATCAGTTATTCGATCCAATTATTCCATAAATTCAATTGTACCATCTAATTAATTGAAAAAAAAAATTTAAAGACATTAAAAAGAAAAAGAAAAATTTGTCAAGTCTTCATTCACTGAATTGTCATATTCTGGCTCGGTTGTTCATTCATACGTGTCGCTTATTTCTGTATATTACTTGGTGCTGATATACATATATGCAGAATGTACACGGTATTTCGTATACCAGGGTTGAACAAATAGAGGAGAGCACTGCGAAGCGTAAAGATCGTTCGAGCAGGCAGCAACACGAGGAGAGACCTCGCCCAGGGAACGCTTGCGCCCTCAGAGAAATGTCAGGCTCTGAGTTGAGAGGGCGGGCTAACCCAGCGGTATATGGAACTGGGGATGGTTTAACCGCTGAAACTTCCCTGGTAAACCTCCTACATACATATATGTGTGTGTATGTGCACAGATTTCAAGTATACTCGTGGTTGAAAGCATCAACAGTGATGGTAGTTGTGATCTAGTATGCAAATCACTATATATCCAATGTGCGTGGGCGCAGAAACCAGAAACGCAATCAGAGCAACCAAAACTCATACCACTGGTATAGAAATGCCACTGAGAAAAATGACAAATTCACCTCTAGAGCGGAATTCTGAAATTGAATTTTGTCCCATCAGCAAAAATAATTCTCAAATCACTTTCTACATATTTAAAACAAAATTCTGTCATTTTCTTTTTTTTTTTTTTTTTAATTCTCTGTTCTTAAAAAATACTCAAAATTTTGCTGCTTATTTCAAACAAATTAAGCATATGATTTTTTTAAAGCGAGTTTATTTGATAATTTATTAAAAAAAAAAAAATAAATTAACAAATGTGAAGAAATTAATGCTAAAAAAATATGACATTTTTATCGTTAAAATTTTGCATTTTCAATGCAGAATTTTGTAGACACTTTTTTTTTAATATAAAAGGGCGTATTTAATTAAAAAAAAAAAAATTTGGAAAATATTTTTACACTAAATCAAATTCTTCCAAGATTTCGATAAATATGTAAAAAAATGTTTTTAAATCAAAAGATCAACATATAATTGTTACAATAAATAAAACCGATAATTCCCACATGAATGTCTAAAAAAAAAAAAGGTCGCTTTTGGCACTTTGAATTCTATTTATGCAGAGAGTCCACAAAAGCTTCGATAAAAAAAATGATTACAATCGTTATTTCCACGAGAAAATCACGTGACAGATAGTCTCGCACCCTTGAACGAGAATGCGCGCGATGTTTCGTGCAATATCGACGTCAATCACCTGGCGAACTTTTTTTTCTCTCGCCCCGAAAGTCTTTAAAATCCTTCAGAATCGCAGTCACGTTTTATCGAGTGCTTGAATTTTCATGAATGAAAATGAAAGATAAGAAAACATAGCTCATGGAGAGTCGATGCTGAGCGATAAAAATACTTGCACAGCATAAAACTTTCAGCTGGCTCAACAGAGCTTTCAACACTTTTTAAACAATACATCGACTTATCTCTGCGTGTTATTTTACTGCATGCTCGTTTTACTGCTGCCATTAACTTGGTTTGCAACATGTACAGCGAATTAATACAGTGATTGGCACCCTAAAAAGCCCAAAAGCACAGTCATTGGCCACCTTTTCCAAACTGTAGAATTTTCAGCCAGTCGCTCAGGGGTGGCCAATAACTGTACAGTTCTTTTTGTTCAATATGGGGATAAAGTTACGGCTATACAGGACATTCTATGTCAATTCAACCACTTTTTTTTATAAACCGTCAAATTTTCCTACCATTTAAAAGTTATATTTATATGAAAAAAAAACGTCTTTATAAAAATGTTAAAGTCATACGAATTATGCCGAAAAAATATTTTTATTTATCAGCGAAGGAAAATAACTCCTTAATTATTAAAAATAAAAGTCTTTAAAAACGTGCAGAAAATAAGAAATATTCTGCGCTCTGAAAAAAACGTGTGTTTTGACAGAGAATGCCCCATATATTGCTAAACGAGACAGTGATTGGCCATTTAGGAAGCCCCTGAGCACAGTGATTGGCACCCTCGAGTTTACAGGCTGTTTTCTACAGAGATTAAACTGTAGGGTGGCCAATGACTGTACCTTTATGAAATTCCATGCATAGATGAGGATATATATGTAGTAAATATTCGACGTATACAAAGCAGGAGTCGTTTGTAACTATATCGATTCAACAAACCAAGGAAACCGCGTCGAACTGGCCAAGTGTCGCCAAGTTTTAACGTTCCGGGTCCGCCCTAAGAGGAATAAAGCCAGTATGTTGGCCTCGTCGTTGGCCTGCCGGTCTCGATATGTCCGACGCCGATACTGGTGAGTGTTGAAATCAGTAGGAAATATAAAACGAGATACATGTATTATAACATATCGTAGCACAAAGGCCTTAACTTGCAATATTCACGAAACGCTTGAGCTTGACACGTTTGATCCATCAGCTTTCACAACTTGCTTTATAATGCGCGTTCCTATGATATCCGTTATTACCTGTCCGTGAACTCTCTCTCTCTCTCTCTCTCTCTTGCCTCGCGTTTCGTGTGATGGTGACGTGTGCTGTCTAAACACGACAGGAGGGATACCGAACGAGAGCAGAGAAGCTATACGTGAGTATATATTCTCGCTTTAATCAAAAGCTCAGAATATATTCCCTTAACAGGCGAGACCGATTTTCGTCTATATGTGTATTTTATGGTAGAATTCGCCACAGACACTTCTATTACAAAGTCACGAAGGCGTTTAACACGCCTATGTTCACATGTGTGCTATTTCACGGTTCGGTATAACGTATCTTCGAGATTCTGTGTGAAATAACGCGATAAGCACAGTCATTGGCCAGCAGCCTAGAACAATCGTAGTGGACATATGCCAATAACTGTACTATTTCTTCTGCCTGATGAAAATTTATGTACTGATACTTGGCATTAAAAATGTTGTCATTTAAAAAAAAAAAAAAAAACTTGTTTTTTTTTGTTTTCAATAAAGTGTTCAAATATTTTTGTGTGTTTTGAAGAATAATAAAAAAAATGGAACTTTGTTGCAATTATTTTATTTGGAAATAAATAATTATATTCTACTGAAAATAAATTAAAAAAAAATGTCAAAATCCTATTTATTTAAATAATTCGATAATTAAATTAATAATAATTTTGTAAAATTTCAATGCAAAATTCTACGTTCGAATAACAAGATATTTTCATAATTTTTATTTTATTTTTTTTTTGCCACAATAATATTTTAAACAGAAAAAATTATTTTGCTTTGTGGCCAATGACTGTACCTTTCGACTGTTGGACGCCCTGTACGAATGTTAGACTGTAGGATACGTGAATGGATCATCAAACCCGGAAATCTCGGGGTCACGCGAGACTTCCGGCTCACCACAGTTTCCCCAACAAGCAGTGAGAATTTGTGAGAGAGAGAGAGAGAGAGAGAGAGTGAGAAAAAGAGAAGGGTTGCTTTTGTGGTTTATACACCCGCACACATTTCCGTACTTTCACGAGTGCTCATCCATCCTGTGTAACACATTATCGGCTCCAATCTCAAGTCGAAGGAAGATAAGACTCGAAAAGTTTGAAGGTTTATTCGTTCTAAGGTTTTTTCACCTACGACCTCGCACCGCAGACTTGCTAAAACACCACCTAAATAGATTTCGATCTGTTGTAAAACAGCAATTCTTTTCATACATACATATAGATATATATGTATAGGTAGAGAAAGTTTTTCAGCCCTGCGAAATTTGCGAAGAGAGAAATAGCTCGAAAAAGTTTTTTGCCAACCGGAAACGCTCGGGGGTTATATATTCACGCCGGAATTAACTCTCGTTCCGGTACGTGTTCGTTGAGCTTGTAAGTGAAATTGAGGGATTGGATATTAGCCGATGTGTCTCGAGCTCAATCCTCCCGTAAATTGACTGTTGGCTTCGGTAAAGACTTGAAGGATAATTCCAAATTGGCTCTGAGCTCTCTGTACAGGATCTCTCACAAATCGTCGAAATTTAATTATTCGTGTTTATTATTTTTAAATTTCGAAAGGAATTTTCAATTAATTTTTTTTTGAATTCGTAAAGTGGGAAGATTGCGGTTTTTAATTTCTTTTTTTTATAGAATGGAAATTCTGAAACAATTATTGATATCACAAATTCAATTATCTGTCTCAAAATATTAATTATTATTTTCTAAAAAAAAAATGTATTCAAATGATTATTTTTTGAAAATTTAAAAAAATTATCTATTATTTACATAAAAGATCATTTTTTAAATTTATAATTATTAATGGTAATTTTTTTTTTTTTTCGAAACAAACTTTGAATTAATTTTTTTGTTTATTATTATTATTATTATTATTTTCTAAAAAAAAAAATGTATTCAAATGATTATTTTTTGAAAATTTAAAAAAAATATCTATTATCTACATAAAAGATCATTTTTTAAATATATAATTATTAATGGTAATTTTTTTTTTTTTCAAAACAAACTTTGAATTCATTTTTTTGTTTATTATTATTATTATTATTATTATTTTCTAAAAAAAAAATGTATTCAAATGATTATTTTTTGAAAATTTAAAAAAATCATCTATTATTTACACAAAAGATCATTTTTTAAATCTATAATTATTAATGTTAATTTTTTTTTTTTTCAAAACAAACTTTGGATTAATTTTTTTTTTATTCATAGACTCGAGAAATTGTGGTTTCCAATTTTTTTCACAGAATAAAAATTGTGAAACAATTATTCAAATTCAGTTATTTGTCTCAAAATATTAATCAAATGATTATTTTCTAAAAAAAAAACTGTATTCGAATGATTATTTTCCAAAAATTAAAAAAAATCACCTTTCATTAAAGGACGATTTTTGAATTTTTTCCTGTAGGCAACAAAATCATTTTTCAAAGACCCTGAAGAATTTTTGACAAACTATGGTAAAGCCTGTAGAATTAACAGTAGGCATGCTACTAACCACTGCCATGGCTGCTGCTATTTAAGTGAATCTCGTTAAAAGAATCTCTCTCGTATATCAAGACTGAAGAGCGAAGCGTTAGTTAGAGGATAGAGAGGGTTTGTTGAGGTTGAAGGGAAGAAGAAGAAGAAGAAGAAGAAGTAGCAGAAGCAGAAGAAGCAGAAGAAGGTGAGACTCTGAGACCTCGCCACGCTTTCTCGTGCTGATGGTGTGGCCTCGTTTCGATCGAGCACCCTCTCGTCACGAGAAGGTATCCCTCCCTTTCTCTCTCTCTTCCTTTCTCTTCCTCTTCGTACTACACACACATACAGTTCGTACAGTGGCGCGAAAAGCGACGAGGTAGGCGTGCAACCCCAGATACGTGGCTCGCAACGCGAAACACCGTGAGTGCCATGATGCGAAGCACGCGAAACGTCGCCTCGGAGGATCGTCAACGTTACTTGACGCGCCCGAATGAATTTCCTTGGTGTGTCTCACGAAATTGCAGCAAATGAAGAAATAATAATTAACAAAAAAAAAAAAAAAAAAAATAAGTGTGCATCCAAGTGTAGGTCATTTTTAGTGCGGTACACGAGAATGCGGAATAAAATTCGCTATTTCCGGTTACAAATTTAGAATCAAGGACGTTCGACTTTAATTCCACTGTACTGCAATTATATTATTAGACTCGTGAACGGTTTTTTTTTTTTTAATCTATAAATTACGAATTTTTGATTGAAATTACTAAAATTTTAATCTGGTAGAATTTTCGTATTCTAATTATCAGGGATTTTATTTAACAATTTTTTTTTTTTTTAATTAGAGAAATATTTATTTATATTTTTTATATTTTTATTTATATATATATTTTTTTTTAATTAGAGAAATATTTATTTATATTTTTAAAAAATTGTTGAGCCTTAAAATTATGTAGGAATGTGATGAATTTTTTTGTTTTTTTTTTTTCGTTTGTTTTCCAACAGCATTTGAAACGACTTTTGTTCATCGTTTTCTCTGACATGAAGTCGTGTAAGTAGGTACTTCTGGAGCTCAAACGGTATTAGAGATAAAAAAGAAACCCCAGGTCGTCACGACAAAGCGATCGTTCTGGAGATTGGGGACACCTCTGCCAGTAACACGACACCACAGCTGTGTACTGTGTGACACATTCGATCGAAACTACTGCGATCGAACGGCGACATTTTATAAATGGCACAGTGATTGGCAATTTATTTGCTTAATTATTTATTTATTTAGTTTCAAATTGAAATAAAAATTTAATTTCTATTCCCTGCAAAAATGTATAACTGGCACAGTGATTGGCAATTTATTTATTTATTTAGTTTTAAATTGAAATAAAAATTTAATTAATTTCTAATTACTAATAAGAAAGTTGTATACAAAACAAATTTTCCAGCTTGAAAAAAAAATTACGATAATTTTTTTTATCATCTATTTAGACAAATCCGTTAAATCTGGACGAACTCTTTTAGATCCTTCAAAATCGCTTGAAAACGTATAAAAAAAGATTTTTGAAAAAATTCTATGCAGATTCTAAGTTTTCAAAAATGATAAATCATAAATATACTCAATATTCCAGCTCGTGTGAAGTACTTCTCAATAATTTCAAATTAGTTCTCAAGCCTGTCCGCCAGATGGCGAACACGTCCGAAGCGTTTCTCGCATGTGACTTGTCGGCTCTGTGCTAACAGAATATTTTCCTGAAATAGTGTATAAAATTCTACAAAATATTGTTTTTAAATGTTCGAATCCTAAAAAAAAAAAAAACAATTATTTGTAAAATTGTTGCCTATTTTACAAATGGAATTTTCGTAATTGCCAGAAAAAATGAAACTTTTTCGGCAAATTTCTGCCAACGACTATTGACAACAGTGGAAATATTGGCAAATTGTCAGTGGCCAATAAAAGCTCGTTATTTTAAGATCGTCGCTTGAAAATGTGTCAACGTGCAGATATAAAAAAAAAATATATATAGCTGTTGAGGCTATAAGTCTTGTTTGATGCGATGTAAGTCTTTCGCGCGGGAAATAGCCTCGTGATTTGAAGCGAATTTACGGGGGATTCGTTGATACGTGCGCGAGAATAGAATATTCGTTCACCGATTGACGAACTGTCGAGCGTCATGCGCTTGGAAAATCGCGTGTAGAAATACCAGCCATAAACACGTGGGATGCATATAGTAATGGATAAGCCTGACTGGAACGTGTTCGAAGTAGTGCGAACTCGTGGATGTGTGTCTGTGTATATAATCACGTGTTTAAAGGAGAAGAAGAGCGGCAAAGCGCGGGCGTCGAGAGAATTTCGCCGCGAACCACAAAGCAGCTTCAACGACCAAACGCGATAACTCGTGAAACGTTCGCGCCTCCGTTCAGTCACGCTCGGTGTCTCTGACGAGGTGGACCATACACCAAAACCACTGACAACCGGTTTGAAGTCGTTCATTTACAAAATCGGAGATTAAAAAAGGCCAAAAAAATCGTCGTTTTTTTAAGTTGCTTTCGAATGTCGCGTCTTGGAGAAGGTCGAGATCCGCTTGAGCAAACCAGTCTTTATCAGAGAGCTGGTTAGAATTTTTTTAGCAAAAATTTTCGTACATTTTACAAAAAAAAATCTTTTTTTTAAATACACGTAAAAAAAAAAGAAGTTTTTTACATTTTGCAAGGATTTCTCTTTGTTCACTTTAACGTTGAATGAGAGTCTTTTGAAATTTTATTTTTACTTGAATTTTTTTTTTCGTAATGCAATTTTACAATTTTTTTTTTTCACTGTGTACTTCTTTTGGTGAATTTATTTAATTTCGATAGTTTAATAAATTGAAGTGTAACGAATTTGTGAGCTGTGTAAAAAAAAGAAATATTTGCTTTAAATTTAATATGAAATCTGATGCTTATTTCTTGAGCGATCGTTTTGTCTTTAAAATGGTGTTTACTTTCTAAGGCTTCGATAAAAATTTACACTTTTTTTGCACGTTGTTATCCAATTTTTTTTTTATTTAGAAACTACAGTTGCAGCAACAAAAAGTACGATATTAGGAATTTGCTTGTGAAAAGTTGAAATTAAAAAAATCCAAAATAAAATTATTGCAACTTGCAACAATAAAATCGTAGGTGTTTTAAAATTATCCTTTCTTTAAGATTCCTTTATTCACTATATTCTTCACCTCGAAAGAGCCTCACCAAAAGTAGGTTTAAAAAAAAATGTGCAAGGCTGGTTGAGCAAATCTTCATAGGAATTTTCTCGGCTGATCTTTCTCAGCAGTTCAAAGCGCTCTGTAATCCCTTTTGCCACGCGAATCACGTCCATTTCTCGCATCGACACGTTACGAGAGAATTCTCTGCGTCCTTCATCGAAAAGATCGGCAACTTGATCACGAAAAACCACATCCGTAAATTTCTCTTCGGTATCCCTCCTCGGAAATTTGGTCCCCTTACCGACACATCATCTATTATTCTCGCACGAATCGAATCGTGTCCAAAGTAAGAATACCCAAACCATCTGTCTAAAGTGCATCTCCCTTCTATTTTTCTTTTTTCCTCCCCTCTTCGGCTAAACCATCATCGAATGGCTAATGTAAGTGTAGAGCTGATTGACACACTTTGTTACCTTGGCAAACGAATATTCTACGTGAAATACCAGCTGTTTATTCGATCCTCACGAATCTGTTATTTTTGGCACATGCCACCTTATTTCCTGGAGGATTATTATTATTATTAAGAGGATTGAAACAGTTCAAGAAATATTTTTTCAATTTTCTTTCTTTTTTTTTTATCAACAAGATTAATACTCCATTTTTTAAACTTTAATTTTCTTCTCTGTAGTGTCGTGTAAAAAAAAAGAAGTTTGAGATTTTTTTGCAATATGAATTTGGTCAAGTTCAACCTAATTTTGTAAAAAAAAAAGATGTTACTGTAAGTGTTTTTTAAAAGAACAAATTGCCATTCAAGGGAAAAATACAAAATTGTATCTAATTGAAAATAGGTTTTTGAATTTCGATTTTTAAGTCACGAGAATGGCTGAAAGATAATTTTTCAGTTATACGATTGGTGCTTCCGGAAAAATGATTACTTTTTTTTGGCCGAATAATTTTTTTCATGAATTTTCGTAGGAAAATATTTGTACCTTGTAACTATTTAATTATTAGCCATTCTTGTCCTATGGGCTTTAGAATTTTGACATCTCGACTAGCTCTTCAAGCTTATGTTAAGTATCTGTTTGTTAATATTTCTTTCAAAATCTCTGCAATATTCGCATAAACTAGCTTTTATCTCGCCTCTCAAAATCCTATTCTATTCATTTTGATCCCCCCTAATTTTTTAATAGTTCATCTATCTCTTGCAATTTCTTGTCCACTGATATTTTCCTTCCCCTGACTGCACAATCTGCATCCCTCGTCCTCGAAGGCCCTTATTGCCAGCCCTGCCTAAATTTCCACATCTCATCCTGGCCCATTGCTCTTTATCCCTTCCTGTTCCCAACATTCATGGAGTCGCGCCGTGTCCTTCCTCCACTTGTATTCGGGAGAGTCCCTCGATTTTTCTACTTGACACCGGTAGTCCTGAGTCGTTTGGTCGCACATTGTATTGGATCCTAGAAAATCATTATACATTTAATTTCAATAAAATTGCAATAAATTCCAAATTAATGCCTTTTTTAAAAAAAAAATGTCTTTCAACAGAAAGCGAGGACAGCGATGCAGAGGGTGGATTGGGAAACGTGAGCAGACTGGTCATACGTCCGCCGGGTCACAGTGGAAAAGCGAAGAAGGGTCATTTGTGTTTCGACGCGGCTTTCGAGACTGGCAATCTTGGTCGGGTTGATCTGATATCCGAATTCGAATACGATTTATTCATAAGGCCGGATACGTGCAGTCCAAGATTGAGGCTTTGGTTCAATTTCACGGTGGACAATGTTCGGGCGGATCAACGTGTGATTTTCAACATAGTGAACATGTCGAGAAGTCGAACGCTCTTCAGAGAGGGAATGACGCCACTCGTGAAGAGCACGAGTAAGCCAAAGTGGCAGAGAATTCCGAGGAGACAAGTATTTACCTACAAATCAGCGCAGCATCAGAATCATCATGTACTCAGTTTCGCATTTAATTTTGATCGCGAAGAGGACGTCTACCAATTTGCCCTTACTTATCCGTACTCGTACACGAGATACCTCGGTCATCTTGACAATCTATCCGGCAAATGTAATTCGGTGAAGAGGGAGACACTAGCGTCGTCGATACAAAAGAGAAAAGTCGAACTTGTCACCATAGCTGGAAGCCAAATCGAGGGTGACGAGAGACAGAGAAGAGTCGTGGCTGTTTTAACGAGAGTACATCCAGGGGAATCCCCGTCGTCATTCGTATGCCAAGGACTCATGGATTTTCTAGTCAGTGGACATCCGATTGCTCAAGTGCTTAGAGATTATGTTGTTTTCAAGATCATTCCTATGCTCAATCCTGACGGAGTGTTTCTTGGTAATTATAGGTCAGTTTCAACTGTTTTACATTTTTTTTTTGCTTCCTCACAGAGGAAGCTTTGTTTTTGTGAAACATTTTTTTTTTAAATCTTCATGTATCTGTTATTAAAAAAATAAATAGTAATACATTTTTTTGGAACCGAAATGGCTTCAAAAAATCATGAAATTTATCAGCTAAATCAATGGTTAGAAAATGGAAAATTTTGAATTTTGATTTGTTCTTATTTTTGTTGCTACAGATCGACACTGATGGGAATGGATTTAAACCGAGCGTGGAATCGAATATCCGAGTTTATTCATCCTACTTTAACTGCCACAAAAGCCCTACTCGAGACACTGGACAAAAATCCAAAAGAGCCACTTGACTGTGTTCTCGATCTTCACGCACACACGAATGCAACTGGTTTGTTCGTTTACGGCAACACGTACGACGACGTGTACAGGTAAAATTGGAGGATTTCTTTACAGTTCAAGCAGTAATTTCTAATCGTTGGCATATTATTTATTTTTTTCGAATTTTCATTTACGACTAAATCGAGGCTGTTAGCCCTTCAGGTACGAGAGACACATAGTTCTGCCAAAATTATTAGCTCAACACGCCGACGATTATGAGCCTGGCAATACAATGTACAACCAAGATCCTCACAAAGCCGGAACCGCGAGACGATATCTTTGCTCAATATTGAGCGAACACGTGAATTGCTACACAATACAAGTGTCCATGTATGGATACTGCAGAAAAGGGACAGGTGGAATGTTACCCTACACCGAGGAGAGTTGTATCCTTTGCCAAAAAAAAAAAAAAAAAAGAAATCATTTTGGTGAGCCAGCTTAGTTCAAATTTCAATTTTATGCAATACGTGAAAAAATTTATGAGGCATTTTTTAAAATTTAAATAATTAATTTCCTGACACTCAGAAATATTACAAAAATTTCCTTGATTTTTTTTTTTTCAACTCACACGATTTATTTAATTCTTTCAAAAAGAATTAAATCGCAGAATCAGATTTAAATTTAATTTCCTTGGATTTTTTTTTTTCAAATCGACGTAAATTTCTTTTTTGCATTGACACAAAATGTGTTCTTTGAGGTGCAAAAAAAAAAAAAAAAAGGGGTCATTAACACGACGGAATACTGGTTGAAACCTTAACCAACGAGTGTAATGCCCTTCTCGGTCGTGTAGATTACAGAGTCGGTCGAAATTTGGCTCGTGTGCTGTTGGAATATTACAAGCTGACCGGGCTTATACCCTCGGGACTTCCGGACCAGCCGTCCAACAAGCGAGATCGTCAGTCACGACAGAGACACCGTCTACCTAGGGATCCACGACCCCGAACAGCGAGAACCCCAGCGCCACTCCATCTCGCCAGTATACACGAGTAATAAATATCTGTCTTTGCTTACTGACTCTACCTATAAATTCATACAAGCTATTAGATTTTTTTTTTTTTTTTTTTTTACAATATCAATACTTTTTTTTCACTGCTAAAATCACGATAACTTAATATCGTCCAAATCTTCAACATTTCAACCATTGACAACTCTACCGGATCACAATTCCACAAGAATACAACTCTATCTGATAAGAAAGAATCTCACAACTTTACCTTGTTACAAAAGTCTGTAAAATATAGAAGTCCACGAGAACATCTTTAACTAAATTATAAGCGTACCCGATTAATGATAGAAGTGTAGAATTATAGGACAGAATTAATACTGTGTAGAGTTCATACATGGTAGAGTTGGTATTTAGTTTCTACCTGGTAGAGTTTATTTTCTGTAGAGTTGGTATCTGGTGGAATTTCTGCTGGATAGAATTAGTAACGTGTAGAGTTCGCATTCGGCAGAGTTTCTGTTTAGTAGATTTTGCTGAGCGGTAGAGTTTCTATCTAGTAAATATGTTACCCGGTAGAATTGCTACCTGATACAGTTGTATAGGCTAGAATTAGTATCGTGTAGAGTTTTCTGCCCGGTAGAGTTTTCTACCCGGTAGATTTTTCTACCCGGTAGAGTTTTCTATCCGGTAGAGTTTTCTACCCGGTAGAGTTTTCTACCCGGTAGAGTTTTCTATCCGGTAGAGTTTTCTACCCGGCAGAGTTTCGGCCTGGTAGAGTTTTCTACCCGGTAGAGACTTCTACCCGGTAGAGTCTTCTACCCGGTAGAGTTTCTTACCCGGTAGAGTTTCTTACCCGGTAGAGTTTCTACTCGGTAGAGACTCTACCCGGCAGAGTTTCGGCCTGGTAGAGTTTCTTACCTGGTAGAGTTTCGACCTGGTAGAACTTATATACTCATATTTTTCGATGTTTCCCACCGAAATCATCACTGAGTTAGTGGATTTCGTTTTCAACACGTTTTAAAAATGTTTAAAGCGAATAGTCGAATGTGCTACGAAAGTACTATATATTTTGGATGTAAAATTGTTATTTGGCGTGATATGTGAAAGTGAGAGGGGGAAATTGCATTAAATTTGCAGATACTTCCGGGAGGACGCGCCCGAGGCAGCGTCGTTGGGGCATCGCTACCGATCGATGAGCGGTACACGAATGGACGGGGCTGCTGCTGCTGCTGCTGCTGGTGGTGCAACACCGGGAACCGGGAGCGGTTACGTAGCTATAGCCGGTGCGGACAGCAGCGTTGTTGGCGGCGGTGTCGGTGGTGGTGGCGGTGTTGGTGGTGGTGGTGGTGGTGGTGGTGGTGGTGGTGGCGGCGGCAGCAGCGGCAAGAACCTCACGAGCTACAGGTTCCGGAGTCCCGGGGCACCGATCGACGAGAAAGTAGCGACGTCGAGATGTAACGTAGTCGTTGGTGGCGTAGTCGAGCCCAGACTTGCCATTATCGATTTTAATCAGCTGACGAGAGGTGGATTGGACCTCGCAACGGGAAAAAATCGTGCAAAGGTCGAACGTCGCTCGCCACAAAGACAGTACAATAACCCAGCTCGCCGATCATAAGATATTATCGTTATTATCAGAAATTACGAATACATCTACTCGAGTAATTATTAAGTTTATTAATTGTAAGTGCATGCCTCGCAAATTATGCCGAATCTTCCGATAATTCTATTGTAATCTGTTCAAGTGCCTTTTAATGATGTCGCTGAAAATATTATTATTATTATTATTATTATTATTATTATTATACTCCCTTTTGAGTCTTAATAAAGTTATACAACTTTTGCTCATTGTGGACTGTGAATTTATTGATTATTTTTTTTTTAAATACTATTTAATGACTGTTTTTGTCTGAAATATTTTTGTTGCTGTTGTTGTTGTTGTTGTTTTGTTGTGCAATGAGATGAACATTTTTTTTTAAGTACCTGTATAAATATTCATTGTTTATTGTTAATTTTTGTTGTTTTCGAGATTTGGTATGAAAAATGTATAACTTTATTTTTTTCTGCGAAGAAACGTAATTTTTTCCAGGTATTTAATTATTCATGAAATAATTTAGGCTTTTTTTGGAACTGTTGGAGAGTATTGACAGAAATTACCTTAAAATTGATATATTTTTTTTTACTAATAAAGAATTTCTAATTGTTTATATTTTATTTTGTTTTTTTTTTTTTTTTTTTGTGAATGAAGGGAGATCATTTATCGTCATCTGTTAATTAAGTTTAATTAATTAATGACAAAAGCTAACAAAATAATTTTGTCTAGCAGTAAATAAATGTTTATTTTAGAAATTATTTTTTGAATTTTTTGTTACCTGTAATGAAACGTGATTTTCGTCACATTCAATTAGTATAAATTATTTTTTTTAGAACTTTGGGAGACTTCTTTTAAATGTTTTTTTTTTTTGGTAATAGAAAAAGTTCTGATTTTGGAAATTCTACTTAACAATTCACTGAATAATTAAAAGATGCCGTCGATAAAAAAACACAAAAAATAATTTTTTAATAGAAAAAAAGATTCTAATTTAAAAAATTGTATTAAAGACTCTATTTAATAATTCAAACAGGCGACAGAAATCCTGATAACAATTTTTGTTGCTTTTGGAGTAAAAAAGTGGAAATTTAAAAAAAATGATTAATTTTGAAAATTTTTGTAATTGTATTTAATAACATTTCCAAAAATAGATATAATAATATATATAAAAAAAATATCGACAAAAAAATCGATAATTTCTCAAACTATTTAAAAGATTATAAATTTTGAAAATATTATTAAACAACTCAACGATTAACTTAAATACGCCATCGACAAAAATCCTGAAAAAAAAGAAAAAAAATTAGAAAAAAGAATCAAAAAATTTCCAAAATATAAACAAATACAGTAATTTAATTTTCCTTACTAACAAAAAGAAATGTGCACATTTTCGTAAACCGCATTTTCCCGATTATCTCGAGTAAAGAAAATTCAAATTTCCCAAATGGTTTTAAAAAAATTATCTTTTTTTTTAATTCTATTAAACAACTCATCAAATAACTCTAAAAAAAAAAAGAAAAAAAAATTAGAACGAAAAAAATCAAATTCGAAAATTACATTAACGCAAGTTTTGCCAACATTTTTTATTTCCAATAATAAAAATTACGATTTCCAAAAAAAAAATCAGAAAATTAAAAAAAACGCAAAAAACACATCAATTAAAATTTCCTTTCTGGTGCAAATTTTTATAAATCACATTTTCGCGATTATTTCGTTCACCCATTATTTTGTCTCCAGCAAAAAAAATTATAATTTCCAAAAAAAAAAAAAAAATACAACCATTACATTTTTATAAAATGTTGAAAATTTTCATAAATCACATTCTTACCATTATTTTGCCACCCATTATTGTATCTCCATAAAAAGAATTACAATCTCCAAAAAAAAAAAAAAAAAAAAAAAAATACAGCCATTAAATAAAAAAAAAAACGGGTAAATTTTCATAAACAGTATACCGGCGATTATTTCGTCGAGCCGTTATACTCGGCCCGTTGTGTATCGAGCGAGGAGGTTATCGATGAGTTAGTGGAATCGGCGTAGTGGGCGCGTAAGAGAGAAAATGGGCGTAAACGCACCCCATTGTCGCGATCCGCACTTCGTAATTTTCTGCCTTACACGATCAGTCGTACAACGAAAGCTGCACGAAAAGTGCAGTAAAAAAGAAAGAAAGAAAAAAAAACAAAAAAAAACAAAAGACGAAAACAACGAAAAAAAGGAAAACCATAGAAAAAGTAAACAAGAACGTACCTGGCAGACAAAAGCCTCCGACAGAGTTCGAGAAGAAGACCCGGGAGAAGCCTCCTCCGACGTTGCAAACTTTTAGTGGATAGAGGTCGTGACTGTAGAGTGGCGTAGTTTTTCTATTATCACACCTGTTTTCTCCCGAGAGCACTCCTCGTACGATTTATATTGTATTCTCTAGCAACTATACAAAAAGTAAACAGTGAGAGATCGAGTGCGAGTCGGGTGACACGCACACCGGCGTTAGATTGTTCGTTTCTTTTTGTCTTCTTTTTTTTTTTCTAAGTCTTTTCTGTCTTTTCGTTTGTCTTCCTACGTACTATTATTATTGTTATTTCGATTTGGTTTTTTTTTTTTTTTTATATTTACTTTATGTATATATATATATATATGTATATATCCCCTTTTGTCTTAACGAACACGGAATATACATACGAATGTTAACGAATCAATGGAATCAAAACGGAACTAAAACGAAAGAAATGAAACTAGCGAAAGAAGGGAGCAGACAAGCGGCCAGTAGCTTCTACCCCTGGACTCGACGGAACTGCCCGGTCGCGGTACCGCGGCCTTCGATATTGCCGTCAGTAGTACTACGCTCTTGCGCTTGCAGCTCCATCTGCAATCCCGGGATGTCTATATCATCTTGTATGTGTGTATATATATATATATGTATGTATAATATATAATATATATGTCACATGCGGGGTAGTAAGAGTCAGCTAAACAAGGTTTGCTGTATTTTTGAGAAATTTTCTTTGTCAATTCCGTTAGAGACAGAATCGTTATATAACTACCAATCACGTGACATCAAAGCCTTTTGCTTTCTTGTAGATGATGGCTTTTTGTTTTTTATGAAAATATATGTTTTTCGAGATTTTTAGGTGAGGATACTTGGAATATGGCCGAAAAACGTCGAGAAAAGTATTAGTTTAGAAAAATATGTAATTAATATTTTTTGGTTACTGAGTATTATTGTAATTGTAATTTTGTCATTTTTAAACAATAAATTTTGGTTAAGAATTACTATTATAATTGTAATCTTGTAATTTGTAACCAATAAATGTTGGTTACGAATTACTATTATAATTGTAATCTTGTAATTTGTAACCAATAAATTTTCGTTACGAATTATTGTTGTAATTGTAATCTTGTAATTTGTAACCAATACATTTTCGTTACGAATTACAGTTGTAATTATAATTTTGTAATTTGTAACCAATAAATTTTCGTTACGAATTACTATTGTAATCGTAATCTTGTAATTTGTAACCAATAAATTTTCGTTACGAAAAACTCTCGTAATCGTAATCTTGTAATGTCTAACCAATAAATTCCGGTTACAAATTACTATTATAATTGTGATCTTGTAACCAATGAATTCCAGTTACATATTACATTTGTAATTTATAACGGGCGTTTCTTTTATCTGCAATTATTATTAATTGCCGAAAAAAATTAAATTTCTATAATTCCTTGTATTCTTATCTGTGCATTCTTTTACATTTTCAGAACACCGTTAAAAACCACCAATCGCATGTGACCGCTTTTTTCTACCAATAGAAAAAAATGACACGATTATTGAAAAGAAATCGTGCCCCCTCCCCCATTAAACCCCGAAAAAAAAATTATGCTCCTAAGGACTGACCCGTATTACCCACCCGACCCGTATTGCCCCATACCTCTCTCCGTAGATGCCGGAAAAGGGTGGTTCGCGGGGGATGCATGCGATCGGGGCTTTGCGATTCTGTGTGGGTAGGGGGGGGGGGAGTCTGTGCACCGCTGGGACGACACTGGGTTGGTCGAGAACAGGGCGGTGGTCGTTGAACTTCGTATACAACCGCGCACAAGCCGAGCGAGGGAGATCTGCGTGAACGCGGTTGCGCGTACAACATGTATATATACGAAATACGCGCGCGAGCCGGCTGGCCACCCTCATGGAGCACAGCTCTGCACCCAGGCGAGGAGCTGAGAGCATCAGCAGCAGCACCACCAGCAGCAGCATCAGCAGCATCAGCAGCACCACCAGCAGAGCAGCAGCATCAGAGCAGTAGCAGCAGCATCACCCTTGCCTGGACTTCCCCACGCGCAGTTGCCCGCCACCCCCGCCCCCTGGCTAAGCTCGTTTTTGTTGTACCCTGGCTCCAGCCCCTCTCCGACCACATCCACCGAGCAGACACACTATCGCAAAGGGGAGTGGCTCTCCTCCGAGCCATTCGCCAGCCGATATATTCTCCTCTTTCATCTCTCGAAATCCATGCCTGATGCATTCAAATGAATTGATGAACATTTTCGTAATGCCGGCTATATGGGGCTCATTGTCGATGAATTAATCACGAGTCGAATGTAGTTGTGAATGCAGTATATATCGTCGCTCTCGTGCATATATAAAGTCTTCGATCAATTCTAGTATAACACGCGCTATTGAATGTATATATATATATATATATATATCACTGATGCATAACGTGAGAGGCGCCTCACCGTGTGCAATTCTCGCAACTTGAATGTAAAGTTACATTTACAAGAATTACAATTTGTAAAATTGGTAATAGAAATTCTTGGCTTTTTATTATTTGTAGATTCGAAAATTACGAACTGTGTTCGTTAGTTGGACATTTTTTTGATAACAATTGTTTGTAATGAAAAAAAAAGTTTCATGTTCAAATTATGATTGTAATGTTTAACAAGAAAATTTGAGTTGGAAATTACTAAATTGTAATTGGGGGAAAAAAAATTCAGTTACATATTTAAATTGTAGTTCGTAAAAAAAAATAAATTCAATTACATATTAAAGTTGTAATATGTAATGAGAGCTTTTTTGTTTCATATTAATAAAATAATTCGTAACAAATAAATTACAGTTACAAATTACAAAATTAATTTGTATTGAAAAAACACAGTTACAAATTACAAAATTAATTCGTAATAAAAAAATTGCAGTTACAAATCACTAAATTAATTCGTAATAAAAAGATTACAGTCACAAACTACAAAATTGTATAATTTCGTAACGAAAAAAATTCCAGTTACATATTACAATTTGCAATGAGATTTTTAATTGTTACAAATGACAATTCTAATATATGTAACACACGATTTTTCATTGTTAATTACATTCGTAATTTGTATCTGCAGCTTTTGTCGTGTTACAAAATACTGCAATCACATCACAATCCAAATTTTTGCAAAACATAAAAAGTCACAAATCCCGAAATCGATCGATACTCACGAAATTCATTGTACCGATCGTCGGTAATTATTATCTCCAGAATTATTTACCCAGATAGCTCAAAAATCGAACATGCATGAATTTTCGCGTTTCTACGAAAATCCAAAATCCAGTTCATGCCGATAACGAATAAAAAAACGATTGCGTAACAACAACAAAAATGACGATTTTTACGAGTAAAAAAAAAGCTAGTTAGAAAGGATGCGCGCCCTCTCGTTACCTGTTTTTCATTCAATAAGAATTCCGGCTAACGTAACCACGCGCTTCATCGACACACTTGGGTCTCAGATCTCATCTCTGCTGTGGACGGTTCGGTGAGAGCGTGATTCCGACACTGATATATTAGAATGATTCAATCTACACATCTCAAAGTAATAACTGGCTGGTAGGTATGTACAGTATTATTTGTGCGAATTATTTTCAAAAAATAATTAGCGCGAATCACGCAATAGTTTCTACAAATTTTCGGCACTTTTACTTTCTAACCTCCAAAAAAAAACTCATTTGTAATCCGAAAACCCGGAGAAAAATGTTTCGGCACAAAAACTACTAAAATTAAGTGTTTTACTGCCGAAAAATAATGACAACTTAATTAATACGTTAAATTTTCGTGACAATGCATAAAAAAAAATTGTTATGTTTATAAACTGCGATATTGGACTCGTCAACATTTATTTAATAATTATAATTAAAATTTAAACGGAAATTATATCATCAAAACAAGAAACAAAAATCTTTTTTTTTTACGATTTTTATTTAAAATAATAAAATTAATAACTGATAATAAAGTAAATTTAAATGAAAAATTCTTTATCGCTAATAAAATATGATTCTGAGACATTTTATTCAAACACCATTTTTATATATTTACGTAAAAATTCTGTTGAAAATTACGAAATTTTCGAGATCCTGTGCAGGCTGGTAGGAATTTTTGTCGGAAAGTTCTATGGAATTGAAATTTTACGCATTTATAATTTGGGATATTTAAAAAACTTCAATTACATAGAACTTCTCATAAAAAATTCTTGTCGTTCTGTGCAGGGTCTCAAAAATTTCATAATTTGAAACAGAATTTTTCTGTATGTATATAAAAATGATTAATAGTGGTGGTTTTTTGCAAAACGATATTTTGTTGCTTAACAACATATAACAAAATATTAGGAAAATTAAATTAACATTTTTTTTATATACATTATGTAGCCCTTTGCAAACTAAACAAATTTCATATGGTACATTTTTCGATAGAATTGGTCATTTCCGAAATATCAACGATTAAAGAAATATAAACACAGATAAATTCAAATTTTTTGCAAAAAATTCGTGCGACGAAAATATCGGTCGTAGGACCAAACAAAAAAATACGTGTCTTTTCTTTTTCAAAATACGTTTGATAAAAAAATTGTCAAAATTATTGAAAGGGGTCAGGGGTCGTGATAAATTCAGCTGGAATCCCCCGTATGAAAATAATTTAAAAAAAATTAATTTTGTTTAATCAGATTTTTGAAAAATGATCATTTATCGATTTCAGGATTATCATCACCGTCGTTGGTTTTTCAGCTTTCGCATTGTCCAAAAGATCGATAGACTCTCATCGCTATGAAGCTATGAAATCGAGGCAACGTATGAGAAACTCAAACGTCGGAGAATACACAATAGAGTCGAAACATTATTCGGACTAAAGAGCTATATTATCACAAGTAAAAAAAAAAAAAAAAAAAAAAAAAATGGCGGGAATGCCTGAATTAGACGAGTCAAAATTGAAGCTGATGCAAGATTTGGAGATTGAAATGATGTCCGATATGTTTAATCGTATGACCTCGGCTTGTCACAAAAAGTGCATATTGCCAAAATATTCGGAGCCCGATCTCGGCAAAGGCGAGTCGGTTTGTCTCGACCGTTGTATCGCGAAATATCTGGAAATTCACGAGAGGATCGGCAAGAAACTCACCGAAATTTCGATGCAATCGGGAGCGATCGCCGAACCTGCTAAATAATCCATTTATTAAAAAAAAAAAAAATATCAATGGGATTCAATACCAAAACGACAAGATCGCCGCCGCATTTACGAAATATTTATGTAATTATTACTGATAATCCACGTTGTAACGAGACTAGCTATATTCTATAGATAATGTGAATAAAAAAAACGCGTTTGAAAAGGATTGGGGAATTTTTTTGTATTTTTTTTGGATTTTTTTTTATTTTTTTTGGTATTTGTATAAAACGTATTCATCGATAGAAAGTTAACAAGAAACGATTCCTTTCTTTTTTATTAAAAATTGTATATTTACATGCACACACATTTGTAACACTCGTGTGTTTATTTGTTTTTTTTTTTTTTTAAGTATCAACATGAGTTTTTTTTTTTTTTTAAGTATCAACATGAGTTTTTTTTTTCTTCGTCTTGGTTAAATAATCGAGGCATTACCGAAATCGGCAAAAATTCGTTTTTTCTTTACAACACAAATTGCAATTACAATTTTTTTATTTTTAAAAAATTGAGATTTGAATTTTTTGAGTTTTTTTTTCTTCGTCTTGGCTAAATATCGAGACATTTGATTACCGAAATCGGCAAAATGTTTTTTTTTTTAACAAATTGCAATTACAATTTTTCTATTTTTAGGAAAATGGAGATTTGAATTTTTTTGTGTAATTAAAAAAAAAATTAGATTTTTGCTCAATCCTGATTTTATGGATTTCTTGAAATCTATGTTTTCTCTTATTTTTTTTTTTGGCTAATATCGAGAACTTTTTGTCAACAAATATCGGCAGAATTTAATTTTCCTTCTGATAAAACTGCAATTATGATTTTCAAAAATTTCTCTCGGCTGTATTATTAATTTTCTACTACAACGTTATTTTCAATAAAATCGGTGATTTAGTTGTTTTATTAAAGATTCTTGTGCAATTTAAAAAATTGATTTTAAAGTTATGCTGCTCGATATATTCGATTTTTTTTTTTTTTTTTACAAATTATGGGAAAGCGTTGTTTTTCGAAAATAGCTGTTGCGTTGAAATTGCCGAAAAGTCGTGCCAGAGATAAAATATAATTGCAGCAACAATTTGTCTTTTTTAAATAATAAATTCCGCAATGATTTCAAGACCGATAATTCTGCAACGAAAAAGCTCTGATGACTCTGAGCCTAATTTTACAATTATTTAACTACTCTGTGATCATGTTATTATCTGGATCGGAGCACAAAAAAATTGTGTCCCATCGTCGCGACCGGTAGAAATGTAATTGTAACAAATCAGCTGTAACAATCTATTAAAGACTCCTCACAAAGTGTAAACAAAAGAAAGAAAAAAAAAAAAAAAAAAAGAAGTCAATAAAAAAATGGTCTACATGGTATGAGAATTACTCGAACAAGAAAAATTCGTGTACTGCGCGTACGTTGGCATCGGATGTTTGAAAAATATAAAAAGGCTTATTCCACAAAATTCAGGCCATTCTTTCTTCACGCTGGTGAAATTCGAGAAAAGACAAAAAGTCTCACTAAAATCTAATTTTAGAAAGTCAATTTCATCTTAATAACAAAAATTTCACTCCTTTCAAAAAGCAGCGCAAATTCTGTAGAATAAAAAAAAAAGCAAAAAAACAAATACCTAAACAATTGAATTTTTTTTTTACGAATTTTTTTCTTTTTTTTTTTATAATCTATTTACAAACACACTCACACCAGTTTCACTCATGTCAATTAACGTGTTATTTTTTTTTTTTTTTCATGCATCCCGGCGCCTATCCCAATGATTGATAAATTTAGCAAAATCACAACGGAGATGAGGAGGAGAGAGAGTGTAAAAAAAAGAGGTTAAGCGGATTTAATTGACGAATTTGTAGCTAAAATAAGAGTATGTTGTCCGCCGCCAACGACGCGGCATGCCAGTCTATTTTCCTTGATCCATGCGTTGCTTTTTATAACAACTGGTATCTGTACGTCATCCTCTTCGCCTGTACCCAACTGCCCGTTACTTCCCATTCCCCATGCGTATAAATCGCCGGTCTCGGTAATGGCGAACGATTGTGCGCTACCGGTCGCGATATCGATGCACTTCATCTTCTCGAAACTCGGCACGACCGTCAGTTCTTTAGCGTCTTCGCATTCCTCGCCAAGACCGAGTCGACCGTATTCCTTACGACCCAGCACGTAAACCTGACCCGATTCGTCTAGCGCCAGTGTGTGATGCTGTCCACTACTGATGTGCTTCCAGTTTCGACCGTCGAAGGTCTTTGACTTTAAGGGAAATGAGTACGTGCCTGTACCCTCTAAACCTGTTTTTAAACAATTATTTTTTAATCAATACGCTTTGAAATAAATGTCCTAGATTGGACTGAGGAATGAGTATTTATTTGGGTGGAGCCAAGATTTTCGTTTGGTTCTTTTTTGCTTCCTCATAGAGGAAGCTTTGTTTTTGTGAAACATTTTTTTTTTTGAAATTTTTTTTGTAGGCAGACTCAGAATGGTCCAAAACGGCGAGAAAAATGGTTTAGAAAAAAAAATCATTTTGCTCTAACTCACGTAAAATCTCATTAAATGAACTGAACATTTTCTGCAGACGAAAAAGAATTTTACGCAAAAAAAAAATGAACGTTTTGTTATCTCACAAATTTTGCACAAAGCTTACACTATGAGGAAGCCAAAATTGATAAATAAGCTTTGTGGAAAATCGAAATTAACGAGGAAGCAATGTGCAAAATTCTACTTTGAAGCCTTTTCTTTTTTTTTTGGTATTTTCGTTTTGAAGAGTCAACTGGAAATTTTATCATGACATTTTTTTTAAATTTCATACCTAATTGATGATAATTGTTGAGTCCAAAAACGTGAATCTCCTCTTTTCCATAAATCTTGGCGAAAGTGCAGTAGGAACCGGCCCATATATCCTCGACCCGAAGATTTTTCGATCGATTGAATAGAACCAAACTGGGCGTAAGAAGCGGCAGAACGCCGCGACGGCTGTGTCGATCTACGCTTCTCGAGCAGATTCTCCCGAGTTGTCCCTGCTCGCCGCAACCGCAGGTGAAAACACGGCCTGTGTCCGTAAGAAAGACCAGGTGATCCGAACCCGAAGCTATTTTCACAACGCTATGACCGGGCAACATTTGTACAGGCGTACGTTCGTTTCCCTTTGCCGTTAGTCCCATATTTCCATGAGAATCCTAAAATTAAAAAAAAATACATTATTCTCCACTCTCATTTCTCTTTTTTTATACTTAGTTTGCTATTTTTATTTTGATACAAAAAAATATTCGTACTCTAATATTTTTTTTTTTAATTGTACGATTTATGTATTCAATTTTTGAAATATTAATTTTTTTTTCTATTTTAAAGCGTTCGATTCATCAAGGTCAACTATACAAATTAAAAAAAAAAAATTATTATTTATTAAATAAATAAATTTGTGGGAATTTGAAGATTGGCTATTTTTTTTTGTTTTTTTTTGCTATAATCATTGAAAAGAGAACAAACCCTAAAGGATCCCCATGCGAAAACTCGTCCATCGTCCAATAGAGCAGCGCTGTGGGAATCCCCTGCTGTAACTTGTACCGCTTTGCCGTCGAGTTTCACCAAACCCGGCGTCGTTTCGGAATCTTCAACGGATGTATCACGACCGAGGGCACCTTCGTCGTTACAGCCAAAAGTCAAAATAGTGCCAGCTTTCGTGAGGCACACGCTGTGCATACCACCTGCGGCTATGCTTACGACGTCCTTGCATTCCGGGATCGGCGCCGGGCGCATTTTCTCCATGTATTGCGTACCCAGACCCAATTGTCCAACATCGCCTTGCCCAACAGCGAGAACGTATCCTCCATTCTTTAGTCGTCTCAGGTCTGGCCTTAAGCTTATCTCTAAAACATCGTGAATTGCACAGAGATTTTTTAATAAATTTACAGCAAGGCTCAGGGGAATCCCTAATTATTTTTTAAAATTGTAACAGTACCGTTGTTTAGAATATGGTTTGAAAAAAAAAATTTAAACGCAACACATGATTTTTAGAATTTTTTTTTTCAAGTTTTTCTAGTGAATATTTTATTTCATAAAGAATATTAAATATTCATTGATAAAAAAAACCTAATTTGTGATTATTTAAACAAAATAAAAAAAATTTATTGGAGAAGATCTGAATTTTCTTTTCGAAAATCAAAAATCATGGTTTGCTTAGTTACCAAAAAATTTTATTTACGAATTTACGGTTTTTCAACATTTTTTCAGATTTAAAAAAAAAAGAAAAATATAAAAATTAAGAAAAATAAGAGAAAAAATTGTAGATAATTAAAGGTGTGTATAATTTATTTTTTTATGCTTTTTTCAGTTAAAAAACCCTAATTTGTGATTATTTAAGCAAAATCTCAAAATTAATCAGAATATTTTTTTTTTAATTCTCAAAAATTAAAAATGATGCTTGGTTACGAAAATTCTGTATTTTCGAATTTTTTTTTTTTTTTCAAAATTCTTTCAAATTTCTAAAACGTGTCGTTCCATAATTTATTCTTAAAAAATCGTAGATAATTAAAAATGTCTACAAACATGTTTTTTTTTTTAAATTGGTGGATTTTATAGTTACGGAAATCATATAAAAAAAATGGGAGACGCATCGAACGAAATGGCCCATAGGTGCTTAAAAAAATCATTGGCGCCGCATAATTTTTAATATATTCCCCTCGATCCCCTCAAAAACCAATATTTAAAAATCGAAAATAAAAAAAACGAATAATAATAATAAATTCGAAATAAAAAAAAAAACAATCGAATTCTAAAGCAGCGATTTTTCATTCACAAGAATAATTAAACGCACAGATTAAAATTCAACAGTTAAACACACATTTGATCCTGACCTACATTCGAGATTTTTTTTTTTTCTCTCCTTCTCTCGTCCAAATTTATTGATTAAAACTTCGCGTTCAAATACTCGGGTAATCGATAAAACGTGTTGAAAAAGCGTTCGAATATAGGGAAAAGTCGTTAAATCTATAAAGGCAAAAATATGAGATAGAAACGAATCGAAAGGAATCTAACCTCAAACGCGATGTGCGTAGTCTATTTTTGGAGCAATCATCAGAGTGCTGAATAAAAGTGTAGTCGTAATTTTTCGAGTAGTACAGGAAAAAATAAGGACGGAAAGAAGTAAAAACTCACCGTCTTTTCTTTTAACGACTTTAGCGGGTTTGACGCCTTTAGCCGGTGCCGATGCGGTACGTTTAGCTCCTTTCCTTGCCGGCACTGAAAAAAAAAAAAAAAAAAAAAATCGAGACGTTCGAGATTACGCGATTATTGCACAAATGCACGTAAATGAAAAAGAAAGAAAGAGGAAAAAAATAGTTATTTGAATTCGCGATAATCGTGAGAATTAGACGCGCTAATTTTCTTTCATTATTTTATTTCTTTTACTTTATTTTTCTCCACTTACTTATTATTATTCGTTGTTGACGTGGGTTTCTCGGCGCTCGAGAGGAAAAAACTGACAACGCGTGTGCGTGCGTGTGTGTGTGTGTGTGTCTGGTTGAAGGCTCTTTGGCGCCAAAAGTTGTTTCCGTGACTCGCGTCGCGCTCCTCTCTCGTTTTCATCGGCAAAACTCTCTCTCGCGTCCGTTGGAGGAAGCTGCCCTCTTCGGCGGGCGGCAAAACTTAGCCTAGCGGCGAAAATGTGCAACGTGCAATTTTCTCTGCCTCCAAATGCCGCGAAATTACCGACGGTTTATTAGCGCCTATTTTTTTCGTTCTCTGATCATTTGTCAGTCATTATAAATTGCGTGATTATGCTGGAAAATTTTGCGCTAGAAAATCATTTTTTTTCGCAGTATTTTTCTCAATTGCATATCTTTTATTCGATATTCGGCGACGCATGGATTTTCGACCAATAGAACGTCTGGTGTGAACGTCATTTCCGGTCTTACTTGACGCCAAAAGGTTCCGCAGAAAATTGGGAGATGGCGCTGATGTCGGAGAAAACCTCGCATGGTAAATTTTTCGGGTTTTCTGCTTTACCATCTTCAGGTAATAAAAAAGATGGAATTCTGCATTATCTACCGAAGGTTCTACTTTGCATTTTTTTTTTAATTGCAGAAACAGGAGTTTGGGAACATTTTCGAGGTCATTAAAATTAATGATCAAAAAAATAAAAGAATTATTATCATTATCTGGTTTATATTTTCATGAAAATTTATTATGCAAAAACATCGATTTTTCGATGAAAAAAATTACCGACTGGACAGAAAAATTTTCAAAATTTAATTTTTTGCGCTTTTATTTCTAAATCCCTTTTTGCAAAAAATGAAGGAGTTGCTATTTTTTAATATTAATTATTCATGATTATTATTTAATTTATTATTACTATTTAATTATTTTTATTTAATAAATAAAATTTTATAAATTATCACTATTTAATTATAAATAATTATTATATGTAATTATTATTACATATAATAATTATTATTTTCCCACAATAATAATAACAATGCCAAATAAAATTATTAATTAATTTTTTAAATTTCTAAAATACTATAGAAAACTATTCTTTTTAATAAAAGCATTTCTCTCATTTTTTAAAAATTCATGTTTTTTTTTCATAACTCCGATTTTTTTTTCATTTATATTTAAAAAAAAATCAATCAATAAATTAATCAATAATATTGCTAAAAATATAAAATAGGAAATATGAGGAAAATCATGGGTTTGAGTAAAAGACAAATTGCATATATATTTTACTTTCAGTTTGATTGAATGCCATATCCTTTTTATTCTCTAAGCGTACCAATATAAAATAGATAACAAAATTATCAATGATTCAAACTCGGCTTGAACGTGGTATATTGCGGTGGCTTGTCCTTCCTGCTATGGGGCTTCAATGTTGCGAGACGTTCGGGTTTGAGAAACAGCTGCTCCCCCTGCACAACATCGGTTACTGGCAACTCAGAGAAAAATTTAGAAATTTGCCAAAAAAAAAAAAAAAAAAAAAAAAAAAAAGATAACAAATATTTTGTAAAATAAAAAAAAAAAAAAAAAACGATTTTTCGTTATCTACGTAAAAATCATCCACGAGCATATTAAATCATTCGCAGAGGTTTTGGTCAATATTGGCAATGCACATTCGGGATAGATTTTGTGGTCTGCACTTTAATAATAATAATCATATTTTACAGCATATTTTTTTTTAGCATACAGTGCAAATTAGCGTTTTATCGATGTGGGTTTCAAATGAGCTTCCTATTTTTTTTTTTTTTTTTTTTTTTGCGAATCTGAGCTTTTTTTTTTTTTAACGAGACTTGCTCGATTTTCATTTTATTTATCATTCAATATAACACGGAATTTCGATTACATATAATAAGATCTTTGAATAATAATCTAATTTATTTAATCCGGCCTCTCCTGGCGGATAAATCGCGAGAGAAATTGTTTTAATACTGATAAAAAATCTATGCAGACTTAACATTAAACGGTCCGATCTGTGTTTCAGGACCGTTAGTCATATATATATTTATATATATTTTTATATTAATTAATAATATTTGAATTATGTAACCGGAAGAAAAGTAGGGGATGCGCTTCAAGAAAATTTTCTCTGGATTTCGCTTTTTTTTTCTCCCTTTTTTCTGTACGCATTTACGCACTAAAAACTATTGTTAATATTATTAGAAACTTTCAAATATTATTTTTTTATTTTTGTTCACTCAGCGATGTGAAAAATTCTTCCCACATTCCAGCATTTCTCTCGCAAGGATTAACTTCAAATTTGTAATTTAAATACTCCGTAATTAAACGTCAGAGTGGTCACTCTATTGCCAGTTTTTGAAATTTTTTAGGCTTCTCCTGAATTTTCAAATATTTCTAAAAAAAATTTTCCTTCAAATTTATCTAAAAGTATTTTTTCTGTAGAAAATAGCAAATTTTGGAATTTAGATGAAGAGAGAATTTTTGGCTTACATATTGAAGGAATTTTAAATAAATTCAGAAACTTTTATTCTCTCTCAAGGATTTTTTTCATAATTACCCAGATTTTGGTTTTTGTGCCTTTTTTTTAGATTCATAAATCCAAGATTTTGGAATTTTTTTTTTCGAAGAAAGGTTCTTTTTTTAAATTTTTAGCGAAAATTGTTATCATGTAAAATCTTATGAAACCGATTATTTATCTTGCTGAAAATATTTTCAGAAAACAATAAATTAATGTTGAAACGAAAAAAAAAAAAAAAATACCAATCAAAGTATAAATAATTTATAGTTTTCCACATTATTCAACAAGAAATTTTTTTTTATTAAAGAGTAAAAAAAATTCATATCTTCTAAATTATTTAAAAAAACTAACTTTACAAAATATTTTCGTCTACAAATCGGCAGTCTGAAAACTTTCCTTAATAAAAAAAAAAAAAAAGAAAATCCTAAAATTGTCCAGAATTTTTTCCGTCCGAAATTCCCCTAATTTCTCATGTTTCCATTTTTTTTCAAATAGAGTGACCACCTTGAGCATTAAAATTGAGCAGTGTTAAAAAATATTTCCAAATTTGTATGACCAAAAATCCAATTAATTGTCATATTAAATTTACCACACAAAAGTGAGCGAAAATTCCAAATTTCATATTAAAATTTTTAATTTTTCAAAATATTTATTATAAAATACTGTAATTTTACACCTGACGTATTAAATTTAATACACAAATTTATGTAAAAAAAAAAAAACAAGAAAAAATTTGTTAAATGTACAATAAAAATTTTGATCACAAATGTAATGAATAATAAAACAAGAATTTTGATTTTCGTTGATTTATATCAAAACACAAGTTTTTAAATATAAATTGCAACGCGACTCTTTTTTTTTTTCTTTTTTTTTTTGACATAATATTAGCTTATCGTTTAGTGTGTCAGTCTCGCGTCTTGTCCTTTTATTTTCCTCCCTTTTTTTCTTTTCTTTTTTTTTTTTTCTATTTCACTGCGTTTGATAAGCGATTCGAGCATCCAACCTACTTTCCTGAATTTTTTTTTATCTAGGGTGCGAGGATGAGTTAGGGAATTGAAGGGCGGATTGGTGGAATTTTGCAAGAAATAACATGCTTTTTGGGATATATATATATAATAACTATATATATGTCTACTTGGTTGCGACGTCCGCATCTATCATTCGCCTCTAGAGGGGTCGTATATTTATCGGTAGCGGTTGCGTTCCACCATCCTCGAAGCCCTTTCCGCTTCTCTCTCTCTCCTCGACGGCGCAACGGAAGTGCAAACGGGGCGATGATAAACGTGCGTGACAGGCGCACTCACGAGAGAGCATATGCACATTGAGTGCCTCCTGTGTAGAGAGGGCTTGTAGGGATGGTGAAGCGAACCGAGAACGCAAATGTCTACATTTTGGCTGTTGATATTCGCTGTCTGGATGAAAAATCCATTTTTTTTTTTGGGCAAATTTTCACAGGATTGAGAGGAGTTTTGAAAATTAAAAAAAAAAAGAAAACTAAGCACAGATTATTATTAAATTGTAACAAAGTTGAAAATTTCGTCTTTAATTTTGATATAAATTTGACGAATTTTTTTCTTTTTGCATATTTTGGTCCAAAAAAAGAAGATTTTTTTTCAGATTTTTATCACTTGCTTTAAAATAATTTTTTTCACACAATTTTTGAGTTAAAATAAATTTCTACGAGTTTAAATTTAAATTTTTAAATTCTGATTTTTATCACTTGCTTTAAAATAATTTGTTTCCCACAATTTTTGAGTAAAAAGAAATTTCTACGAGCTTAAATTTAAATTTTTAAATTCTAATTTTTATCACTTGCTTTAAAATAATTTTTTTCCCACAATTTTTGAGTAAAAAGAAAATTCTACGAGTTTAAATTTAAATTTTTAAATTCTGATTTTTATTTCGCACGAAATCTAGGATTAAAAACAAGTATTTCCATCGGTAGTTCGTAGAGTGGTCCCAGAATAATTTCAATTTTTTTTTCTTTTTAATTTAAGAAAAAACATATTTTGAAACTTAAAAATTTCAATAATGTTTTCTCGTAGAAAGAAGAAGAGAAAAATAAAACATATTATGTTAAAAAAGAGTTTCCCCTATTTTTAGACTAAAACGTTGAAAATTCGCCCAATAATTAATATAAAATTGGAAGAAAATTATTTTAATTAGAAAAAAAAGACGAAAGCCTCCAAAAAAAATCTAGTCTACAACTGCTTAAAAGCTTGATTTCTCCTTTCCTGCAGACAGCAAATATCAACGGATAATTTTTTTTTAAGGTATACAGAGCATCGTTGGCAGAGGGTATTATAGGCTGTGTTTGGAAGGGTTTTCTAAACCTCGGGTTTTCACGGGCTTTCAATAAACTCATCACTGATGCAATTCTCTAAATCACTTTGGAGATACATTTTCTCTCCGTTTATTATTTCTTTTTTTTTTGGGTTGTTTTTTTTTTTTTTGCCACAACTTATCTGACCTGCAGCGTGTACTGTGGTCCATGAAGTGGCGGTGGCTGGCTGGGATGATGATGCCTCTGATAGTGAGATTGTGGATGTGCCTCGTGCTGATAACAATCCTGAGGATATTGCGTCGCAACGGGCTTCAATACGTGATTGTTGTGACGTTTCTCTTGTACAAATTGCTGAGCGGCGCGCTCCATCGTGTCGACACCGGGCAGACGAGGATCTTCGATCATGGCGTTCGAAGCCTTCGTGCTATGCTCGCAAAGAAAAACGATTAATTCTTCATTCAACAATAATTGAGAAATAAAAATTGGAAAAAAAAAATATAATTGAATTACCAATGAACTTGCTGCAACGTTGGACCAGTGTTTCTCGGTACGCAGCATCGATCCGAGCGCAGAAAACACACGAAACCCATGATCAATATTGATAGGACGGTGAAACCAGCTACGGCTCCGATCACGAGTGGTATCTTTTGGAAATAAAGACATTGTTTTTTTTTTTTTTCAACGTTCATTTGATGTTTCAATTCAATTTTTTGGCCTTTAAAGATTTTTTTCCTTTTTTTTTTTTTGCGTATTTGAATTCATTTTGAATAAGAATGCCGAAAAGTTTGGAATTAGTTTAGCGTTAAAATAATTCTTTAACGAATTCAAAAGAAAAGACAGTTTTCAAACTATTTTGATATGAAATAAATTCTTTGTAAAAATAGGTAAAGATATTTTTTATTTTTTCAACGTTCATTTGATGTTTCAATACAATTTTATTGGCTTTGAAAGATTTTTTTCCTTTTTTTGTTGCGTATTTGAATTAATTTTGAAAATAATTCTTTAATATATTCAAAAGAAGAGACACTTTTTAAGCAACTTTAATATTAAATAAATTCTCTAAAAAAAAAGGATATTTTTTATTTTTTCAACGTTCATTTGATGTTTCAATACAATTTTATTGGCTTTGAAACATTTTTTTCCTTTTTTTGTTGCGTACTTGAATTAATTTTGAAAATAATTCTTTAATATATTCAAAAGAAGAGACACTTTTTAAGCAACTTTAATATTAAATAAATTCTCTAAAAAAAAAGGATATTTTTATTTTTTCAACGTTCATTTAATTTCATAATACAATTTTTTTTAATTTCTGAACATTCCTTTGCTTTTTTTTGTTACGTATTTAAATTAATTTTGAATAAAAAAATAATGCCAAAAAGTTCAAAATCAATTTAGCATAAAAATAATTCTTTAATACATACAAAAGACACACTTTCAAAAAAAAATTTAATATGAAATAAATTCTCTATAAAAAAATAAAGATATTTAAAATTTTTTCAATCTTCATTTATCGTTTCAATACCATTTTTTTTTCTTTGCTCCGCATTTAAATTAATTTTCAATAGCAAATAACGCGAAAAAGTTAAAAATCAATTTAGCACAAAAATAATTCTTAAATAAATCCAAAAAAAAGACATTTTTTTTTTTTTTTAAATATGAAATAAAATCGATTTTCACCTGAGCAGGTTCATCGACTCTCAGCATGAGAGCTCGTCGATCGCTGCCATTATCGTTCTCAACAATCACGTAATACAGTCTTTGGTCCTCTTTGACAGTGTGTGTAAACTCGAGAATGGCAATATAACAGTCTTCGGACACGAGTTCAAGATCGAGTGCACGATAACGTGACTCGAGTACTTCACCGGCGTGGAGTCTAATGCTGCCCCATTCCCAGGCAACGAGACGGGGCTTCGGATCGGAACACAGTCTTATCTCTAATCGGGCGGGACTTCCTTCCGTAGTCGAGACGACGAATTTTTCGTTGCTGGTAGGTTTTATCACCTGTCGAGGAAAGGAAAAAAATTTGAAAAAACACTCTCTTGAGATTAAAAAAAAAAAGAAATCTCGTCGATTTTTTTTCTGTCTTAATATAATTTTTTAAATTTTACCCTCGGTGCGCCAACAACTTGAAGCGATACCGGAGTACTTTTCACCTCTCGTAAATTGCCATTTATTTTATTCGACGCTAAACAAATGTATTGGCCTTGTTGGTCGTAAGTCACATTAGTCAATATCAAACGTTGACCCATTCCGCATTCGATCGGCGCTCTACCGTCGTTAAAAATTTGGGCCCATCTGTAAAAAAAACAAAATTTAATTTATAATTCTTCGGGTTAATATTGAATTACTGGGAAATTAAACAAGTGCTTAAAAATTTGGGCCCATCTGTAAAAAAAAAAAAAATTTAATTTATAATACTTCGGGTGAATATAGAATTACTGGGAAATTAAACAAATAATAACGTTTTTGATGAATGGGTTAACTTTGCTAATTTCTTTTTCATTTTTAGGAGTCTTTGCCTTCGTGACAATTTTTTTTTCATGATCCTGAATTTATTAGTCATTTTTGTCTGCTTTTTTTTACTTATTAGTTTTAGTTTTTTAACTGTTAATAATGATAATAAGAAAAAAAATTGGAAAAATGACAGCTAATTTTTCAGAATCTATGAAAAAAAATATATAGTATACATGGGGCTTTCCAAGTCAATTCACGTGGTCATCGGCCTGATCCTCTCGGATTCAGTTGACCATTTTTTTTAGGCATATTTCGGTCCAAAAAAAGAGGATATTTTTTAAAGATTTTTATCACTTGTTTTACCTTATAAAATCATTTTTTTTTCATAATTTTTTAGTAAAAATTAATTTCGACTCGTTCTAAAATTCTGAATTTTTTTCCATAAAATCTAGGAATAAACAGCAACTATTTTCATCGTAGTTCGATATTTTTTTTATATTAAGAAAAAAACTTTTCCTAAATGTTGTTCTAATTGAAATAGCTTTTTTCAATTTTATTTTAATTATTGGACGAATTTTCAGTGTTTTATTCTAAAAATGTGGGCTTTTTTTTTACCATTACATGTTTTATTTTTCTTTTTTTTTCTACAAGAAACTATTACTGAAATTTTGAAGTTTCAAAATATGGAAGAAATCCTTAAATAAAAAAAAAAGAAATTATTCTCTTGGACTTGGATTTAAATTGGAATGCTCCATATATATATATATATTCGACAATAAATAGTTAAAAAAAAATTTAAAATAGTCTGAGAAATGAATTAATTACTCCAGCAGATTAAATAAAAAGATAAAGCCCCATATTTTATTTATCGATTTTTCTAAACACGTTTTCAGAACATTTTGGAGTAAAAAATTTTAAGCATTCTGGCATTAAAATCTCGATTATTTATTTTTCGTAAAAAACAGAAGCTTCAACTATGGAAAAATACACAAGAGACGATTAAAAAAGAGAGACTGCGAGAGAGCGTTATCAGTGAGGAATATCGTGTTATCGACGTTATACCTGTATTCGGCTGATGGCATAGCATCGGCATGGCACTCGAAAAAAGCGCCGGTATATAAAAGAGCCGTTGACAGACGATCCGGTCCAACAGAAATAATTTTCGGTGGATCTATTGTAACAAAAAATGAAAAAAAAATAAATAAATTAAAAAAATTATTTCAGCATCAAAAATTGTCAATTTTTTACATAAAATAAAATCGTTAATAATTTTCTATAGAATTTTAATCAAATATTTGAAAATGCAAAATTCGGTCTCGTTGGAGATTTTTTATTCTACTTTTTTTTTAGCGTGTAAAATCTAATATTATTTTACCTGTTATTAAAAAAAAAAAATTTGACTTGCCTCTCACTTTAAGTTAGCTTTTTTTTTTTTTTTTTTTTTAATAAATATACTGGGACATTAAGCTCACAGTTAACAGTGATTTCAGTGGACACAGGATCACTCTCTCCCTCAGTGTTTGAGGCAACGCAAATATAAACTGCGGCGTCGTTTCTGAATATCGGTGAGAATTTGAGAGTTTCGCCGATACTCGCGACTTCCATGATATCCGAGCCTTTTGTACGCTTCCAGAGTATCGATGCCGTTGGATTTGCGTCGGCCACGCATCTGATTTCCAGGTGATCGCGAGCCTCTTCCAATTGACCGTTTGGCGTTCCCACGAGGTGAGTCTTTGGTGCATCTGATAAAAAATAAAATGGATAATTAATTTTGTAACTTGTATTCAAAAATTAAAATGTAAAAATTGATGAACTTTTTTTTTCAAAAAAATATATATGAGCCAAATGGAGAAAATAAAATATATATATGTTGCAATTGGAATTAAATAAAATTTGAATGGTGAAGAAATGAAAAAAATTCAAAGTCCTTTGAAGCTTCAAAATATTTTTAATAAAAATAAATCATAAAACCAAAGCAACGAGGAACTAAAAAAATCATATTTTAGTACAAAAATTAGAGTCTTTGGTGCAACTGATAAAAAATAAAATAGAAAATTAATTTTGTAACTTGTATTAAAAAATTAAAATGTAAAAATTGAAGAACTTTTTTTTTTGAAAAAATATGTAAAGAAATATATATGAGACAAATGGAGAAAAAAAAATATATATATATGTTGCAATTGGAATTAAATAAAATTTGAATGGTGAAAAAATGAAGAAAAATTCAAAGTCCTTTGAAGCTTCAAAATATTTTTAATAAAAATAAATCATAAAACCAAAGCAACGAGGAACTAAAAAAATCATATTTTAGTACAAAAATTACAGTCTTTGGTGCATCTGATAAAAAATAAAATAGAAAATTAATTTTGTAACTTGTATTAAAAAATTAAAATGTAAAAATTGAAGAACTTTATTTTTCGAAAAAATATGTAAGAAAAATATATATGAAACAAATGGAGAATTTTGCAAGTTCTACTTAACATTTTCGTCAAAAAAATATATACAGCAAAATTGAAATTAATCAAAATTCGAATGGTGAAAAAATGGAAAAAATTCAAAGTCCTTTGAAGCTTCAAAACATTCTAAATAAAAAAAGTCACAAAACCAAAGCAAAAACTTAAAAAAAAAATAAAAAAATACATAAAATAAATGTTCAAACAAAAACGTAATAAAACCAAAAAAAAAAAATATACAAAAATCCAAAAAAACAATTTCTAAAAATATTAAAAACAAAATGTTAAAATAAGAAGCTCACAAACCCAAAGCAGAGAAAGCCAAAAAAAACCCCCAATAAATTCGCGCAAAAATTAGAGGATTGATGAAAACGTCCCAAAAAAACTTTTCCTCAATATGAATAAATTTTCTTTTTTTTTTCCCGTGTTTTCTGCAACCTGTCAAATCGAGGTGCCCGGAGGTCTTTTCCTCGTTTTGCGGCATTCCGCAAAATTCGCTAGAATAACCTCGGACTCGTCTAGTGTTTATACACACAGTAACTCAATCTCGTGTATTCCGGTAGGCCAATTAATTTTTTTTTTTTTTTTTTTGCCTCCGGGGTTAACGTGAAAATGGGGAGGCTGATAGAGAGATAGTCCTCGCTTTGGACTCTTGCTCGTGAGTCCGTGTGGCGACCGCTTCGTTGAGTAGAAAAAAAAAAAAAAAAAAAAAAAAAAAAGAAGAGACCGTCAAGTCCAGGGGTAGTTTTTGGGGTGGAATTGCAGGGGCGGGAAAATCCACGGTACAATGGAAAAAAAAGTCTGTTGCTATATATATATATATATATACATATATTTATGTATATATGTATATAACTTGCGCAGCTGTCCATTTCACGTAACAATGATTTCAAAATACGCGCGAGCGAACACCCGCTGACCCATTCACAATTTGAGCTCCATTCTCTATTACCCGCGTGCGCGTATCTATCCGTTTGCTCTCTCCTAGGCAATTCTCGGGCGCGCGGTTTTTATCCGCGAGCTTTACGTAGACATGTTTCGAGGGTAAAATCTTCGCTCTGTGATACTGGACAAAATTTCATTGACAAATTAACTCAGCCTCTGAAGATTTTTCTGTTATTAAACGCGTGTCGAATTGTTTATACTGTTCGGTGGATTTGTTCTGAATTTAAATTAAAAAAAAAATTATTATTCTGTGGTTTTTAAATGAGAATTTAATTTTTAATTTTTTTGGTTCTGGATTTGCAATTGTTCATTTGTTAAATCATAGAGTCGAAAAATAATTGAAATATATTTCAAATAAAATTCATTTATTTATGAGGATTAATTAGAGCCCATGAAGTACATTTTATTATTATTTTTATTGGAACTGAATTTGGAATATTTAATTAATTAAATATATTTTTGATTAATTTTGTACGATTTTGGGATTTTCTAGTGAATTTCTCTCATATTTTAGTAAAATAAAAAAAAAAAACTTCTCAGGTGATTAGAAATACATTTTTTTTATTTATATGTCATCCAGTTTTGAAAATTATCGAAAAATCAGGGAAAGAATAATGTGAATTTATAACTAATTGCTTTACAATGGTTACGATATTAATTAATTTTACTTTGGTAATGATTGAAATTATATTAATAATAATAATGATAGATATTATTATTATTATTATTATTCACTGTTCGATAGTTCATTAATAATGCTCATCTTCCGAGCATTTCGGCATGATTTTTTTTCCTTTTCATTGCCCCGATGTTCATTAAGCTTGTAATTTCACAATATATATTAATATAATTTTATTCATGTCATTCTATCCTCGCATAAATTGACAACTAATTGCTTTGCAGTGAATAACATGAAGATTAATGAATGGAAATACATTTTGTTGATACTATTGATGATAATTAAATTTTCATTGATGCTGTATATATGCAATACTAATTTATTAAATCATGGAGACAAAAAGTAATTGACATTTTTTTTCTAACGATTTATTATGATATTTTTAACGCTTTTTTTCTATATTTTTTTCTTATTCTGAACTGGCGAATTTTTTGGAAATCTCAGAAAAATAAAAGCACCAATTATTTATTAATTAACGAAGAGTGAAAAAATATTTTATGCAAATATAGTATTCGTAAGATTAATTTATTGAATTTTAATTTAAAAAGTAATTGAAATATATTCCTACGACTAATTCTGTAATTTATATCTTTTTTTATACACTTTATTTGATTAAAAAAAAATTTTTTAAATAGATTAAAAAAATGGCTGATCTAATTGAGCAAATTATCTAAATTAAATAAATAAATTAATGCAACATTTACAAGACTAATTTTCTCAATTATAAATCCAAAAATTAAAATACATTCCTACGTCTAATTCTTCTATAAATTTATATATTCTTTTGCGTCATTTGACTAAAAAATAAATAAATAAAATAGATTTAAAAAATGGCTGATCTATTTAAGCAAATTATCTAAATTAAATAAATAAATTAATGCAATATTTACAAGACTAATTTTCTCAATTATAAATCCAAACATTAAAATACATTTCTACGTTTATTTCTTCTATAAATTCATATATTTTTTTGCGTCATTTGACTAAAAAATAAATAAATAAAATAGATTAAAAAAATGGCTGATCTAATTGAGCAAATTATCTGAATTAAATAAATAAATTAATCCAATATTTACAAGATTAATTTATTCAATTATAAATCCAAAAATTAAAATACATTCCTACGTCTAATTCTTCTATAAATTTATATATTCTTTTGCGTCATTTGACTAAAAAATAAATAAATAAAATAGATTTAAAAAATGGCTGATCTATTTAAGCAAATTATCTAAATTAAATAAATAAATTAATGCAACATTTACAAGACTAATTTTCTCAATTATAAATCCAAAAATTAAAATACATTCCTACGTCTATTTCTTCTATAAATTTATATATTCTTTTGTGTCATTTGACTAAAAAAAATAAATAAAATAGATAAAAAAAAAATTCTTTTACGTCATTTGCCAAAAAAAAAAGTCTCAAACAAATAGGTCAAAAATTGGGTCAGTGAATTCAGCGTATAAAGATCTATATATGTCAATTTCGTAAAATCCGTGAGATGCGAAAAGGGTATTTTAATACGTGAAAAAAAAAAAAAGAAGAAGCCAAGTGAGCGAATCAGCGATGCGAAAATTTCAATTTGCCAGCGAGATGTAGAGAAAGCCACGATGATTTCGATCAGTAGCGTTGCTAATCGATGCGTTTTTCCCGTAGTTGGATGAGAGAGCGATTAAAAGGCGCATTCTCATTGGCAACTTCACCTCACCTCGTTGTGTAAAACCGCCGTAAATCTGCTATTTCCATCGTTTCTATCTAGAAAACTGTATGTAGATTCGAGGGAAGAAGGTTACTCTCGCGACAGTGAATTTTCGAATGCCATTGCTTTATATCGGGAAATGAGAATCAGCGGATAAAATGAGGAGAGAGCAGAGAGAAAAGAGAGAGAGTATTCGCTTTGACGAGGAGTAAATCTGTGAGAGCGTGAGGCAAGCGATTTTATTCGCTAGAACGTGTTTTAGCTCCAGTCGTTTCGATTAAAACCAAACCGATTTACAAGGTTGAAGATTTTTTTAAGCTCGCGTTAAGAACTGAACTCGATCGGAATTCACTCAGTGTTTCTCGTACTTTGGCCTCTGAGATGAATCAACCAAGAGAGAATATTTTTCTTTCTTTCTTTTTTTTTTTTTATTTTTTTTTCTCTCTGTCTCAAGGAGCTGATTGAATCTTTCCGCAATGGTAATTATATTGTGTAAAGGAATACTGGGAGATCATAACTTGGCTCTCTGTTTTCTGATCCGTCTTGGAAAGGCAAATTGAGAAAGTTTCTATAGATCCGCGTTTATTTGAAACTTTCTTTTTGTACTCGGGCGGCTGAGGGGATTGTTGGATTTTAATAACGTAAAACAGGGACGAGATTTACGTCGAAAGGTGAAGCAGAGAGATGCTTTGTTATCATTATTAATATAGTATGTATGTATATGTTTCAGTTGTACGTAATATTTTATGGATAATGTAATTACTTTCTGAGCGATATCTTTTTTTTTGGACCATTTTCTTGTGTTTGCTTCAAAGTTTTAACTTCAGATCATTGAATTCTAGATCTTTTTAAGATCTATTCTAGATCATCTTCAGTTCGAAGTTTCAATTTTAGAACATCTTGAGTTCAAAGTTTGAATTCTGGATCATCTTGAGTTCGAAGTTTGAATTTTGGATCATTTTGTGTTCAAAGTTTGAATTCTGGATCATTTTGAGTTCAAAGTTTGAATTCTGGATCATCTTGAGTTCGAAGTTTGAATTCTGGATCATTTTGAGTTCGAAGTTTGGATTCTGGATCATTTTGAGTTCAAAGTTTCAATTCTAGATCATCTTGAGTTCAATGTTTGAATTCTGGATCCTCTTGAGTTCGAAGTTTGGATTCTGGATCATTTTGAGTTCGAAGTTTGAATTCTAGATCATCTTGAGTTCAAAGTTTGAATTCTGGATCATCTTGAGTTCGAAGTTTGGATTCTGGATCATCTTGAGTTCAAAGTTTGAATTCTAGATCATCTTGAGTTCGAAGTTTGAATTCTGGATCATCTTGAGTTCAAAGTTTGAATTCTAGGTCATCTTGAGTTCAAAGTTTGAATTCTAGATCATCTTGAGTTCAAACTTTGAATTCTAGATCATTTTAAGTTCAAAGTTTGAATTCTGGATCATTTAGAGTTCAAAGTTTGAATTCTGGATCATCTTGAGTTCAAAGTTTGAATTCTAGATCATCTTGAGTTCAAACTTTGAATCCTAGATCCTCTTGAGTTCAAACTTTGAATCCTAGATCCTCTTGAGTTCAAACTTTGAATCCCAGATCATCTTGAGTTCAAACTTTGAATCCCAGATCATCTTGAGTTCAAACTTTGAATCCCAGATGATCTTGAGTTCAAACTTTGAATCCCAGATGATCTTGAGTTCAAACTTTGAATCCCAGATCATCTTGAGTTCAAACTTCGAATCCCAGATCAATTTCACTTGAAACATAGAATCCTAGATCATTTCAAGTTCGAACTTTGAATATTCGACACAACCGCCAGCCTGAAAGAACTCCTCAAATTGAACCCACCAGGTCGGCAAGTAACACAAAATCACCGTGATCAATTTGCGGATCAGAATCTTTGATCTACATTCCTCTACACAAATACACATATACATATATATATATATATTCGAGTTCGCAAATATAGTTTGCCAGTGATGATTGACACAGACCAAACGTACGAATCAAAGTTGGCATCAGGACCAGCCGTTTGATATACACTTAGCTCAAGCTCAGCTGGGGTCAACATTGGTCCAACGTCATATGTATACCGCAGAAGGAGAGGAGTGGAATACTCACATCGTACGTCAAAGCGAACTTCGGTGCTGCTGGACATGGTGGGAGTCGAGTAGGCCGGATGTATGGCGACGCAACGTATCGGATGACCGTAACGTGTGCGTTCAGCAAGAATGTCGCAGACGCTTTTGGTCGACCACGTCCTTGGATTATCAATCTCGGTGGCGTTTACCTGTGGCCTCAGGGTCCTCAGCTCTGTCTCGCCGATGTACCTGGTGAGGAACCATTAGAATTTGCATTTCCAATTGTGCGACGTTCTCTTCAACGATACACACACATATATATATACATATATATACACTGCAGAGCGATGATGTAACGACTTCTGGAACGCAATACCCGCGGAGTTTCTCCGCTAAATCCGCATCCCTCTCCTAACTATGAGAACTCGACTACAAGTGATGTGCAATCCTCTCGAAAACCTCAAGTTATTTCGAGGATATTTCGAGAGGATACCGCTCGGATACAAACGCTTTGGAATTCTCGACAAGGATTCGCGCTCTCCTCCTTCAGAGATTCATCCTTCGTCTCTGTACCAATTCGAGTTGTATGTAGGAGGGGCTTTTAGTTTATTACTGAAAGCGCATAAATGATACCCTAAGCAAATGAGAACGTAATTGGGAAGAGTGGATTTTTAAATAGAAAAAAAAAATTGAAATGCTTTTTTTGTTTCTTTAAGAATTTATTTCGTTTTTTTTTTGAAGTTAGACAAGATTCGTTGTAGAATGAATATTTTTGTTAATATTGAAATAAATTAAATAGGCGAAAAATGAGAACGTAATTGAGAAGAGTGGATTTTTAAATAGTAAAAAAAAATTGAAATGCTTTTTTTATTTCTTTAAGAATTTATTTCGTTTTTTTTTTTTTTGAAGTTAGACAAGATCCATTGTAGAATGAATATTTTTGTTAATATTGAAATAAATTAAATAGGCGAAAAAAGAAATTGTTGTACTGCGGATAAAATTTTTTTCTTTGACCTTCGAAGGGTGAAAAAAAACTTAATTTATTGGCAATATTTTAAATTACATTCTTCCATTCTCTAATATTTTTCGCAGTTTTAAAAAAATTAAATTTGGACTCCAAATTGGGAGGAATAAAAAAAAAATACAAGAGCGACTGCATAATTGAAGGAATTGTCTTGCAGTGCAAATGTGTCTCTGTGTGTGTCTGCGCTGGAGCTCGGTGATAGCGTGGGAGGATTGGTCCAATGCCCGGGGTGCTTTGCTCCGAAACCCCAACAAACGGGATAGCCACCAACGACGAACAGCTGCAGGCATTCCAACTGGGCCAAAGCGCAGGAAAAGAGTCGATTTCGAACGAGTTCGATTGTCCGAGTTTCACTTATTTTCTCGACCTCGTTTCATTTTGTTTTTTTTTTATCTTTTCCCCTTCTCTCTCCCCGTCTCTTCCATCCCGTATTGGGCCTTGGATCGAATCCTGTGTATGCGTTTCGGGACGCGGGAAACCAGAACCCAAGCGATAGTTACAAAAATGCGCTCGGCTTGCACAATTCACACGCTCTTGATGCTTTCGAAACAGTGAAATACCTCTATTCTTCTACGGGGATTCTATGTTGTATATATATATATATATATATATATATATATGAAGTACCGGGTGTTGAAGCTAGAATGACGAAAAATATGTACATAGAACCCGACACTCGTAAAAAAAAAAAATAAATAAAGGCTGGAAAGTAGAAGTTTGCTCATTGCTTCCCCGTTTAATTTCGATTTTTCAGAAAGCCATGAGTAAGCTTATTTATCAATTTTGGGTTGCTCACAGAGGAGACTTTGTGAACAAAAATGTGTGAGTTACAAAATTTGTGAGTTACAACAAAACGTTAATTTTTTTTTTTTTTTAATTCGAACTCACGTAAAATTCTTGACATTATTTTTCGTGTTTAGAAAATTTCAGATCATTTGGTGGGATTTTACGTGATTTAGAGCAAAATGAATTTTGGGTGAAAAAATAATGCTATGAATCTTATAAAATCTTATAAAAATCGAAGCTACTTGTCGATTCATTCTAAATTCAATAACGATACTCCTTTGACATTGCTTTATTTGTAAAAAAAAATATTTAGCTCGAAGGTAAAAAATAGATTTATGTTCAGTACAACAATTTTTTTCGCCTATTTAATTTATTTCAATATTAACAAAAAAAACATTCATTCTACAATGAATTTTGTCTACCTGACCAAAAAAAAAACAGAATAAATTCCTGACATGAAAATCTCGAAAAAAAGCAAATTTCACGAAAACGAAGCTTCCTTTACGAGAAAACAAAATCGCTACAAACAACAGCAATTCTGGATTTCTTTTTGATAAAAAAAATGATAATAATTAGAAAAAAAAAAAAAATTACAAAACCCACCTCTATGAATCTTATTTAAAAATGTTGGCTTCCTCATACAGAAAGCACCACGAAAAATGGAATAAACCATCAAATTATTAATTATTTTACTCGTCGTAAATTAATTTTTCAACGAAGAATTTTTTCAAAAAATACTTTTCAAGCTACAGTATATTATAATTTAAAAAAAAAAAAAGAAAAAAAAAAATCTCGAATGCCCTTTTCGGGTGAAATGGCTTGAATTCTGAAATGATAATTCAACGAAGTTAGGGAAATATTTTGAGGGTCAACATTTTTCATTGGAAAAAAAAAAAAAAATCTTGAGTCTACACAAGAGACAGAGATGAATGGTGTAACTATAAGATTTTTTATTTATTTTTTTTTTCGTCAAGATATGCGCGTCGCTGGTCCGGCTGCCTTTATCCACGATGTTCTATATACGAGATGCAAAATAGATCATGATTATTCATGGGACGAATTCAAGAGTTCGAGAGAGAGAGAGAGAGAGTGAGAGGAGCAAGTGCGGTGGGGTTTTCAACGCCTTGATATCACCGCTGCTTTTGGTTCTCGCGGTATGCTTTTCCATAAGATATTCGTGCAACCCCAGCGTGAATCTTCTGCGAAAGAAAAGACCAACGCGAGAGGAGAATGGATTTTCTCTTCGTCGACAACGACGACGACGACGACGTTCGCTTCGTCGACTCGACGTCGCCGAGGATTAAGGGTATTCCTGTGGTTTGGGTTGACGACCAGGTCCTGCGATACACCGAAACTGCAGTTAAATAGTTGACCCAAAAAAAAAGAAAAGAAAAAAAAAAAGAAGGAAAGTTCGTGTATTTAGGTTCAACGATCAGAAGCAGTGAGCAACTTGGGCATGAATATAGGATTATTCGAGAGATGATAAATTTTATTCCGTTGATATTCCACGAGCAGAATTGCAATATTTAAACAGAGACATTTTTGCTTTTTATTTAACGAAAGATTTCAAGATAAATATAGAATATTCTGTAATTGCGAGTATTTTTTTAAGGAGTTTATAAATTTTTCGGGGGAAATTAGAAACATTCACACAAAATCCAAAATTTGTTTTATATCCTGTTCGCTTAAATATTCGATTTCACCAATGTCAATTTTTTTTTGATTACGAAATTTTGTGTCAAGTGGAAGGTTTCATTTTTCAAAAAAATTCATTTTTGCTTTATTTTTTATTTCTACAAATGGTATATTAAAAAAATATTTTCAAAAACTGCGTCAATGAAGTCAGCAGCAACAGAATGGACTTGAAAATTTTTCTATATTTTTTCTGGCTTCCCAGCAATTATTTTTATCGAGTAAAAAATATTTCGTAAGTGCAATTGATAATTTCAAGATGACTCGATCTCCTTAATGGCCAATTTCATCTAAATGTCTGCACGACTGAAGACATCTGCAGAAGGAATGTATAAATTCATGCGTCAAAGGGTCGAGAGCAGGCACTCTTCAAGTACATTACGACTGAGCAGCATTATACATTTAAACACAGGTACGTACAACGTGTATGCATATATATATATATGTATAGTTAGAAGGTAAGGAACAGTATGTTGCAACAATTACGAACCATTTAATTAGAGGCGAAGGATTTCCATAGCGGGCTGTGCAGGTGAGCGTTGCGATCTCACCTACTCGGGCTGTCACGTTGCTACCCGGTAGAATTACAGCACCGGCGTACTCTATCTGCGGCCGCTGAGGGCTGACTAGAATGAGACAATTAGCGAAGATTAATTCGTAATCCCTCGTTTATCCTGGCTGGGGAAATTCTCGTGAACGTGGAAACAGGAACGTTCACTCGCTTTATATATCAACCACAACAGGATGACGCTATATATATATATACATATATATATGGGTCGTTCAACCTGATTTTTCATGTGGGCTTGACCCTTGGCCCTTGCGATTGTTACCCCAATTTTTGCTATGATTGTTTTTAATGGTCAACGATTTTTTTAAAATGTATTATCGAACGATACATTTTTCTAATTCTGAAAAAATTTTCAAAATGGTTTTTTTTTCGGTCCCTTTTCAACGACAAAAGAAATTTTAAAAATTAGAATTTTTTTTTAGTTTACTGATGATTTTTGAGAATTTTTTTTCAGATTTGTTCAATGTATACAATTTTTTAATTGAATAACCATTAATAACAAAAAGTCGAATTTCAAGATGATTTAAACAAAATCTGAAGACATTTATTTGGGAAATTCTGACAGAATTCTGACCCAGGTCGTCATTAGGTGGAATGCCCCATATACACTATACATATAATATACATACTACGTAGATATATTTATCAACGATAGGAGGATGCAACGTGTTTGATATACCGCGTGCGGTGTGTATATACGCTAGTCACGGGCGTGCGCACGTGTTCCCATCAGGATGAATCAGTGACTGCATACTGGCGTTCCGGAGACAACGTGGAAAGCACTATACAGCAACCAGTAGCCTCCTCTGGAAACAGCCAATGCGGTACGCCGACCTTACACCCGCGCCCCCCTCCCCCCCCCGACCCCTCAAAGCCACGATAGTATCTCCTCAGTGTGTATACGCAAACTATACTATAATGCAGAAACGCCGTGCTGTATATCCCGAGACCGGATCTTCCTCTGCTCTTGATGACAATGAATAATTAATGATTTATCGACAACGAACACAGAGGTGACAACCCATTGAGGCGATGCCTCAGTGGGCGGTGGAGATTTGGGGGGAGGGGGAGCGTTCTGTCATTCGTGGACACTTGCTGTCATAATTCACTCTCTTCCTCTTTCTTCCTATCTGTCTCTGTCTTTGTGTCTCTGTCTCTGTCTCTGTCTCTGTCTCTGTCTCTGTCTCTGTCTCTGTGTCTCTGTCTCTGTCTTTGTGTCTCTGTCTCTGTCTCTGTCTCTGTCTCTGTCTCTGTCTCTGTCTTTGTGTCTCTGTCTTTGTGTCTCTGTCTTTGTGTCTCTGTCTTTGTGTCTCTGTCTTTGTGTCTCTGTCTTTGTGTCTCTGTCTTTGTGTCTCTGTCTCTGTCTCTGTCTCTGTCTCTGTCTCTGTCGCTGTCGTCGTTAAAATTATTTGGCTTCCACCTCGAAACTTTAAATGTATTTATTTCGGGAACGAGTCGACGAAAATGGATAAATCGTTAGGAATTAATGCAGAATCATGGCACGAATAAAGTCCATATAAATATCAGTGAATGTTATTTACCTACTTACAAGTAAATTGTATCTTAAGTTTTGAGGTTATAATGCAAAATGACACATAAATTATGTTAATATTTTTTGTTTGTCAAAATGACGTAAAATATTTCGTACAATGAGAATACAAGATTGACAAAAAATTAAATCTAAATAATGAAAATATTTTTTTTTAGTTTGAGGAAACACAAAATCACGGTTCAATTATAATGTAAATTAAAGAATGCAAATCTGAAGAAGAAAAAAATTGAGTACTGTCAACATAGAGAATTTATTGTTAAAAAAAAAATACCTCTTACGACGAGTCTGGCAGGAGAGGAAGTCAAAGCATCCTGGGCGGTGAAATCACTAGCTGTAACCTGACACTGCCAGAGTCCATCATCGAAATCGAGAGTGGCTGATCTTACCCAGAGAGAACAGTCGCCGACATCCGGCGAGCCGACCCACTCATACTTTTTCAGGTGCATTCCGATTGGCTGGAATCAAAAATTAAAAAAAAAACACATTTTTTAATCAACTGAATGGAAAAAAAAAATTATCAATAAAAATAATAAAACAAAACGAAATTTTAATTATCGAAGTGGAAAAAAAATTAAATCGATTACAATTATACATTTTTCATTCATATAACAAAATGGCAAAATTTATTTGTGTATTTAATTTAAAAAAAAAATCTATATTTCTTATAAAGTAAAAAATTGAATTTATCAAAAATCTGTTAAAAATAATTCTTCCACGTAATAAATAAAGAGTTCAAATGAAGCTTTGTTAGAATTTTAACAAAACAGCCATTTTTTGGGATACAAAAAAAAAAAGATGTCGACGATATGTATATTAATATAGACATCTGTACAATCCGTAATTTTCATGCTCGCGGGAGTGGCGATAACATCCTCTCGGGGAGGCGAAATCCTCGTCGAGCGTGATGCACACTCACCCCAGTGTCGAGGGGTTGAAAAGTATCTCGTAAAATTCGACGAAATTTCATTACAGTCTATATATCGAGTGCATGCATACACTAGTAGCCTCGGTACTCTCGGTGCATCGTGGAATATATATATATATATATATATATATAGCTCATGTTATAACGCATTAACATTCCGAACACGAAAACGTCGGATACAATGGATCAACACGAGAAGAGCAGCAGAAGCATATCCCGAGTTATATATCGAATTCCACATGCTATAACCGCGTCGCCTAAACAGGAATACGGAGCGATGTATTCGCCTATAATATGGGGCATTCCATCTGGTATAGAACCCTTCTGATTGGAACCTTAATTTTTTGTATGATTGACGTAACTCTGAAAAGCACTAATTTTAATTTTTTTTCTTTACAAGTTTTTAAGAATTGCTCCACTTCTCGGTCACCAAAAATTTTTATTTTCCAAAAGAGGTTTTTTCAGATTTTTTTCAAATTTTTTACAAATTTTTTTTCAGATTTTTTTCAGATTTAAAAAATGAGTGATCCGACAATTATAAAAATCGTAGATAATCAAGTGTGTAATTTTTTTTTTTTAATTAGCGTATTTTAGATTTATGTCATATCATATAAAAAAATTGCGGACTCAAACGGAAGGGTCAAGGGTGAGATCCAGGTCGATACCAGGTGGAATACCCCATATGTATAGATGTAGATGGTAGTTCACGTGCGGCACTATTCGGTCGGAGTGGCAGCGTGGGAAATGCGAGAAGTGGCAGTCGGAGCAGCTAGTAGTGGAAACCGTGCTCAACGTTCAAGGGTAGAAAAAAAATGAAATTCTTGGTGTTGAGGAGCTTCAAATTTCGACTGACATGTGCGAGCATACATACGTTAAAGAATCGGGCTTTGGTTCGGAATAACATTGCTCTTGATTTTTTTTACGAGAAATTTTTTTTTTTTTTTTACAATTGCCAATGGATAAAATATAATTGCACACTTTTCAATGCCTGTTTAATTTTTTTTTACGTGAAATAACAAAAATTTGTTTCAATCAGAATTTCCAAACTTCGTGACAATCACAATATTCCTGTGAAAGTCTGTGAACAGAAAATCTAACTGTCAAAACTCCACAATTTTAAATTCAACTTTTCCTGCCTTGTTTCAAGATTTTTTTTTTTTTTTAGTACAGTCCAATAATTCATAAATCCCTTAACACTCAATTAAAAAAAAATCTGTAGTCCTTCTTATAGGAAGCCCTTGTTTTCCTAAACCCAGAAAAATGCATCCCTCACAATGTTATTCCCAAGTGTAAATACTAAAGAGGAAGTAAAAGTAGAATCCACCAGCCATCCATCCAACAGACCGTGGCATATCTGTAACTAACGTCATGAGACAGGCCCCGACAGTGTTATGAAAGACCAGAAAGGCGTGTAAAATCATTGTACCCCGAAGAATAAAAATCCAAGAGGCATCAGGATGAACCAGCAGCGGCAACAAAGCATAACCATATAGCCATACACCACCATAGAAAAGCCTCTGTCGTCAAGTCCGACCTTCACTAAGCTAGAATCGTGGGAAGGAGGATGAGGAGGAGGGGGAGGAGGCAGGGAGTGAAGTGGAAAAAAGCAGAGGAAGACCAGAGGCGTACACGTCATTCATTTAAGGGATTAAAAATCTGCTGGGCACTGGGTACAAACGTTCTTCTCCAGTTCTCACTCCCCTTTTGGAAAAGTACTTGGGGAGCGGGTGGAAGGGCTTGGAGAATGGTATATGAAGTGCACATAGTCGGCTGGCAATGGTGGCTCGTGAGTTCACTTACTTAACTGCAGGGCTCCTGCCCTTATTTCTCCTTTCCCTCTTTTTTTCTTCCCTTCTCTTCCCTTCCCTCACTATCCTTCCCTTCCCCGACTTTTAGAAGGTGGCCCGCGGGGTTTTCTCTGACTCTGTCCGCGTACGTTTGCTTCTGTAACCCCGTTCCTCCCCCTTTTCCTCGACCCTCAGGCGCCGACTACCCTTCCCTTCCCTCTCACTTTTCTCTCTCTCTATCTCTCTGCATCGTGTTAGGCTCTTAGGAATCCACGTGGTTCTCTCACTCCCTATTCTAGAAGGGGTGAGAGAGAGAGAGAGAGAGGGAGGGAGGCATCAGAGACCGCCGCTCGTGCGACCAGCAATCAGCGTAATGCACCCGCAGACTCTCCCCTCAATGGTCTCTACTTCCCTTTCGCTTCCCTCTGCCGTTTTCTCTCCTTCCCTCCTCTATTCCTCTCCCTCGCACGTTTGCTCAACCCTTTTCATACATTCGCAGGTCGCAACATACTATACGCGTCTCCTAGCGTTTCCTCCTACTCTTTTCTGCGCGATGCCTCGCGCGGGAGGATAGTGCAAAGGTAGGCACGAGGGAGGCAAAATGGGCAGTGAGGCAAAAAATGTAATTTGAAAGAAAAAAAGCGAAGAGAAAAATGACTTTTAACTGTTTGCAGACGTTGTTTTAAGTGAACCATGAAAAGTTGGTTAAAATTTGCTTTTGGAAAAGTAAATTAACTTTTTCTTTTTTTTACTTAAATATTTTTCTAAGGTTTTTCTCAGGACATTAAAAAATATATATATATATTTTATAATAATATTATTTTGTTTACTAATAATTTTTCTAACAAACCATGAAGATTTGATGTCTGATTTAATTATCTCGATACTTCGTAAAATAGATTAAAAAAATATTTCTCCATTCTATCAATTTTAGTCCAATTCTCGTAGTTTTTAGCTTTGTCGTTACTTTTATCCTGACTTTCAATTTTTTAAAACAAATATAAGCAAGCTAACGAAACGATGAAAAAAATATGATTAAAAACAAAATATCGACAAATTTTTATTTTCTTCTTTACAAATTTGTATTTTTGCTTCCAATAGAAAAAAAACCGATCTCACACTTATCGTTTTTAATTTCAATACCCAAAAATGTGTAAAGTAATTTTCAAGAAAAATGTTGTATTTTTGGATTCACTGTCCATTTTCTCCCACCGTTCGTATTAACCCCATCCTTCCCTCGGGCCAAAGGCTTCGATAACATTTCCCTCACAGCCCACGTGGGTTTATAGCCGAAGCAGAAGCGAGAGAGTAGGCAATGGCAATTATATTGAGAGCAACGAGATTGATTGAGAGCTTTCCACCAGAGTTTCTGCAAGGCTCATATGTATCTTTTTCTTTGCGAATCGATATTTCTCGCTCTCCCTCTTTTTTTTCTTTCGTCCCTCTCGTCTTATTCGCATCGCGATTTCTCTTGCACGACATATGTACCTCGTGTACCTTAAACATAACTGTATTGACCTACACTTAATAATACCTGTCCCATATTTTACGTTTTTATTTTTCGAGATATCGACATGGAATTGCCTTGGGAGCAGACAAATGAGGAGTTTCACGATGTGGGCATGGACAAAAATCGACGGTAAGAGGATTGGGAAAGAAGATTTGCGAGGTCGTCGTGCTGTGATATGCGTTATTTTTATGCGGATCGGCGGAACATGCGCTTATGGAAAAATGTATAAACATAGATAAAAAGGAACGATGTATATGAGACGCTGAAGGATTTTTAAAAATTCGAGGATGTATAACTTTATTACACTTTTATGGGAATCCTATCGATTTATTAATCTGGCTATTGCGATTGAATAACGTTGAATAAAAAAGTGTATTAGAGAAATTTACAGCACCGATTTTTGCGAGTCCAAAAAGAAAAGAGTTAGATTTATTTTTTTTTTTAATTCAAAGAAAAAAGTCCCCAATTTTCAGGCTCAAAAATTTTTTTTTTCTTTCTTAAACTCTATTTAAAAAAAATCTGCCAGTCTTTGGACTGTTAAAAATAAATCCAAAACATTGTGAAAAAAGCATTAATAAAAAAAAGTGTATTCCAAAAATTCCTACAGCCTCTTCCCAACGAATTAGCCCGAAAAAAATGTTCAGTTTCATCTGACGCAACCATAATCAAGAAATTTCTCAGCGTAAAAATGTCTTCCCTATCGCAGGAATCTTTTAATTTCCACGTTACGCAGCGAGACGCCGCGTTGAATGGATTTTCGTGCTGCGAAAAGCTCTGCGAAGGAAGGAAAGGTACACAGCCCGAGGGCCAAAAAAAGAGCCCGATAAGAGGAGAGAATGCGAGGGAGAAGGGACACGAGCGGGTGCGAAGGGAGAGGAGTTCTGCTGGGGGATGGGATGTGAAGAGAGGAGGGCATCCGGTGTGGTGTCGAGAGAGGGAGAGGGAGAGGGAGGGAGTCCCGACGAGAGTGCGCCCGCGATCCGGCCACAGAGAGGCAACCCAACAGCAATCACATTGAGAGCAACGAAATAGATCGCACCAACGGGACTGGCTGGTTTTCTGCAATGCTTTCCACTGATTCCTCTCCCTCTCTATCCCTCTCTCTCTCTGGCATTGCGAAGCCTTTACTGCCCCTTCCCCCCTCCCAATCGATCTTGTTTCGAATCGCGATTCCAAGCCATATCCCTCTTCCACTCCTTTTCCAATCTTTCTGGAGGGAACCACAACCTTGCCACGGTGAAGGAGTGAGAATCCCAAACAGTCGAAGCAACTGAAGCTTTTATGTCGCTCCATGAAAGTTCTCGGGGAACCTAAACCGGCCTTGTACCTTTGGCGCTTCTCTTCTTCTTCTTCTTCTTCTTCTTCTTCTTCTTCCCTCCTTTCTATTTCTCCTTTTTCCGCACTTCTTCTTCCGATTCTAACGGGTGAATCCACCTCCTCGATGGAACGAAAAAAAAAAAAAAAGGAAACAAAAAAAAATTCAATGTCTTATTCATGACGATGGAAGCCCGAAGTTGATTCTGGAATCTCCTGCGGAGCGAAATGCCCGAACGATCTTTAGGAGGAAACCTGTGGCAATCAAGAGATGCGGTGCTGGAGACGTGCAGCACGAAATTTTTTATAGTTACCTTCTGCAGTGGTGGAGTTATAAAAAGTAGGAAAAAAAAAGTAACGTTGAAGGTTTCGGCATTAAATTTATGGTGGAAAAATCGAGGATTATCTTTTTTTTCTTTTTCATTGTGTTATTTAATACCAAATGCATTTCAATTTATTTGATTAATTTATCTGACGAGAAATAATTTTTGTTCTGGTATTTGTATTGTTGTAAAGTTATACTTTCTATTTCATGAAAAAATATGGGTTTTATTTTTCATGGGTAAAAAATAAAGTTGAGAAAAAATGTTGTGCCTTTATAAATTGTTCGTAACGATGTTCTGAGCATGGAAACAAATACCTCGGTTTGAGTATTGAAAAATTGGAGTAGATATTCATTTTATTCTATACTATTTTTTGAACACCTTTTCGCTTGTTAAAAATTGATTCTCTTCTACTATTTTTTACATTCGTAACTGACGATTTTGTTACATGAACGGAACATCGTTATCGACAATCGAGGGCACGGGCATTTTTTTCTCAGTCCTTTTTTTAGGAAGAAAAAAATTGAACACGTTTTTTTTTCAACCGAAATATGTGTATCATTTCCTCAAAGAGGTAATGCCTTTTTCTATTCCATTCTAATCGGAGCACAATTTTTATAATCGTTTCTGTAAAGTTTCATGCATTAAATAATAATAATGGTTGAATTTCGTTACAGCTCTTTCAGCCTAAAAAATATTTATAGTAATAATGTTTCAAAAACTCATTCCAGGCAAAAGAATCATCTGCTTCAAAATAAATAAAATAAATAAAATAAATAAAATAAATAAAATAAATAAAATAAATAAAATAAATAAAATAAATAAAATAAATAAAGTAAATAAAATAAATAAAATAAATAAAATAAATAAAATAAATAAAATAAATAAAATAAATAAAATAAATAAAATAAATAAAATAAATAAAATAAATAAAATAAATAAAATAAATAAAATAAATAAAGTAAATAAAGTAAATAAAATAAATAAAATAAATAAAATAAATAAAATAAATAAAATAAATAAAATAAATAAAATAAATAAAATAAATAAAATAAATAAAATAAATAAAATAAATAAAATAAATAAAATAAATAAAATAAATAAAATAAATAAAATAAATAAAATAAATAAAATAAATAAAATAAATAAAATAAATAAAATAAATAAAATAAATAAAATAAATAAAATAAATAAAATAAATAAAATAAATAAAATAAATAAAATAAATAAAATAAATAAAATAAATAAAATAAATAAAATAAATAAAATAAATAAAATAAATAAAATAAATAAAATAAATAAAATAAATAAAATAAATAAAATAAATAAAATAAATAAAATAAATAAAATAAATAAAATAAATAAAATAAATAAAATAAATAAAATAAATAATTTCTCTTCCCCGTGATAATAACGAGAAGATTCTCCCGGATTTTCAGCGTGTACCATTCGTGAAACTGAATATCCCGAGTCTGCCAGTGGAGGCAGAGACAATGCGAGGTGTTCCACAGGATAGGAAATGCCAGTGAAGAGCATAGAGCGAAGTGAAAGTTGTGGAGGGTGAATTTTGCCGGGCCTCTCTCGCGTTTTGATACCATGGATGATACAGTAGAGAAAGAGAGTGAGAGAGAAAGTCTATACAGAGGCGACGCGTTGACAGGACAGCCTGAGGGTTCGCCGCGTTACCATCACGTCTATATACACTTTATACACAGCGCGCAGGAAAATGATCTACCGGTTATTTACATCTTTCATAAATATTCACTCTTGGCGAGGATGAAAGCATATAGCTCATCTTGGTAGCGATGGGTAACGCAGTAACTGGTGGGATGAGAGTAATGAGAATCCGTGAAGAGCATAAATCTTTCTGGAGTCTCTTTCTCTCTCTCTCTCTCTCTCTTTCTCTCCTTTTCCTCTGCACCGTCTTCGTGCGGTGAGTCTATACGTGCTCTTCATTTGGACCCCCCAGGCGATCTCGATCGGTACGCTCCGCAATGAGAGCTTCGCATTTTGCTACTCGATATTCGTTCATCTATACAAGACCGGGGTCAAGTGTATCACTACTCAAATTAATTAATTAAAATATGTGCAATGTCACTTTTCAACGCTTAAAATGTTTGCACAAATTAAGGACTCGTTACATGTGTATTTCTAAAGGAAAACTTTCATTTTAAATATTCAATATTTTATTAAAATAAAAATTTGTTATTTTTATTTTATTAAAATGTTTGTATAATTTGTTTCTTTTTTTTTCTTCAAATATTGCAGATATTATAAAATAAAATATTAATTCTAATTAAATTATGTAACCAGAGGCCGGACATTTTTTTTATTTCAATTTCATTAAACTTTCAACAACTGTATTTTTTATTCCCAAAAGTCTCGCTCGTAGACCGTAAACGATATATCGAAGTCTCAAAAGAAAAGGAAAAAGAATTAAGGGAAAAGGTAAATAACGCGAATAAGCGAAAAAGTAGTATACGGTATATAAAAAAAAAAAAAAAAAAAAGAAAAAAGGTGTAACGAATAGTGGTTGAACGTTCGTAGCCGCAGTGTGTTGCGTTGGTTTTTTTTTTTTTTCTTTTCTCTCCTCCTATATGTTACTCTCCGTCGTCGCTCTCGCCGTGGTGCCTTTCAACCCCCCCCCCCCCCCCCCCCCCCCCCCCCAGCACATTCTCGATAGTCGTCGCGGTGTTTGCTCTCTCTCTCTCTGTCTCTCTCTCTCTCTCTACTTGTACCTCTGGCACACGCTCCCTCGATGGGGTGTTGTAAATAAAACCGGAAGCCCCATGGACTGTGGAAGGTGGAGGGGGAGGTGAGGGGTTAAAAGCAGCAAGCTTCGCATATACAGCCTCCCTGCCCTACTGAATCCCTCAAGCCTATACACTGTGCGCAATATCGCTCTTATACATATGGGGTAGTTTATGTAAAATCGAGAGGGTTACAACGGTTGTATTTAAAAAAAAAAATTTTTTTTTTCTTTCGGCATGTTTTAGTACTCTATGAACAAAAATACTCCAGAACAAATTTTTGATTTGTTTTTTTTTTTTTTTTTTTGAAAAATTGCTTCGGTCACTGTCAGTGAAAAAAAAATGTTATATGAAGATTTTTTTTAAATATAAAACTTTAGATTTTTTTCGAAACATTGTTTTGGTAACAGTCACGAAAAAAAAAATGTTGTTCGATAAAAGTATGTTGAGGATTAAAAAAAAAATACCAGATTTTAGATTTTGTTCTTTTCGAAAAATTGTTTTGGTCACAATCGCCAAAAATGTGCCGTACGAAGATTTTTAAAAAATTTACAAATTTAGATTAGATTTTTTTTTTTTCCAAAAATTCTTTCGGTTACAATCACCGAAAATAAATGTTATTCGAAGATTTTTTTAAAAAGTCAAATTTTAGATTTTTTTTCGAAAAATTATTTCGCTCACCATCACAAAAAAAATGTAATTCAATAAAATAATATCGAAGATTAAAAAAAAAAAAATTTCAGATTTATTTTTTTTTAGAAAATATGTTTCGGTCACAATCACCAAAAATAATAAAAATAAATGTTATTCGAAGATCTTGAAAAAAAAAAATAAAACTCCAGATTTTTTTTTCCAAAAATAATTTCGGTCACGATCACAAAAAAAAATGTTATTCGATATAAACCAATGTCGAAAATTAAAAAAAAATTGCTATCACTCCTAATAATTTTCTTCTTAACTTTATATACCCAAAACTGTAAATATACACAAAAAAAATATTTCCAAAAGTTGTCCAGTTGATCAAATAAAAATGTCTTTATAAGCACACTTCAAGAATATAATTTTCAGGTCACGATAATTTCCCATGAAACGTCCCATACAAACACGCGGCCAATCTGTATATATTTGGAAAAGACGTAACCATAGATATAACAGCGCTTCCTCGCCGACGTGCTCTCCGGGCTCTTGCGCATTGGCCCAGTGTGCCATCCCATTTTCTCTAATCCAGATGTCATTAAAACGGATTTCCTCCGTGTATTAATATGGAAATTAATGCATGCTCTGGAGCGTGTGGGGCGGAGGAGAGGGGGGCGTGGCGGGGTTGAGAGGCGCTAGCCTGTCCTCGTGACTGCAGCGCGCCACCCTTGCCCCATTCTCTAACCCCCCCCCCCCTTCCCCCCGCCCCATGGCTCAGCGAGCTCCAATCCCATTCCACCTTGTCCTCTTCGCGTTTCCGCATACACACAATCACCTTGAAACATATTTTGCCAGGGTTTCGAATACAGAACCGCACAATGGGCAAAGGGGGCGTGGGTCGGGGTGTTGGGGGGGAGGGGGGTGGGGGCAGGGGGGGGGGGGGGAGTGGGGGAGCTTTTCAGCTTCTCCAAGCTACAAATTTTGAGAACGACGTCGAAGTGACCTCACGCACTGAGCCTTCATGGTTGCGAATAGAGGTGTTAAAATCCTGGTACCTTGATAAATTTTTTTCCATGTGGTTTCATTACCAATGCGGTAATTTCTGAAGAGGTAAATTACCGTATTTTCACAACAAACATACGGTAAAATTACTGGTGCCATTTACCGCTCTCATCTCTAGTTACAGATACATACAAATTGGGTTCCAGTGTGAATTTAATACGATTGTAGATAGGTCATGCAGTTACGTGTCTCTATGTTATGCTTGGTTTCAGCATAGGACACTAAAACGAGAGAGCCACCTCCGAGGACACTCCATATTCGCAACCACTCCATCGCTCGACCGTTTCCGCGGCGCTCTTGTAACACACACAGAGACAGACACATGGATCGCTGTAATTATAATGTTGCAAGCATTTAACGGAAATATTTACGTGGCTCTAGTGACGAGAGTCACCGAGCCATGATGGTTGGATTTATAATGCAACGAGCAACGAGTTCGCCAATCAAACTTGACCGAAGAGCCACATTAATTCTGTGTAAATGATGGCAATTCAGAAAATTAACCACACTTATGTCAACGGGATGAGATTTTCATACGAATTTTTGTGATTCTTGATTGACGTACAATGGAAATGCCAAAAAGTTTGTCAATCAATCGTTTTCTGATGATTGTAAGTCGTTCATCGTTTTTTTTTTTTCTTTTTCAGTAATGTGCGTGTCTTCAGCAAAAGCAGCGCGAGGAAACTCCGCCACTCTCTCTCTCTTTCTCTCTCACCTCAGAGATTCTATTAAGTCCGCAGCGCCACCGGGAGGTAGTCGAGGCAAGCCGAGGGCATCAGCGGTTAAAATTGCTTCGCAAACTTTTTCCCCTCCCCGGAGCGGCTGTGTACCTAATTCAAAAGAAATCTCGGCAATGTAGATATATGCCTAGTATACCCAAGCGTTTGCGTATACACCGCCAACTCACTTTCCTTCTTCTTCCGCTTCCATTTCCTTTTTTTTTTTTTTTTTTTTTCTTTTTTTCTTCACTCCCGTTCTTCTTTCAACACTGCAGCGCGTAGTTTGCATGCTTCAGCCGCTAGGGGTCGTGGCACAACGTTGTCTCTCTCTCTCTCTTTCTCTCTGAGAGCGGGGGCCAGTCGCCAAGCTTTGCATAATACAAGAGCTCTCTCCGCAGGAGTGCATGTGTTCACGCAAGTTTGTACGGTATAACCTTTGTGCAAGCAGCCATAAGCCAAGTCCTTCATATATTGTTGAAGCTACAGTTTCAACCGAAAGCCCAACCCGACCAGAAATTACGACAAGTGTGCAGTAACCTCAACTGCGTGGCCTACCGTCACGCATACCGTAATTCCTCGTGAGAGCGAGAGAGAGGGAACTAGGGGCGAGCTTTTAGAAGAAACGAGTAGTGCGCGTGAAAAAAAAATGAAAAAAAAATCTGGCTTGGTAGCTGCGGAAATCCTTCTTGTTTTTCACGTCGTCATCACGCGTGCATCAGGATGAGAGAATTTTTTTTCACGCTTTAACGCCCTTCAACGTCTTTTTCACTCTTGTGCCACAAGGTTTTAACGCGCGGTAAACACTGTTTGACGGAGAACTTGAGACTAGTACTCAGCCCATTGACCAATTTGTGATTTGTGTGCATTTCTTTTTTTTAAATGTAAATTCCGGCATTAAGGGGGCTTGAGAGTTACAGTTTGGTGAATCGGTTTACAAAAATTTCAATAATTGCTTTCTAGGAAAATTCGTGTAGATTAATATCCCTTATTTTTTTCACCATGTTTCATTTTTCTTTTTCTTCCTACATGAAATTTGGAAAAAAAAATTTCCTCAAATTGAAAAAAATATATACATAAATAAATATCGGTCCACTCTTGAACTACGATGGAAATACTTGTTTTTAGTCCCATATTTTATGAGCAAAATTACCGAATTGTAAACCTGCTGAAAATTCGGAAATTTTCTGAATAAATATCCTCTTTTTTGGACCCAAATATGCAAAGAAAAAAAAATCGTCAACTCAATGCGATATATATATATCCACAAAAACTACGTTTTTGATTAAAAACATCATTGATCTTGCGTCAAATTAATACTTTCCCAATCTTTAAGCCTAACTCTATATCAGTCGTGCATCTGTATGCAACGTAATACCTTTGAACTCGCCTCAATTCGTGTCGCTGAGAGAACAATGTATATAAAATTCCGCTGGAAGGGACGCGAGAAGCAAGAGTGTCGCTTGTGTCGAGGGACATCAAATGAAACAACAGAAAGGGAGAAGAAAAAAAAAAAAAAAAAAAAGAAAGGAAGAAATTCAACACGTTGGGATAGAAAAAGGGAGTGAAGCTTTTCTCTGTGCTTATACTTTTTCGTCCCCATCGTCGTTTCTCTTCTTCTCTCTCTCTCTCTCTCTATATATATATATATTTCTTTAACACGTTTCACCTCCACCATTGGAAGTAAACCCTGAAGAACAAGAAGAAGAAGAAGAAGAAGAAGAAGGGCATGAAGGTACAACCTATACTCCACTATACGTTGTTCACCGCGGGGGCACCGAGTTAATAGCTACGTCGACCCCCCACTTCACTAATAGAAGCCCCAAGCTTCGTTTACCCGCAGCACCATCAGACTAGTTTCTCTTCTTGCTGCTCTCTGCTGCTTCTGTCTCTGTTTTTTCCCTTCGCAACAGCTCCTCTATCTATCTCTCTCTCTGTCGTCTCAACCCCAGAGCGCTTTCGTTAGCTTTTTTAAAAGCTTCCTTGATTGAAATTTATGTGCTGCACTGCGGCGCTCTCGTCCTGCTTTACGGGATAGATGCTGAACCTACGTATACGGATTTTATTTCATTCCTTTCTACATTCTTTTATCTCTTTTTATCTTCTTCAGGTTTTATCCTCTTCCTCTTTCTCTCTCTCTCTCTCTCTTTCTCTCAGTCTCTTATCCTCGTTCACATATGGAAAAGGACGTAAATTTACTGGGCTATGAACTGTGCATCTTTTCTACTTCTTTTTCTTTTTACCTTTTTTTTTTTTTCTTTTTTCTTTCTTCTCTTTCTTTTTAGATCTGAAGCGGATCTGTTACAGACGCTTAATGGAGTTTTCTGGGACTTTGGTATTCCATTTATTCTCTTTAATTAACCGTTGGTGGGATTGGGAGGAGTGATGCGGCTTGAAAGAGAGAGAGAGAGAGAGAGAAAGGGAGACACGATGTCCTATTTCTGTCAAAAACAATCTTGTTTTTAATGAGTTGTAACTTGTGTATGAGTACACTAAACTTTACTTTTAATTAAGCTTCTTTTTTTTTTTTTCTTTTTTTTTTTATCAACTTTGGTGGTTGAATAATGTTGTTAAAAAATTGAAGAAGCTCTTTGATTATTCAAATGGAAGATGGAGCTGTAAATAATTTTTTATAACTTATTAATTATTTTTAAAATTGCGAGAATACATTTTTTTTTAATTATATCTTTGGGATGCGCTAAATATTTTTTTTACATTTACTTGATTTATCATTTTACAGATTAATTAGGAATTGTATTTTTTTCTTTTTTATCTAAATTTAGAAAATAAAATTAAAAAATTTTAATGTAAAAAAAATTAATTTTCTATTCCACAATTATTTTTAAATTGTCTAAATGGATTCATATTTTTTTTGTGTCACTTTCTGATCTAAGATTAGCTGTCAAAGTTTTTATTCCCATCATTTTTCTATCATTTTTAAAAAACTTTAATTCCATTAAAAAGAACATTAAAAAAAAATGCCTTATTTTTCAAAAACGATGAATGATATAAAAATGATAATTGTTGAAAATCAATTAAGTGAATTTCGCAAGCAAAATGAAATATGTACGCCGAAAACTAAAATTATCAACAATAACTTAAATCACGATGAGAATAACCGCAGCAATATTCGATATTAACGATAGACAGCCAATAATCCTTGGAACGAAAATTAATTCCAACTAAAATGTAATTGCCATCGAAGCTCCACCCAAAGTTACAAATATATTCACTGGCACTGAATGCATTGCATATTATTACAGGTTAACAAAGCTCAATCTACAAAATTACAATAAAATGAAACAGAAAAAACAAAAAAAAAAAAAAACAAAAAAAAATGTATACCCTGTTTCAAAACTTCCACAAAACTAGAGAAATCGGACGAACTTATTCCGTTGAAAATGTCGTCCGATTTATAATGCAAAAAAGAGAAGAAAAGAGATAAAAAGGAGAGGCAGAAGAGGGAAGCCTTCCAACTGAACATTTTATACGATGGCATTTCTTACCGGGTCTTCCTCTACCCATGAATATTTGCTGCATTGTGTACTTGGACTGGCGATGGGATAGGAGGAACATCCATGACACACACCACATAACGGGGCCCACCTCTATCATTTTATTATTATTACCTCGACCTTTTTTTTTCTTTTTTTTTTTTTCTTTTTTTTTATCAGCCTTCGAAGCTCGTTGCTCGCACACGTTAATCCGTAAAGCCAGAGATGGCCATACCGATGCCACGAGAGCGCCTGCTAACGTATAGTGTATATATATATATACACACATATACTTATGACCTACCTTTACTAATACATGCATAACGAAAGCATAACCAGGCTTGTATAAGTCTCGCGGGTTATATTGGCCACCCGCCTCTAACGGGAGCTTTTTAAAAGCTTCGCTGATTGAAATTTGTGTGCGACATTGGGGATGCTCGTGCGCGAAATACGCCTCTGTTAATCGATATTCCCTTATTCGTTGATAAGCGGAGCTTCGGCCTTTCCAACTTTCATATCGTATTAACTTCGTAATTCGTTGTGTGTCAATATGGCACTTGTGTGTGTGTTGCAAGAATACGGTAGGTACATTTTTTTTAGTACTCTCGTTCAGCAAAATAAAAATGACACAAAACAGGTTTGTCAACGGTCGGTCGAAAAAAAATGATGACGAGTCCTTTTTCACATGGAAATTTTTTTTTTCTGACAATATGACTGCGAATATTAATCTGAACTGTTTCAAAGAGTTCAACAGATTTTCGATACTATTGGCGGAGGATAAATGCCGACGACTACCCTCTCGGAGGCTTTTTATGGTAGCCGACGCATTTAAGCAACATTTTAAAATGTGTAATTCGGTGTATTAATGAATTCATGAGGTTTCGGGAATATTTATTGCTGCAATTAGTTGCATTAGCGAAAAATATTCAGATTGGGACTAAAACGAATGACGTAGCTTCAGTAATAACGAAGTTATGTAGCTATTAAGATCTAGAAATCGCAAAAAAAGAGTCATTTCCAAAGTACAGAATTTCAGGTATCCTTACGTAAGTGTCCCTAATTTTTTTTTTATAAAACAAAAAAGCTTGCTATATGAAAAAACAACGCACAGATGAATTAAGTAAAAAAAATGGAAGATTTTTGAACATTTAAATCTTAATCGGCTGAGAAAATAAGATACTTTCAGAAAAGTAGCGTTTTTTTATGAGGGAAAAAAAAGTGTACAGGCCAGAAGAGTAAAATTCCGTTACGTAAAGTAATAATATTGTGAAGCGGTGAGAAAATGCTCTTCGCGAACGACGCCTGTGAAGAAGAACTAAAAAAAAAATAAGGGAAGTAAACCAGCAGCATTCTCGCGGGAGAGCATCCAGCCTCTCGCCAAAATTGATGCTTCGCTTCGCGGTTGATCGCCGCGAAGAACCCGGCCAACTTCGATTCCCGATTTCATATAACACTACTATGCATACATATTGTATATGTAGATGTTTGTGTGTGTGTGTGTGTGTGTAGTATAGCCAGTAGGTACATAGAGCGAGGAGGCAGTGAGTAGGCCACTACCAGCCAGACAGCTGGCTGGTTCGCAAGCCAAAGAAACGTGGAACTGGAAGCGCCCAGGGTTAATATACCGATAGTACAGTGCCAAGTGCTCAAGTGGCGTAAAATCTTTCTCCGTTAACGCGAAATTACCGAGTCCGTCTATGAGAAGACGAAAAAAAGGGAAACAAACAAACTATCCATAAACCCACAAATTGTCACACTGAAAATTTTCATTTCCTACATGCTTATTTTATTTTAAAATAGGATTATTAAAATTAAAAAATTAAAAAAAAAAAAATGTGTTTTTGCTAATGTTCATTTTTTCGATATTACAGTTATAAAATGAACTAACGTTGAACACTGCATTTTTTTGCTATGTCAGTTCATTCTCAGATTGTATTGTTTTTGCGTACAAGACTGATGTCACACGTTGTGTACGTTGTTGAAAATCAAATTATCTCTAGGAGCAAAATTTTCGAGAGCCAGAAAGAAAAAAAAGGAAAAAAAAAAAAGATATTAATTATTCGATAGCCGTGCGGCGCGGGTTTGCACCAGGTTGATTCGAGAGGCGAGCTTCGAGAGTCTCACTCATTCGTCAAGAGTGTGTGACAGGACAGATTATGAAGATGTGACGCAGCTCGGCAAAACCAAAAGCAAATATACCTGTAGTCACGTCATGCTGTGAAAAAAAAAAAAAAAAAAAAGAAAAAAAAATTCCTATATATTGCGAAGCGAGTATGCTATATTTTAGCCAATTTTTCTCGATCCGACCTCGTAGATTTGCACTCACATACCGCGCCCTCCGCTTCAGGCATCTACACCCCCTCCCCCACCCCCATTTATGCCCCCGAACGCTCTCCCGCGTTATATTTACGTGTTCGGGAAAACGTTGATTAACGACCGCTCGATTCCAGGCCGACGGATCGTCGATCTTTTAGTTTGACGCATATTACGCGGCCAATTGTTGGCCACCTCTCCCCCCCCCTCTCTCTCTTTCCCTCTCTTTCTCTCATACACCCTTAACCTCCAATGTTGGTGATGGTGACCCTCTTTCTCGGACTTGCGCGCCCTTAATACTCGGTCCAGTAACCCCTTCGTTCCTCTCACAAGTTTCCCCATGCAACGCCGTCTAAAGCTCGTTTGCGTCACGCCCCTGCCCCCACCCTTATCACTCCCCCCCGGATCTCACCCTTCCGTGCTCTCTTTTCTTCCTAGCCCAACCGCGAGCTTTTCTTTGTGTGCGCTCGAGAGCAACCCGGCGAAAGAACTTAATCACGACCGTGGCGAAAAGAGGATTATATGAAAGGAAAGGCGAATCGACGGGGCCAGGTGGGGTACGTCGGGGGCGGGGGTTGGCGTTAGGGGGGGTGAATAAAAATAAAATGAGTCCCTACCATGGAGCAGAAAAGTTTTTGGCTATGGCAAAGACTGCTCCATGACTGGTTGACCCGTGAACTCGGGATTACGTTGATGAAGTGGTACGAAAAACGCTTGATATCGCAATCAGATTGAAAGAGAAATGATAACTACGTTAAGGCAATCCTTAATATGTAATGTTCTCTGACATTTGTGGAGATTGGTAGCGACCCAATATTCAGATTTCCCGGGTTAATTGTTTGTTTCATATGAATGAGCCGGGAGAGAAGACCTTTTTCTAATTGAATGCCTTGACGGACTTGACCAACCATTCACCGTTGAAATTCCAACCGTTGGTTTGGACAAAAAACCTACCCGTAACCCGTCCAACTGTTTAGTAGCGAGCCTGAAGTTGGATTTCGAAAAACCAACCAAGTTCCAAACGTTTTTCATGCAAGCAACTTTGGGCTCGCTATTAAACGATTGGAACTCGGTTGGTTTTACCAAATCCTACCACCAATCCAAATTCGGGGTCGTTATGTAACGGTTTAACGTCGGTTGGTTACAGATTGATCTTTTGGGAAAACCAATTACCTAGTATCTGGTTGAAACTCTGCCATCCAACCACAAAGCCGACCGAAAATCAAGATTCCTTTTTCGATCCTACCGAAGTCCTACCAAAATAAAGGTAGGATCAGTCGACGATGTTGCACATTGTTGGGTTTCGGTATAATTGGGAGGCCGTTGAAGCGCTCAAAAAGGGAAAATACCTTCAGTTTGTGAGCATAGCAAAGAATAATTCTTCTTACTATCGAAAACTAGCATCCTAAAAGAAAAAAAGACATGACTATGAAGAATCATGACATTGAGTCAATTCCATCTGACAATAATAATCAATCTCACACGAGGTTGGTTCCACGAAACATCTTCTCACAATGTTGCCTCGAAGCAGCCCCTAATTTACAAACCCCTAATAATAATCATTTCACGAAACTATGCATATTTTGTGGATGCACATAGCTCAATGAACATCCACCGATGATTGATGAACGAACCAAAACGACTGATACACACATCGACTGCACACACTGTCACGTTTACTAACGAGAAGTGCCTGGATATTGATGGATGAAGCCACATTACAAGCCCAACCCGTTGATGAGAAACCAAAAAAAAAAAAAAAAAAAATCAACAGAAATATATTAAATCCCGAAAAAACGAGGCCACTGATGACGTGAATTTTTCTACCCAGTTCATCTGCATACCGACGACCAAAGCATAAAGTTTTCTCATCGAAATTGGCCGTTCTGCTTGGCCGACCACCTTCAACGTACTGGGCAAGAAGAAAAACAAAGAAAAAACAAAACTTCACGATGAATTTATGCTCGCCAACTCAGCGATAACGAACCGAAGAGAATCATCATCGACGCCAGCGTACTCGCGGGCGTGAAAACGCTAGAGGCGTTATATGACCAACGAGCCAGTGCGAAATAAGCAAACGCAATTATAATTGTGTTACCGGATTATCTGATTTTCTCGCATGTACCCGCGCGTGTATATACACACACATTTCGAGCGCGAAACGAATTACCCAAGCTCTTCTTTTTTATTTCCCCACCTTCTTCTTCTTTTTCATCGTTATTTGCTTCATAACACTCGGACTCGTAGTAAACTCGGGGAGTACCAATGATTACGTAACTCCCGAGGGACAATTGTCCGCACGAAGAAATGACGATGGAATATTTTCGTGACGCACGAATGAACATCGCAACAACGAACTTATAACGATGTTAAGCTCTGTGAACGCAAAAACAAGCAAGTAAATTTGAAGAAGATGCATCACAAATTACAACCCATTTTTCCAAACCACATTTCTCGACGTCTTGGACCATTCTGAGTGTCCTGACATGAGAGTCTCGAAAAAAAATCAAATCTTTTCACGAAAAACAAAGTATTTTATCTTACAAATTCTTCGTGAAAAAGGACAGTTGGAACTAAATTGACCAAACCCGTCTGACAGACGCATCATTTATCTCAAAATGAACTTTCATTTGCATGGTTTGTCAGGTTATACTAACTCAGTCCAGGAACTCTGGGCTTCTTTCAGCGTTTCCCATCCAAGAACCACATGCTTTTCTCTCGACGTTCCGTTTCTGCTTTTCTCAGATCTTCTCGAGGATCACATTTGAATTACATTTATTCAATTAAAGTGTACCCAGACAGAGAGAGAGAGAGAAAGAGAGTGAGAGAGAGAAAGAGCAAGGAAGAAACAAGAACGAATAGCATTGTGAAAGATTCTCGAGAGACAGAATTACTTGCTTTTCTTCCAAAGAAGAAGAAACATTTCGGATCATTATTACCGTTTGTTTCAACGTCGTTTTCAACCCTCGTCTAAGAGCTTCCACGCTCATTTCTCTTTCTCCACGCTCTCTCTTCCTCTCTCAAACTCTCTCCCATCCTTTCTCAAATCCGATATTTATGATTTTTGTTTTGTTTCTTTCTGTTTCCCCACTGTCGGCCATTAGCGCACCGGAGGCCATCGGCCAAATCGGGTTTTCCTGGCGCGGCTTTCACAGTGCTTTTTTCTTTTTCTTTTTTTTTTTTTCGTTGTTGTTCTCCCCTGTCTTTCTCTAGCCTGGTTTCGCAGAGTATCTATCTGCCAGTCAACTCCAATATGCGGATATTGCTGGTAATGGTACCCACTGACCGTTTCCCCGAGTTCGCGTCACCAAGGATTTTTATCCAACAGCGAATTGACGTGCTCTGTTCTTTTTTAAATCCTCCTTCGGAGTGTGGTTCGATCGGTCGCTTCAGCACTTTACGAACGCGCCTTTAATATTTCTTTTTTTCCTTCCTCATGGACAGAGCTTTTTTTTTCGTGAAAAATCATTTTTTTTTTATTTAAAAAAAAAATAGAAAAAAAAATGCAGTAAAATAGAGGAACAAATGACGTATAGAAAAAAATGTCCAGGATGTAATATTCCTATTTTGATTATAAATGCTGCTGCGAGCAAAGTTTATGTAACATTTTTTTAATAAACTCTGCGAAAAAAATTGTTTTTCGAGTAAACGAGACGATTTTTCAATAATTCAGTATTCATTCTTTCCTAAGTCTTTAAAAATAAGTAGAATATCCTTTACGAATTTTTCGCAAATTCCAATCTGCTAATATTTCTTGTTATTTAAGATTTGCCAAGCAATCCTTCATCTTTCGAGTATCCTGCGTCAAATATCAGCTTCGTCCATTTTTCTCCCTCTTTCTGAGCACCGGCGACGTTAATTGAATAAATGTAATTCAAATATGGCCCTCGAGAGTATCCGAAGGAAAGAAGAAAGGATATCTGCCGAGGAATGAGTGTATATAGTTCCCGAGGAAGGAAAAAAAGCTCGACGACGCTTCGAGCTCGGACTGAGTAAATAAGATGACTAGGGTGTGGGGGAGGGGGGCTGCTGGGGCTGCTGGGGTCTGTGGGGTGTGGGTGAAGGGGCTTGATATCTTTTCTCGAAGTATTTTTCTTCTTTCTTACGCGCGAACGCTCATTCCAACCCCGCAGCCTCGTCCCTCATTTCACTCACACCCCTCTTCCTCTTTCGCCCTGCTTTTCCTATATATATATATATATATATATATACATAGTGTACGCCGTTGTGTTTGGCGAAAAGAAAAGAATGAAATAAAGAGAGCGTACAACGGGTTTTCTGTAGCGATCTCTTGGACGAGAGCTCGTCTTGTTTCTCGTCTCATCTCCAATCAAGGAGCCGGCCACCCCTTCTTCACTGGTGAAATAATATAGATATATACGGGGCATTCCAAGTGAAGCCGGGGAGTCGTTACCCTCGAACCGGCGAATATTTGTGATCTGTCATTTTTTGTTTTTGTTTTTCTAATACAAAAAAATGCCCAATATTCTTTTGGACATTTTTTTTTTAATTCGATGAAACTCGAAATGTTGAAAAAAAATTGTCTATAAATTTTGTGGTGTAAAAATATAGCTATTTTTTTTTATGACGTGCAAGTGCGTAAAGTAGACGAATAAAAAAAAATATTACGATACAGTTACATTTTTACACCACAACATTTATAGACAATTTTTTTTTGTATATTTTCAGATTCATCCAATTAAAAAAAAATTAGACACAATTTTTTTTCGAATTCCTTTTTAAAAATATATTTTCTGTTATATTCCAATTCTGACAAAAAAAAAGCATGCTAAAGCAAAAAGGAGAGGGGTGGGAAATTTCGAATAAAAATTGGGCCCCATTTTTTTGTCACAAAAAAACAAAAAATGATGAATCAAAATTATTCGCTAGCTCGAGGGAAACGACTCCCTAATTTTACTTGGAATGATCCATATATATGTAGATACGTATATACCAGCATTGGCGAATGTAGTGTCTGTACCTATTGGATACCTATAAGGCATCTGGGTTTGCCGTGGCGTGAGGGCCATAGATAACCTGAGGCATCGAGCCGGTACGTGGCGGGAATCAGGCCACACGGAAGAGTTACACCCTCGTAACAAGAAGCAACTTCTCTTTGGTCACCGTTTTTTTTTTTCTTTTTTTTTTTTTGGACGGAAGTGCGGCTATTCACAGTAAACTTTACGACACCCCCCATGAACAAAAAAAACTATATATGACAATAGACCTTTTATGTGAGGCATTTTTTTTTTTTTTTTTTTTTTTTTATCAATTGCACTTAGAGAAATCGTAGTACTCGTGACAACTATAAATTGACAACAGAGGAACGCACGATATTTTTTTTTAATTATTTTAACAGGTTATCTTTTAAACAAGCATTTAATTAACGTCTTCTAATGGAAATTATTCATAGAAAAAATGACTGAAATTATATAGAAAAAATTACTGTCACTTACAATTCAGTGATTTCAAGAAAATTTAAGAAACTTTGAATTCATTAATTTTTTTTTTCTTATTTGTTTCAATGCACGCAATTTTTTTTAAATACATGTAGTTTCATTTTTTTTTAATACACTCTATTATTAAATTAAAAAAAAAAAATTCTTATTTTTTTTAATTACAAAAATTTTCTAGCTTTTCTTAATTTTAATACATATAATTTCATTTTTTTCTAATTTGTTTCAATGCACTCAATTTAAAAAAAAAACGTATAACTTCATTTTTTTAAAATACACTCCATTACAACATTTTAAAAAATTGGAAATTTTTTTTTAATTTCATTGAAAAAATTTAAAAATTGCTACTTATTGCCAAAAAAATTTCTACAGTTTTAAAAAATGAGAATCTTTTTTTAATTTCGTAATGGAGTGTATTTAAAAAAAAATGAAATTATATGTATTAAAATTACGAAAAATTAGAACATTTTTTGTAATTAAAAAAGATTAGAATCTTTTTTTTAATTTCGTAATGGAGTGTATTTAAAAAAAATTAAATTTTATCTATTTTTTTTTAAATTGGGTTCTAATTTTTTTTAATTAAAGAAAATTTTCTAATTTTAAAAAATTTCATAATGGAGTGTATTTAAAAAAAGATGATATGTATTTTTTAGAAAAAAAAAACCCAAGATTAAAGATATAAAAAAAAAAATTCTTCATTCCTACCTTTTGATCCTTCTGCCATATGCATTGACCCTGTTTGGCAAGGACTTTACACACCAATTTGGCATCCTGGCCCGGATTCACTTCGGTGTACTGGGGCGTCTCCTCGAACTGCTGAATACCGTGGCAAACTGGAACATAAATTAATTGACTGGTCGTTAGGTGACGTTCTGCAATAATGCCTGAATTAGAGGCCCCGTATTACTGTTTACAATCGTGATGAGACGATTCAAGAGGAGACCTGTATATTTTAAGGGTTGTATACAGCGTTTATATAGTCGCAAGGGAGTTTCACCTTAATAGCTAGGCATGTATATCCGAAGATTCGGAAGCACTATCCGGACTCCTCGATACTGCGAGAGATTAATTATATTAGGGAAGTGATAGAGAGAGAGAGAGAGGTCAATGCTTTCAGCTCGATCTATTTCCCAATGCTGAATTTAATCCTCTGTTATTTCGTAGGAATATACATAGATAATGGATCGCTTATTCCGGCTCGCGAAGTGGAATAGGTGGCTGGAAATTACTGTAGTTGCTACAGTGAACTATCATATACAGGATGCCTCAAAATAAACAAATTTTATTACATTAATTTATCCATAACAAAAAAAAATAATAATGACAATTCCATCGCAATTTAATTCACAAATTTTCGAAGTAATTTTTAATAATTAATAGTCATCCATAGTGATTTTTAAACACTACATTTTTCACTAATATATTTTTTTTTTTAATTTGAAATTTTTTTTTTTTTTAATACTAGAGGATTAATTTTTTTTTTCATAAAATACATCTCAGAGGAGTGTCTGCAATTTTTCAGCAAAATGAAAAATTTGATGAAGACATTTTTTATATTACGATGGAGATTTAAAAAAAAAATTGAAATTTTGAGATGTAATAGGTGGCAAAATAAATTTTGTTAAATAAAATATTTGGTTGAAAGTTAAATAATATGTTTGTAAGTAGTTGATTGATTCGGTAGAATCTTGATTGTGAGGATTCAGTTAATTTGAGATTATTGAAGTATTGGGGAAATTTTAGTTTTATGGTTAATTTTGAAGCAAAGTGTAATATGGAGATCATTAACCGTGCTTCAAACCTCCACGAGACCCAGAAACCCGACACTCTCACGGTGAAACTGGACCCCCAATCTCGATAAGGAATAATCCCTGTGCATTCAATTAACTATGGCTACCTTGGCTATCATGGTAGAGGGATCGTGATAGAATCCATTCTGCAACGCGAATGAAAATCGGAGGAGACGATTTGGGCTTTACAATATTTTTATTCCTGTCAGAATTTCTCTGATGACACATTTTGAAAGTTAGTTTTTTCTTTATTGTTTCATAAACAGGAGACACGTTTTTTTTTACTAATCTGAAAAATTGGAAAATGCGGTTCCATTTTCTGAAAACGTGTATAGAAAAAAAAGTCACTTGGTACAAAAATTGGAACACACAGTTCCATTTTCCTAAAACGTGTACAGAAAAAAAGTCACTTGTTACAAAAATTGGAAAACACAGTTCCATTTCTCTAAAACGTGTATAGAAAAAAAAAAGTCATTCTGTACAGACATTGGAAAACACAGTTCCATTTTCCTAAAACGTGTACAGAAAAAAAGTCACTTGTTACAAAAATTAGAAAACACAGTTCCATTTCCCTAAAACGTGTATCGAACCAAAGTCACTCTGTACAAAAATTAGAAAACACAGTTCCATTTCCCTAAAACGTGTATCGAACAAAAGTCACTCTGTACAAAAATTAGAAAACACAGTTCCATTTCCCTAAAACGTGTATCGAACAAAAGTCACTCTGTACAAAAATTGGAAAACACAGTTCCATTTCCCTAAAACGTGTATCGAACAAAAGTCACTCGGTACAAAAATTGGAAAACACAGTTCCATTTCCCTAAAACGTGTATCGAACAAAAGTCACTCTGTACAAAAATTAGAAAACACAGTTCCATTTCCCTAAAACGTGTATCGAACCAAAGTCACTCTGTACAAAAATTAGAAAACACAGTTCCATTTCCCTAAAACGTGTATCGAACAAAAGTCACTCTGTACAAAAATTAGAAAACACAGTTCCATTTCCCTAAAACGTGTATCGAACCAAAGTCACTCTGTACAAAAATTAGAAAACACAGTTCCATTTCCCTAAAACGTGTATCGAACCAAAGTCACTCTGTACAAAAATTGGAAAACACAGTTCCATTTCCCTAAAACGTGTATCGAACAAAAGTCACTCGGTACAAAAATTAGAAAACACAGTTCCATTTCCCTAAAACATGTATAGAAAAAAAAGCCACTCTCTACAAAAATTGGAAAACACAGTTCCGTTTCCCTAAAACGTGTATCGAACAAAAGTCACTCTGAACAAAAATTAGAAAACACAGTTCCATTTCCCTAAAACGTGTATCGAACAAAAGTCACTCTCTACAAAAATTGAAAAAAACACAGTTCCACTTCCCTAAAACGTGTTCCGAAAAAAAAAAAGCAAAAAAGCAAATTTAAAAAAATTAAAGAACCTAACACAAAAAGTGTGGATTTTGTTTTTTGTTATTCAAGATAATAACTCACCGCCGGTAACGTGCGATCATTTAATACCCAAACTGTGGCCGAAAGCTTGATTAATTGTGAATACAACTCAGCACGGTAGATTTCATTCTGTTACACGCCGGTGTTGCTAATGGTCTAGCAGCTGTAGAGCCAGAATATTCGAAAGGGCTTGGGGTTCGTTGAGTGTTATACCTGAGCGAAGCATACCGGCAGCGTTCCAGCGGTATGTATTTATCCCGCTGGTGCGGAACGAAGGACCAGCTTTACACAGCTTTATCATATATATATATATATATACATATACACACACACACATATATATATATACATATATACATGTAAACATGTGAAGCTCATGCAACAGTGGAGAATTTCATGAATTCGCGAAGCACGAGTGAATTAACGCTGGTGGCTGGTTTCATCGTTAGCTCCAGGCCAAAACGTACATTCGGCACGAGGTCACGTGCTTCACAAAAGTCACTTCTCTATACGACGCACATATTCACCGAGATCCTGCGTATACCGCAGTTGCATACTTTAGAACGGTAACATTCGCCAGGACTCGACGCAATCGTGCATAAAAGCAAGTTTAGTGAGAGCAGCCAGGTCATCTCGAGTAAAGAAAAAAAAGAAAAGAAAAAAATTAAAATAATGTTGGTCTACATACATTTTTGAAAAAAAAAAAAAAAAAAAATGCATCACTCTTGTGGCGAACAAGAATGAATCTCTCATGACTTCAAATAAATATATATATGTCAGTCATAATGAAATAAAAAATGAGTTTTAATAATTGAAAAAAAATGTTCAATGTTCAAATTATTATCAATTATCGAAAATTTTATTCATGAGATAAAATAACCAAAATTTGTTTAGTGAATTAAATGTCTCGAGCAATAAAAGTTACATTTTTTGTTGTCAATTTTTTACAATATTAATTTGATAAATTGACACTGATTAAAAATTACAGATTTTCTTTTTTTTTTTTCGATATTACGTGAAAATAAATAATTAAAGGGGATTTCGCTCGAGGGTCGTTTTAACGCTTACAGGACGCGACTATAGTAGAGAGACACCCTTTATGTCCCAGGCTTAATAAACACACACATATGTGTGTCAAGCCAAATTACGCGTTTATATGTATGTGTATATGTATATATATACGCAATTTGGCTGCGGAAAATACGTTCATATAAAGTGGCTTTGTATGAAACGAGAGATGGACCGCATAAACACTGGAAAATCAACGAAAATCTGGTGTTTCGGGTGTTATAGCGTTGTTGAATAGATAATCATACAGCATCCCCAGCGATAAAAAACGAGATTCTGAGCTTCATGATTTTTTTATCGAGATTCATTTGATATTCATCGTTTTTTTTTTTTTTTTTATATTTATGTCGTTGGTTAACACAGGAAAAACAAAAATACAATTTGACAAAAAGAAAAGAATTTAAAGTCTATGCATGAGAAATTTATTAACGAAACGACTGAATTTTTATAATTCTTGGACATGAACTAAAAAAAAAAAGTTTGACATTTTTATTGCATAAAAAAATAATTCGAATTAATAGACAGAATAAAAAAAATTGAAAATACTTTTTATCTTAAGATACGTTGTTCCAAAAAATTCCATCCCTAGTATTTTTTTTTACAGTGTAATTTTTTTATCGTGTTTCATTCTATATTGATAGTTTTTTTTTAAATATTTACATTGTTGGTCAAAACTGAAAAAAAAAAATACAATTTGACAAAAAGAAAAAAAATTAAAAATCTATGTATAAGAAATTTATTAACGAAACAACGGAATTTTTATAATTCTTGGACGAAAAGTTGAAAACAAAAAAATCACTATTTTTATTGGGAAAAAAAAATTGAAGGATCAAAAATTCCTTCCCTAGCATTTATTTTCCAGCGTGATTTTTTTATCCCTTCGATATTCATCTTTTTTCTTTTTTAATATTTACGTCGTTGATTAACACTGAAAAAAAAAAAAATACAATTTGGCAAAAAGAGAAGAATTAAAAATCTATGCATAAGTAATTAATTAGCGACTCAACATAATATTCATAATTCTTGGACAAAAATTAAAAACAGAAAATTTACCATTTTCATTACAAAAAAAAAAAAAAAAAGCTCCAAATTAAAAAGCAAAATAAAAAAGTCTTCAATCTACTTTGAATCCAAAAATCCGTTATTCCAAAAAAAAAAAGAAAAAAATGCCTTCCCCAGCAATTTCTTAACAATAGCGAATTGAACATACATAAATTAATTTCATAAATGACTCTCGTCTATTCACTGCGAGAGAAAAGCTTCTTATTCTCTCTCGTGGCGTTGGAATCTGATGATCTCGAAACTAAGAGACCAGAGAGAGAGAGAGAGAGACAGATACACATAAAGCCCAAGTGCAGGGAGTTCGCTAACAGGTCAGGCTGCTTGAACCCGCTTTGAAAAAAAAAAAAAAAAAAAAAAAAAAAGAGAAAAAGCGTCGAGGAGCCCCCGACGGAACTTGCTTTTGTTCGGTTCCTCGGGAACACGAAGTGTCTTCCGACGCCTCGGAGACCACGCGCTTGCTTCAATGCAAGCACACGACTCCACTGGCCGCCCACTATATATACTGATACTCTCTTCCACGGCTCTGTGTGCGAAGCCTGTTCGTAATAATGGAGAGCCAAGCGACGACAACCCTTTAAACTCCCCTCTCGTATCAAACTCAGTGCCTTTTGCTGCCTTCAACTCTTAAGAGACCTGCTTTCACGTCGTCGTCATTCATCCCTCTTTCTCTCTCTCTCTTTCTCTCTCCCTCTCTCTCTTTCTCGCTCTCTCTCCCTCTCTCTCTCTGTCTCTCTCTCTGTCTCTCTCTCTGTCTCTCTCTCTGTCTCTCTCTCTGTCTCTCTCTCTCTGTCTCTCTCTCTGTCTCTCTCTCTCTCTCTGTCTCTCTCTCTCTGTCTCTTTCTCTGTTTCTCTCTCTATCTCTCTCTCTCTTTGGTCTTCTTGCTTTCTCTTGCTTACATCTCTGCTCCAGATGCAGCATCTGGTTATGTACAACCTACCCCAACGGGAATCTTGAAAACGAGGATATAAATTTTACATTTCGTCTCTCTCTCTTTCTCCCTCTCTCTCTTTCTCCCTCTCTCTCACTCTCTCTCTCTTTCTCCCTCTCTCTCACTCTCTCTCTCTTTCTCCCTCTCTCTCACTCTCTCTCTCTCTTTCTCTCACTCTCTCTCTCTCTCTCTTTCTCTCTCTCTCTCTATTTCTTTGTGTACAGAAACACCGGTTTCATCCTCGACTCCATGACTTTCACTTCACTTTCTCTCACTTCCCGTGTTTTCACTTCACGTTCGTTTAATTCTACGACATAATGATAATGTTCTCGTTGCGGCTTGTTGGGGAAAAAAGATTTATTGTATCTCTGGAAATTAATAAGCAAAATTTCTACTATTTTTAGAACTATATTTTTTTTTTTTTTTTTTTAGGTGAGATGAATTATTTTTATTAGCATTTGGGGAATATTTGATCAGTTTTGAGGATATTTTGTTTGAGAATTTACAATAAAGATGAGAGACTTAAATTTTGGTTGGTATTTTTAAATGTCTTTTAATACAATTTTCGGTTTTATTCTGTGATGTTTTTTTTTTTTTTTTAGATTTTTGGATTCTTTGTTTTTGAGAATGAGATATTTTTGAAAAATTTACTTGTTTTGAAAATTGAATGGCAATTAAATTGTCTTGGCATAAAAGTTGTATTTTTATATTAATTTTTCAGTATTTAAAGAAAGAAAAAAAATTATCAAGCTAACCATAATTTTTTTACAAAGAATTTGAGTTTTTTTTTTCTACTAAATATCAATTTTTTTTTGTCGATACTAACGTTTGAAGATTTTGCAAATTTAATCGGAATAGAGATTGATTTTTCGAAAATAAAAATAAACTTGAATTATTTTGTAAAAAAAATTCATAAAAAATTTCATGAAAAGTACAAATTTCCAATATACTTTTTTTTTTCACTCTCTTATTAAATCAATGTAAATTTATTTCTTAAAAAAAAAAAAAAAATTTATAAGAAATTTCATGAAAAATAAAAATTTGCAATTTATTTTTTTTTTCACTCTCTTATTAAATCAATGAAAATTTATTTCTGTAAAAAAAACGTTAATAAAAAATGTCATGAAAAATAAAAATTTGCAATTTATTTTTTTTTTCACTCTTTCATTAAATCAATGTAAATTTATTTCTATAAAAAAAAAAATTAATAAAAAATGTCATGAAAAATAAAAATTTGCAATATATATTTTTTTCACTCCGTTATTAAGTAAAACATGTATAATATGATTTGTTCCCTCTGCTTTCGCGCTTTTCTCATTCTTCTTTCGACTCACATTCTCTCGTTACGTATTTATAATAGACACAGAGTATAACGCGAGGTGGAAAAGCAAAAAGAGAGGGAAGAAATATGAGTGCGAGCGTGAGCTTCGACCTAAATTACCTTTTCCGTCGAAATGGATGAGAATCTCTCGAACGGGATGACGAATAACAGAAAAATTAAAGGGGCGAGGGGGGGGGAGGAAAGAAAGATGGGTAAAGACGTGTCTTCGTTCCACTCATGCGAGGAATTACTTGTCAACCCTCACTCTGCTTTTTCCACTACTGCTTGCTGCTGCTGCTGCGAGAGTTAGCATCGACGTTGCACTCGTGCTTGTGAATACCAGAGGGATTTGTGCTTCACGAGTGCGACTCACTCTTGCACTGGGTTATCGAGTCGGATCTGTTTTATTTATTTTATTTTTTTTTTTTTTTTTTTTTTAGTACTCATGGGGTTTAAAAATTGAACTTTTGCGACGAATCGATGACCGGATTAATGACGTTTTTTCTACTTAAAAAAAAATACAGATATTTTGTGGAGTGTCTACTTCGAGATTGTAAGACTTTTGGAAGTAAGAAAAAAAGGTATTTTGTCTATTTAGGGTCAATAATGCATTTCCACATTTTTAGTTTTTTTTTTTAGATTCCCAAATTACTTAAAAATTTTTTTTTTAAATATTAATAATGTTTTGTAACAAAATTAAAAAAAAATTATTTGAGATCAAATTTCTATTTGGGATTAATAATGCATTTCCACATTTTTAGTTTTCTTTTTTAGATTCCCAAATCATTTTTTAAACTTTTTTAAAAAATATTAATAATGTTTTCTAACAAAATTTAAAAAAAATTATTTGTAGTCAAATTTCTATTTGGGATTAATAATGCATTTCCACACTTTTAGTTTTTTTTTTAGGTTCCCAAATGATTTTAAAAATTAAAAAAAAACTATTAAAAATGTTATCCACATTTTTAGTATATTTTTGTTTAGATTATCAAATAATTTTTTTTCCTAATTTCCCTTAGAAAATATTAATAATATTTTCAAACCTACACTTATTTTTTCTAAACCATCGACTTTTTCTACCATTCTGAGTGTCCTGTCACAAAAATGTAAAAAAAAAAAAGGAAAATTGTCACAAAAACAAAACTTCCTCTATACGAAAGTAAAATAAAAACGCCCTTTTTCCTGACTCCCCAAAAGCACAAAAAAAAAACCTTACCCTTACATTTTCGTCTCTCAAGTTAATGTAGTCGATATGCATAAATAAACCAGCGATCGATGTGCGTGATTATTACAATACAAAATTAGCAATTGAAATTTAGTGCAGAATATTGATAATACGATATACCAATAATAACAAACATGCGAAATTTCAGATAAAAGCTAATATTCGTCTCTTTTAACAAACGCGTTAAATTCGCTTAACGACCAAACATCCGTTGGCACAATTGCTTCGCTCATTAAAAACAAAAAAACATTAAAAAAAAAAAAAAAAAAAAAAAAAAACAAAGAAAACAAAACATCACAAAATGTATATTTTATTTCGTCAGATGCCCCAAATGTTACGCTCTGAAAAGCCGAAAAAAAAAAAACAACTTTGTCGTATAATTGAGTTACAAATTGGGGATCGGTGGGTTGAATTTGCATGGATTAATGGCTCGAAGTGCGTGTGAGCGTAAAAACTCGGTCGAGTGTAGGAGGAGTTCGCCGAGAGGTGAATTACAATTTTGCAAGCTGCACACACCCAAAAGAGAGAGAGAGAGAGACACACACTGTCGACTGTTGTGACGATATTCCAACAGTGTTGGTGCATTGCATTGCACTCTGGTGCATTTATAAACACACAATACTGCATAGAGATACACGCAAACTAAGCAGATTCGTGACTCTAATTCATTCACAGACAGACGTATGACTCGAGAGTTTTTTCGTCGTTTCTCCTAACCAGCCTTTTTTTTTTTTTTTTTTTTTTTTTTTTATTGTCAACCAGCACACAATTAGCCTAGAGGATAATTCACGTCAGCGTCTCTTTTCACATCACCGAGTCGTTATTACGTCGTTACACAGCGAACGAGTAGTTCAATCGTTATGCAGCACTGATTTTAGCCATCCCACTATTTGAGAAAAGAGAAAAAAAAGAAAAACTGTGGTGAAAGCTCCACGGCTCTTCTCTCTCAGCGGACAATAAAAAAAATCGGGTCGCGCCAAGGAAAATGAAATGAAAAGCGTAAGGCTGTGATGCGGTTGAAAAAAAAAAAAAAAAAGAAGAGGGAAAAGAAAAAATGGAAGAGAAATGAAGGAAGTTCGAAAGAAAGAATGAATAATCGGGGGGAAAAAAGAAGAGAAATGAGAGACACAGAGGTAACGACTCCGATGGTGTGTCAGAGAGCAACCAACGAATCGAACCGCAAGCCACGTGCAAACCAAGTTTAATCGTGAAACTTGAATGAACCGAAGCAGGCGTGCCAACGTATATATCCCGCTGCTGATGCTACTGCTGATGATGCTACTACTGCTAGGGCTGCTGCTATGCGCGATCAGGATGGAGTTATGTATGAGACATTCTTCGTCAAGTAGATCACTTTTTTTTAATTTGTAGTTGTTCTTTTTTTTTTTTTTTTTTTTTTAGTAATTCTGAGACTTTTTATTTTGCTCTTAATTTTGTATGAACTGCAGTGATTTGCATAGAATCTATGGAAAAATTGGCAGAGTTGGAAATATATATTTGGAGTCGTGAAAAATGTAATTAGAAAAAAAATTATAATTATAATTTTTTTTTATAATTATAATTTAATATAAATTGGCAGAGTGGGGAAAATATATTTGGAGTCGTGAAAAATGTAATTAGAAAAATAAATTATAATTATAATTTTTTTTTTTCAGTAATTCTGAGACTTTTTATTTTGCTCTTAATTTTATGTAAACTGCAGTGATATGCATAGAATCTATGGAAAAATTGGCAGAGTTGGAAAAATATATTTGGAGTCGTGAAAAATGTAATTAGAAGAAAAAATTATAATTACAATTTTTTTCCACTAATTCTGACACTTTTTATTTTGCTGTACAGAAGAAAAATAAAGATAGAAAAATTAACAGCGTGGGAAAAATATATCTGTGGGGGTGAAAGGCATAATAAAGAAAATACGTGGCTTATTTGACGTAGAATGCCTCATATATCGTATCAAACAGTGGGAACTCTTTTTCCCGCGGGATTTACTCCAACGCACCATACGGATAGCAGACGGGTCAATATAGAGTAACTATAAAGCTTTTTACTATTTTTAAGTTTCTTTTTTTTTCAGGAAGACAAATTAATGTAAATTACAGAATTAAAACTGAATTGAAGATTATACAGATTTAACAGAAATATTGTGGTCACAAACGTCTACAGAAATTTTGTGTTAATTTTCTCACCATTTTTATGACAATTTTTAGTTTAAAAAAAAAGCTACACAAATGTCTTAAAATTTTTTTTTTTACAAAAAATATGTATCTTTCTTTTAGAATTTAATTTAAACAAAGAAATTAGTAAATAAAAAAATATTAAATTAATAACACATGTATTAAAAAAAAAAATATTTTCTTCGTTTCGGCTTATAATTTAATTATTTTATCAGCCAACGAAAAAAAAAAAAAAAAAAAAAAATCTGTTTCGAATATTTCGTTATATTTTTTTCAACCTGCGTCTATTCGTTCTTCGTACCATCGATTTGCCCGAGGGAAGCAAAAGCGTACGCGAGCGTGTTATAGATATGCAAATATTTTTCAACCGATTCGTCGTCTCCAGTTTCGGTGGATAATAAAAAAAAAAAATAAAAAAAATAAAAAATTTTCCCACATTTCTTTGGGTTACATAGGAAAATTATATTTCCATAGCTTTTCTGATCGACTGCAGTGTAGAGATTCGCATGTACATATTTTTCCAGTAACGAATTTTATTTCATTTATTTTTTTTTTTTCGTATCTTCGACCCGGACCAACGAATTGCGGAAACGAATAGGAACGGAAAGTAAAAAAAAAAAAAAAAAATACAGAAAAAGAAAAGAAATTGTCGAAAGAGGTGAAACATATTTTTACTCGAATCAAACGGACTCGGATGATGAGGGATCAGCGAGAGAGAAAGAAGGGGCAACGAAAGAGAATGCGAGTCGACCGGATTTGCCGTTTCTCTTTTTTCTTTCTTTCTTTTTTTTTTTTGTATTTTATTTTATTTTATTTTTTTTTTCTTTTTGCCTAGCAGCGCAGCACAGCGAGTGCGGGGGTAAGGGCGAGCTCGCGTAAAAAAGTTAGATCCCCTCGTTAGCGAGGATTGCAGGTCCTTTGTAACCTGGCGCAACGGCGTGTGGCGTTGGGCTTCGACGTTGGGATTCCGTGTGGCAGCGGAAAAGAGCGAAAGAGCACAGCAAACTACGGGTTTCAACGAAGAAAAATAATAAATTCTGCTTTTACCCTTTCTGAATCCTTCGCTGCTTTTGTGTATGTATGTATGTAGGTGTGTGTGTGTGTGTGTGTGTGTGTAAGCGCCATTCACCATACCGGAAGCTGACGCTCACGGCATGTGTACCTTCCAGGTCTTTCGGTCACAAATTCTTCGACAACAATTTGTCAGCATTCTTTTTTTGCAGCATTCATTTCTGTACAATGTTGAATTTAAAACCTTGACCGAGAGATACACTTTTTTTTTCATTTTTGCTGCAGAAGGAGCTTTGAATGATTTTTTTTTTAAATTAATACACTGGATAAATTGTTATGATAATTTGGATTTTCAGCATTTTTTTTTGGTATGCATTTCTGTAGAATGTTGAATTTAAAACCTTGACCGAGAGATACACTTTTTTTTCATTTTTGCTTCAGAAGGAGCTTTGAATGATTTTTTTTTAAATTAATACACTTGATAAATTGTTATGATAATTTGGATTTTCAGAATTTTTTTTTTGTTATGCATTTCTGTAGAATGTTGAATTTAAAACCTTCACCGAGAGATACACTTTTTTTTTCATTTTTGCTTCAGAAGGAGCTTTGAATGATTTTTTTTAAAATTAATACACTTGATAAATTGTTATGATTATTTGGATTTTCAGAATTTTTTTTGTTATGCATTTCTGTAGAATGTTGAATTTAAAACCTTGACCGAGAGATACACTTTTTTTTCATTTTTGCTTCAGAAGGAGCTTTGAATGATTTTTTTTTTAAATTAATACACTTAATAGATTGTTATGATAATTTGGATTTCCAGCATTTTTTTTTTGTTATGCATTTCTGTAGAATGTTGAATTTAAAACCTTGACCGAAAGAAACACATTTTTTTTTCTTTCATTTTTGCCTCAACAGGAGCTTTAAATGATTTTTTAAAATATTTATACACTTAATAAATTCTTGTGATAATTTTGATTTCTGAAAAAAATTTAGGTGAAATCTTTAAAAGCCATAAATTGTTATTTTTCTCTTAAAAAGATAAACAATCTTTTTAAGAGAAATAAAATAATATTCATTTATGCGAGGTATTAAATTTGTTGAAAAAGTTCGAATTTTATAGAAACAGATTTTTCTTCTCAAATATTTCTCAAAATTGCACTTAAAAAAAACAAAAAAATACGTATTTACACTATTTTTTAATAGGAAATATTTTTCTGTTTAATATGAAAAGCAACAAAGATTCGGTAAATTAGACAAATCTATGTACATTTTTCTTTTGTAAAATTAGAATTGACAAAAAGAAAAATATTGTAGATTCAATTAATTCACCAAAAAAAAAAAGTAGTCTCTAAAATTTTCAAAATTTTGTACGCTTCTGGTTCCACCGAAAAAATTAATTTAAAAAAAAAAAAATTCGAAAAAAATTCCCTCGGTACTTTCAACATATATATATTTTTTTAACATTCTAAAAAATGTACCTGCCTCAAAAATATTCGTTCACATGACAAAACAAAAAAAATTATCTGGTCTTTCAATCCACTTCACATTCCAATAAAATCTTGTAGATTTTTTTTTTTTTTTTTTTCAAAATCCACCAAAGTCTCAGGTGTTTCGTGGATAACGACGTCGAAGCGGTAAAGATAGAGATACAAAAACAAAAAGAAGAGCATCAAACTCGTGCGAATACTCTTGAGAGCGATAATACGCTTCACGGTGTTGAGGAAATGGAGTCGCGCGAGAGGGGAAGCAAGCCAGTGACTAAATAGGTTTGTATCCTCGTCGAGAAGCAAATTAGATTACGTACGGGAACAATCTACGTTGTTGAGTTTCGTCTCTCTGTGTAGAGTGAACGTCGACGAGGGCGATGTTTAGGTAAGACTGGGGGAAATGATGGTCACTTAAGAGAATAATTCCTAGTTTCCTCGAATAGCAATAAATTTAACATGAAAACCGCGAGTCACCAAAAATTTGGATTTACATTTTTTAGTCCATTTTTTGTTTATGAAATTCACTTGAAAAAAATATTTATAGATCGTTGAAAGCCGGTGAAAATTTGTATTATTATTTTAAAATCCGACAAAAAAAATTGTGAAGCTTTAAACAGCTAAATACTTTTTTTTTGACAAACTAGATCTTTCGGGAAATAAAAATTCCATCACAAAAAAAAAATACATTGCTTTCTTTTACAAATTTCGCGATGAGAGAGTAATAATTTTTCTAAAGAGTAGAATTGAATATTTGGTACTTTGCCTGAAATGTCAAAATCAGTTTCTTTTTTTTAATTTTCTTTTTTCACGTTTCAGGTAAAGTGTCAGAAGGAGTGGCGATTTTGGGTTGAATTTCAATACCAAATCTACATTTTATACATTGAAGACGGACATAAAGTTTCAGTGCGGTCAGCAAATTTTTACAAAAGTTATTGTGTTTTCGGACAGAACCTACCACAGACAGACAGACAAAAAGGAATGAATGCTTTTTTTGGAATCTAGGACCCTGAAAACATCTATTTCCATCAAAATCTGTAGGTCGAATTTTTTATTAATTGCAATTCTTTCCCTTTTACACGCTATATAATGAGAAAGTAAAAACTGAAAACCAGAATGGTATAAAAAAGGAAGATCAAGTGTATCCAACAGTCGAAAGGAGTTGTCATCCGCTGAGGTATTTTATATCCGGCGTCAGAGTTATCCCGAAGCTCTTCGTTCCGTCTGCATATACAATTCTTAATAAACGCTTGATAAACCGCAGCTTTTCTCCACATTTCTTCCCGTCGTTCCGGAAGCCTTAGAACCGTCGACTCCTGACTCAGCAAAACCGGCGTACCGTCGGTATCCACAAGATAAAGCAGCGGTGAGTAAAAGTGCGCTCATAGTGGAAAAGAAAAAAAAAAAAACAAAAAAAACAAAAAATACATTTCCGTCTCTCCTGTTTATCTGTTTTCCAGAGTACGATTTTTGACAAACAAAAACCCAACGTAGAATTAAATTCGTCCATCAACTTTTTCCCTCTTTTGTCCGGCTTTCTTTCAATTCTTACATCGCGAGTCGCGCGGTAATTAAATAATATATATATATAATTTTGAATTTATTTTTTAGCCATTCTTGCGCTGTTGGGCTTTAGAATTTTTACACATAGGTTTTACATTTCGACAGTCTCTTCACGTTTATCTTAAGTATTTGTTTATAAACATTTTTTTGGTTTTCCTCAAAACTCTTCATCCTTAAATTATCTTGCACACTCGTTCTTTCTCATTCACTCCTCTTTTCCCTCATTGCTCTCTCAGAATCTCTACAATATTTGCATAAACTAGGTTTCATCTCGCTTCTCAAAATTCTATTCCATTCATTTTGATACCCCCCCCTCTCCCAATTTTTAAATACTTCATCTCTCATCTCTTGCCACTTGTCCACTGTATTCTTGAATTCTTGGCAATGATCAATATGTTCGATATTTTCCTTCCCCTGAGTGGTAAAAAATGTAATTAGAAAAATAAATGATCTCCCTCTCCCTCTCCCTCTCCCTCTCCCTCTCCCTCTCCCTCTCCCTCTCCCTCTCCCTCTCCCTCTCCCTCTCCCTCTCCCTCTCCCTCTCCCTCTCCCTCTCCCTCTCCCTCTCCCTCTCCCTCTCCCTCTCCCTCTCCCTCTCCCTCTCCCTCTCCCTCTCCCTCTCCCTCTCCCTCTCCCTCTCCCTCTCCCTCTCCCTCTCCCTCTCCCTCTCCCTCTCCCTCTCCCTCTCCCTCTCCCTCTCCCTCTCCCTCTCCCTCTCCCTCTCCCTCTCCCTCTCCCTCTCCCTCTCCCTCTCCCTCTCCCTCTCCCTCTCCCTCTCCCTCCCCCTCTCCCTCTCCCTCCCAAAAGGTATAATAAATAATAATTTTTTTTCTATACTTCTTTTTACACAAATTTTTGTGTTAAATTTGTGGAATCTTTCTGTCGATTCAAAGGCTTCGAGCGGAAAATCACTTGAATAAAAGATATGTGTCAATAAAGCCATGAAAAATCCTTGGAGGGTTTAATAGCCAGAGGAAAAGTTAAAGAAGCATGAACGAAAAATTCACTTGGTCGCGTCCACGTTCGAATTCTCCGTTTGCATACATAGCAGTCGTTACGGTTTAGACTTCTGGTTTGACTTTGAGCTTTGTATACTTGGCTCGGTAGGTTCGCGCTCCGACGATAATAAAGAATAACGCTGGGGAGGAGGTCTCAAAAGCTCAAAGTTAAATTTGCGGCTCGTACTATAAGAAGAAGAAGAAGAAGATGAAGAGGAAGAAAAAGAGCGTCTTGTCTGTATTGTCAAAGGATCATTGCCTCGATTCCTTGGCTTGCAAGACGGAAACTACAATTCCACGTAAATTTACTTTCACACAGACACACACACACAGACACACAGACACATACACTCAGAGAGAAAACTGAAGAGGAAGCACGTGAGGGGAGAGTGGAAAAGGATATAAATTGCTGGAGGAGCTCGTTAGGACTCACCGAACGTATCGTTCCGGTATGGAACAAGCCGAGGATGAAGTATCACGAGAGGAGAGTTGAGTGGCCGGTTTTACGCTTCTCGCTTTTCTTCACCCTTCCTCTTCTCTTCGCCAAGTTTCGCCCTTATGCGATTCGCAAAAGCGTCGAGGCATCGCGTAACATCGTTGAGTTATGGCGCCGGGTTGTTGCTACCAAGTACTTGTATTTCGTACAGTGTATACGGGGCATTTCAGGCCAAGTCAATCAAGTCATGACCTCCATATTGACCCCCAGCTTTCGAACATTTTCCAAACGGCGTTAATTTTCTTTTTCTATCTCATCAGTTCCATCGTGAAATCATTGTTTTTTTTGTAAACTCAAAACATTGATTTTTGACAACAAAAAATACACGTACGGACATTTTTTTTCCAAACCGCTTTTCTCGACATTTTCAATTGCATTCTGACTGAAAATTCATTCGATAAAGCAAAACACGCGTTCATAGTAACGTCCATTTCACATGGAACGCCCTTTACACACCAAGTCCATACATTATCGTATGTTATTCAAAGGAGCAAGAGGAACAGATACACATGAAAGCCCCCCCCCCCATCCATCCTCCCCCCTCCAAAGTGCGTCTAGAGTGGAGTATACATACATATATATATATACATATATATAGCTACAGCACATATACGAGAAACGCGTTGGAGGTTGTATCAAGAGAGCGTGTCGAGTATCGAGAACCTCAGTCATAATTAATATTGAGTATCAAAGTCGGTCGCTAAGAGGCGAACGCGTGGATGCTCTATTGGGGCCGTAGTCTAGCTAACTCGCGCTTTAACAAGCTAACAAGGTTATATTGGCCTTGCGAGACACATACCACTACTACTACATATTGCCGTGCACTATAAAGTAATATTTCCGCGTGTATATCACGTGTGTGTATGTATAGAAACACACACATACACAGCGTTTAATACGGATGGTACACCGAAGTGTGTCCCATCGTGAACCAACTGCCATCAGCAGTTTTGGTACACAAACTCTGTTGTATATGTAGGCAACAGTTATATAATGTCGTTGGGCTTTAACGTTAAAGCGATTGGTAAGGTGCGTAAGTCGTTTCGCTTGCTCGGCGAAGCGTAAACACCGACATTAGTTGACTGGGTTAATGTCGCGGATGAAATCCGACGTAAGACGTATTAGGTATACTCCGTCTGAGCTGTACTTGCTTTTACTACTGGCGTACCCAACGGGCGCTGTTACCACTTGCCCGACCTCAAGCAGCTACGCGACACCATTCATTCGTTGGCCGGATAACGGGGGCTTTACTACTTATTCTTACTGACCGTTTGAAGGTCCTTAAAAATGTCAACTACGAGTTCCCATTTATCTTTTGATTGCTGCAGTTTCATTCCGAGTTTTGTGCGTGCCAATTGGAACACAAGGCTTTTCAATGTAGCAGTTGGATTTGGTGATTTTAAAAAATATATGAAAAATAGGCTTTTTTTATTTTTTTTTTTTTAGAAAACTATTCAATTGGCCGACGGCTGACTAACGAAGACCGTTACTACTGAATTTCAGTGGGTGTTTCAAATAGTACAAGTTGGCCTTTATTTGTCATTGCTGGTACTAATTACAACTACCTCTGTGTCAGGGCAATGGATCCCCCCCCCCCCCCCCCTCCTTCCCCATTTCAACATTACCCGCATGCTCTGCGTGGCAAAAAATTCTTTGTTGAATAGGTCAATAGTGGAAATTTTCAAAAAATAATACCAGAGGCTAATTAAGTGAGATATTGGTCTTTGAGAATTTTTTTTTCAGATTTTTCGAAATGAATTTTCAGATTTTGCTTAAATAATCTCTAATTAGGCCTTTTTATTAATAGTTATTTAACGTTCATTGTGAAATAAAGTATATATATATATACATTGGAAATATCTGAATGAAATTTTAAAAATCATGTTTTGCATACATAATTTTTCTAACTGCTGCCCATTGTAAAGTTACAATTTTTTCTACGGACATGTTTCATTGTTGAAAAAAGGCCTAAAAAAATATAAGGTACACATACTTAAAAAATAATTTTCAGATTTTATGATTAAACTAGATTAATTTTCGAATTTTGTATTAAAAAAATGAAAGATATAGAAATTCAGTGGATGTTGAGCTGCGGCTGCAAACTGCCTGGGTGTCTTTCTTAATTAAATTAAGACATTTCTTTACGTTTCGACTCGGTTCTGAGTCATCTTCAGAATTTCTTTTATTTCTGTCGTGCGACCAGATATAGAAATTCTTCGAGATATCTTTTATTTTTCTTTAAAAAAAAAAAAAAAAAAAAAAATTTGAAATTTTCCGATTTTTTAATTTGTCGAAATAAATTTAAAGAATACAAGGAAAAAAAGTTATATTTTTACCCCCCAGAATTTTTTTTTACAAAAAGTCGTATACTTTGTTTATGTTAATCAAGGAGAGGGGAGAAAAATTCCAAAAATATGTCGGCCTTCATTTTTGTCCCAAAAAAATAACAAACCACAATTATCAGCTAACTTGAGAGAAATGACTCCCTGATTTCACTTGGAATGCCCCATATATATATATATATATATATATATATATATAACATAGAGATGAAACAATTGTACTGTACAGTGCTTTGACCGAGTGTACGGAAAGTAATCAGCGCGTCTGTGATGACTATGATGGGACGGACAAGGAGAACGAAGTCGTCGTTCTACTCTAAAGCCACATCGACCACGACGTTATAAAGGAAACCAGTCAGTACTGGTCAGACGTGACCATTAGACGTTGTCCTGTAACACACAGTGCACTATAGTCAGTGTACTGTATATGTGTTTCCGTACATAGTACAAGGAAGATGTGATATCCTCTCTCTTCTCGTCGGTATATATGTGTATCTCAGTGGAGGAGGAGGAGAAGGAGGAGGAGGAGTGGTGGGTCCCTATATAGTTCAGGGGAAACTCGGACCTTGAGCATACAAGCGCAAACTGTACGTCGTGGGAGTAATTTGTGGAACGACTACCACCCGCATCGGCGCCTCTGAGAGTTCCTGATGCGAGAGAGATCCACCTGCTATTTCGCCTATACTTCCTGTCTGTAACTACTTCTGTTAACTAATCCATTGACAATTGTCACGTGTATATCTCGTTACCACGACGGTGCATAAAAAGCTATGATGTACTTTATTAGTGATATTTCTCCGGAAGAAGGTTCTTAAATTACTTAAATGTCAGTAATAGTCAAATTTGGGTTGAATTTTTTTTTCGGTACAATTTGGATGCGTATTTCTGAAAAATGTTTTCAAGATCGGTATGAAAAATAATTCCAGTGGATCGTTTTGGTTTATTGTTAATATTTCTTTTTATGAATACACAGATGTTTTTTTAGAAAAATCGTTGCTTTGAAAATAAATGGGATTCAGCCTAGTTAGACGATTGCATTTATGATGACGTCAGTTTGAGGTGAAACGTGTTATAGATATACAGAAGGTGCAACATGTACGATACACTTTGACGTATATAGGGCGCCATAATGTAATATACTCTCTACTCTATTACAATCGTGCCCGCTGGCCATAGGGATCCCTGTTTCGAACTAGTTCGTCGTTGCCAAAGAAACGACTACGATGAAAACGCGGTGAAAATACGACGGAGGGGAATCAGATAGAGAGAGAGAGAGAGAGAGAGAGAGAGAGATGAAGAGAACGAAAGTTCGTTACTCGACACTGATGGAAAAAGAAATTGTGGTAAATCGAGCACGCGGATTCGAGGTAACCGACGTGCGGGCTCCTCCGTCTACGGACTTCTCACCCTAAGCCAGTACTGTACAAAGTATTACTGGCAATGCCTATGAAATAAAACACCTAATTTTCTTGCTATTTAAAAAAAAAAAGCAATTACAATTTTTTTTACTTTTTATCTCTGAGTATTATAAAAATATTTCGTCGGCGCCGTATAGGACAGGAGGTCATCAAATGAACTCTAAATAATCAGGCCCAGGGAGGCTACCCCCTCTTCCTGGGCTTGTCCCCTATAAGAACCTTCTCCCAGAGCCTGATTTTTCCAAGTCCTTCATGAAATCCTCCTTCCAGAGCCTGATTTTTCCAAGTCCCCCATGAGACTCTCCTTCCAGGGCCTGATCTTTCCAAGTCCCTCATAAGATCCTGCTCCCAGGGCCTAATTTTTCCAAGTCCTTCATAAGATTCCCCTCCAAGAACCTAATTTTTCTAACTCCCTCATGACATCCTCCTTCCAGAGCCTGATTTTTCCAAGTCCTCCATGAAATCCTCCTTCCAGAGCCTGATTTTTTTCTAAGTCCCCCATGAGACTCCTCCCAGGGCCTGATTTTTTTCAAGTCCCCCATAAGATCCCCCTCCCAGGGCCTAATTTCTCTAAGTCCCCCATGAAATCCTCCTTCCAGAGCCTGATTTTTCCAAGTCCCCCATGAGACACAGCCCTCCCAGGGCCTGATTTTTCCAAGTGCCCCATAATATTCCCCGAAGGTTTTGCATCTTTGAGTCTCCTCGTATATCCCATAGAAATCCAGGAAATAAGTTATACGACAGGAAAATAAATACGACGAAGCGCCGTCGTGCTTCCCTCGCAGCGTCTATATTTCTAGATTTAAAATCAATCGACAGGACATACAGAAGACGTGTCTGTGTCATGTATATCCAATTCAGTGCCCAACCAGCCGCGTCCACTGTTAGGTTTCTCCCGTACGAGCAAACGACAAAGCGTTTTACGTTTCTCTTCATTCGTATCCACATATGTTATTCCGCGGTGACTCGTCGACGTCGTGAGCGGACGACCGTTAGCGGCAGCACGTCTACGTCGCCGACGTAGTAAACCTCCGGCATCCGGATATTTATTCCAAGCGCGTACCTCCACGTCTGCCTTCAGGGACTGAAAACGCTCGGTTCTCTCCGGACGTTCCAACCATAACCACATACACACATATAAACTTATATACATATACATCATTTCTTTCGCTTCTCTGTCTGTCTGTCTGTCTGTGAATGTACGCCAGTTCAACTCCTAGCGGAATAGAATAAAAATATGACATTAACGGATCGTCACCGCCGTCGTAGTAGTCGTCGTTGTCGTTGTTCATGGCTCGGCTTTTAGCATTATTTCCCTTCAGCCTTTTTCCTCTCTTCCTCTCGTTCGTTCTTCGCTGCAATCCTTGACGCCCTCTGCAATGTCGACACCCCGACGTAAAACACTCGCGAGAACTCTCGTACCCTCGAACAAGAGCCTATCCTCTTGAAAGGAGAAACATACGAAGTGAGAGAAAACAAAAGCAAAAGATACATACGGTAAAGACGAGGTGAGAGAAAGAAAGATGGAAAAGACGAAAGGACATCAACGTCACATACCGAGTTCCCCCTCGGCAGCGAGCCTCTTTACCCTCGCACACATTCTCGCACAGCGCCCCCCGCGTCCACCCCCAGCTCTCACCAAAAACCCCTCTGACGTTGGGGATTGTGCAAATGCTCGCGAATCCGTGTTTACAGCAGCATTTTACGTCCGCCGACTTCTGTGAGGGAAAAATCTTCACTAAACCCCACCACACACGGCGTTGATGCTTGATGTTTCACCAGTTTCCAAATGTACGGCAACCTTGGTTGTTGAGTTTGTGGAAAAGACCGGGGCGTACATGGCACGTTTTTAAGGTCCTTTTTTTTAGATGTCTTCGTACAAAAGGGTGTATTAAGGTTGATCTATTTTGAACTTCATTTTTTTTAATTTCAATCTTCCAACTGAAAAGTGAAGTGTCAATTACTGGAAACAAAAAATTCTCTTCAATCATTAGTGCAAAAATATGAAATTCCAAGTGAAACAACCTGAATTTTTTCTTTCTTTAATACACAAAATCCCTATTCGATTCAAATAAACAGCCCCTCTCATCCTTTCATACTTTCCAACCCTTTTGACTTGAACTTTAGTTCCAGAACCACCCTTCGAATTCGGTTGAATTCTCCTTGAGGCATCCCACCCCAGTCGCCCTTACTAAAAATACATAAATACATGTAGGCGATATGCGACAACGGTATAAAAAAAAAACTTGGGCGTGAAACATTTTCCTCTCCGAATGTAGTATATTTTTCTAGTGCATCTATACATGTGCACACACGCATACACGTGACTTGATATACGTCTGTACACGCTGGTACATATACATATATATATATATATATATATAAGGAAGAATCGCGCGAGTGCACGCGGCCCGTCGGACCGTCGGCTTTTGCCCCTTTTTCTACTTTATTTGCTTTGCAGTCTCGCGGGGTACGACATTTTTCACAGAGCCCGTGTGCTTTCAACTGTTATTTCAACGAAAATTCGCCACCGGCTTACTATTGTCCCCGGCGGCAGTGAGGCTGCTACACTGTGGCTACGACGTTATGTTAGGTATTGCACAAGCTCACGGGGGTTTACGCGAGACGCCAGTAGGATGGTGTACCATATAGCCATAAGCATGGAAAGAGAGAGAGAGAGAGAGAGAGAAAGAGTATTAGGAATATGCGTTTTCCTTCTTCGTTTTACGTTTTTTCTTTTTTTTTTTTTTTTTTCTTTTTGCCTTAGCGCAGTTACCAGCCTCTCACGACGACCCCAAGGGGTAGTCGACTTTCTTCACAGCCATACCTCGCTCTTTTTCTCACGCTTCTCCTTTCTCCTTTCTCCTTACTCCTGGCCTCGACGATATTGCTGCAATTTTTATCCAAGCCACACTGTCGCACATGACACAGTCGACTAAACGATCGGTGGCGCGAGAGGCAACGTAAACGTGAACGGCGACTGGAATTTCGAACCTTCCTATGGTAGTAAATATGTGTGTGTGTGTGTGTGTGTGTGTGTGTGTGTGTGCGTGTGTGTATATGTATGGATTTTAAACTGTGCACTTTACTATTTTGGCTACTATTTTATGAACGACAAGAGAACGTGACATGGAGTGCAGGATATTACAGAAAAATGTTGTGAACTATTTCAAATTTGTTACAAGTATTTTAATAAAGTAGTGAAAAATGTTGGCTCGTTTTTCGTCGATGAACATTTTTATTAATCTGGGGGAATATTCGAAATTAGAAAAAAAAAATTGTAACTCTGTTCTGGTTATTTTTCCTTTCTTTTCGGCACAACAAAATTTGTACGTCTTCCTCTTTAACGTAATAACTCTTATTATTGTTATTTATTTTATTTTTTTGTCTCAGTTCTAATTTATGAATTTTTTTTTTTCTGTATATTCATTCTTATACGTTTATTAAATTTTAATCAAGAATCCATAAATTCGGCAACTGCATTAACAACAGTTTTCTTCTAAAAATATATGCAATTTTCAAAATCTTGTTACCCTTAAATTCTCCTAAAAAAAATAGATACTATTTTCGAAAAATTAGTACTCAAAAATAGAGAATAAAAAAAAAATCGCAAACAGTACTTTCAAGATAAAAACAAATCTGTGAAATTAATAATCATCTGTCTAAAAGTCAATAAAATGAATAATAATAATATCATTTCCATTGTATGACCCACAATCAAGAATTAGCAAATAAGCCTAATGGCAATAAATTACACATATCCGGAAAGATAGCACACTGAACAGTTCCAAACGTTCAACGATGACTGATACTATTCAAAGCTTGTAAAATCAGATATACACGCGTGTACTACCAGTACACACAGTGATTGCTGTCTGGTGTATCTCAACGCAGGAATCTATCTGCCCACATGCGTCTAATTAACCCATATCTCTCTATATTAGCTGGCCGGGGTCAAATGATTAGGGAAATTATTTTTTTTTTCTAAAAATTAAAAAAAATATATAAATTGTTCTCAGTCCACTGTTAAACTATGACGAAAATACTGGTTTTTAGTCCTAGATTTTATGAAAAAAATTTCAGAATTTTAAACCTAGTCAAAATGCATTTCTACTCAAAAGTAATGGAAAAAAAAATTATTTTATAGCGTAAAACGAATGATAAAAATATGAAAAAATAACCTGTTTTTTTTTTTTAATCAAGATATGCCAAAAAAAAAATTCGTCATCTGATTTCGAGGGGATCAGGCTGATGGCCAAATGGTTTGACGACGAATGCCCCATATGTATATTATGTATCATATACATACATCTGCGGCGTCTACGCATCAAGCGTTGAATTACGTGACTCGTCATACACAGTGGAGCTTAATGTCAGGGTCTGTTAATTACATTGCCTGATGCCTCCGGAATGAAGCTCGGCTTAGTAGCAGAAGCATTGCCCCGTAGCTTACTAGAGCAAATGAGAGGCAGCGAGATGCCTGAAGGTCTCGACATGGACTTTGGAGGGCGAGGAGGAGGCACAGAGTCCTCTTGAAGCTTGGGTCCAAACCAACCAAACGTCTGAACCTGCCTTTTCCTTTTGCTCTATTCTCACTCTCTCTCCGTGTCTCTCTTTCTCTCTATGAGCTCGAGTAAGCTTTCCTCTCTATTTCTCACTCTCTCTTGCTCTGCACCCCCAAAGGTAATGTAAGACGCGTAGTCCCGAAAGGCTATGCATACTATATAAGCGCCTGGCTGGGAGTTCGTGCCGTTGTGCCATTCAGAGTCCAGGTGAGGGTGCCAACCAGAGGCGTATTTCCAGCTCTTGCTTCTCAGTATGGTTATGCAAATTTTGGAAACCTTGGAACGAGCCGGAAATCTGCTGTAGGCAAATTCTCCTGTATTCTGATTATACAATATACTAGACTACACACACACACACACACACAGTAGACAAGTCATGTATAGATCGATGACAACTGGAATATTTGTATGCAAATAATATGGGTAAGCTACGGATCTCATATGGTGATTAAAAGGCCTTTAAAGGGATAAATGGAATTATACATTAATAAAAAATAATTCATTTTAAATCTTAAGATTTCGAGGTTTCGAGGTTTCGAGATTTCGATACTTCGAGATTTCGATACTTCGAGATTTCGATACTTCGAGATTTCGATACTTCGAGATTTCGATACTTCGAGATTTCGATACTTCGAGATTTCGAGATTTCGATACTTCGAGATTTCGAGATTTCGAGATTTCGATACTTCGAGATTTCGATACTTCGAGATTTCGATACTTCGAGATTTCGATACTTCGAGATTTCGATACTTCGAGATTTCGATACTTCGAGATTTCGATACTTCGAGATTTCGATACTTCGAGATTTCGAGATTTCGAGCTCATTATAATTCAGAATTACCGCATCAAAAAAGTCACTCCTTTTAAAATATCGCCATGTTCATATATATTCAACATTCCCAAGTACCTAATCAAAATACAGGAATACTATTTAACAGCGAAAGACAATATATGCTCAGCGTAAATTTCGAGCAAAGGACATTTTTTTAGTCCTTCTCCGGGCAAAAGTGCGGCGAATAATGAAAGATACACAGCAGAGAGAAAAGCGAGAGTATGAAGGAGAGGAGAAAGCAGTGTGTTTGCGATGATTTTCGGGTTGTCTGTAGATAGAAGCTCTGTTGTTAATTTAGATATCTTTTGGTTATTATTCGTCTAACCGCCGGCTGTTGGAAACTCGGCTCGAGTGGTTAAAATGGGATGGCGGGGAGCCACGCGAGCAGCTAGAGTACCCAGAGGGAGATAATAATCGGCGGTTATGCCGCTCTTCCTTCCTTCGACTCGGCCAGACCCTCTCGTTTAACGCGAGGGGGCATTATCAGCGTGGTTTCTCTGTCGGTGCCTGAAGCAGCACTGCTGGCCTGGCGGCGGCACACAGCTCGACACGAGTAGTGGGTTCGTTGTGGCGCGCGCGGGAGCGCCACACCACCGGGGACAACGACGACGACGACGACGACGACGACGACGAAGCGCGCGCGGGAGTGCAAAGTAAACGATAAAATATTGCGCGCGCGGAAGTAGGGAAGGACTGTGCATTGAAGCCGCGGGTGAGGCTTTCGCAGCGAAGAAGGGCGGTCGCTAGTGGCTCATTAACCCTCATTTGGCGTAAGCGAGACGAAGAGAGCAGACGCTCTTATCGGTAGTAGTAGTAGTAGTATATATATACCAATGCTATGTAAATATATATGTATAGTGACCGTTGATATATACATATATATATATATATATCTATGAGTTCTATCCTTATGTATTTCTCTGTCTGGTTGGAGAATCGCGTGAGTCTCACCGTCTTCTCCCTGTTCGCTCTCAAAAGAGACAATTCCAACAGTTCGCTTTCTCCCGACCCATCGCCTACGTCCAAAGGCTCACCTTCGCTTCTCTCTCTCTCTCTCTCTCTCTGTTTCTCCTTCCTCGCTTTATGTTCCCATTAGCCGGAACTCCACCACCGCAGACTCTCGTCTGGCCACAACGTGAATAAAGCGGCGAGCTCTCGGTTATTTCGTTTTACCCTACCCTTCTGACTCATACCACCTCTTCCTACTTCGTTAGATTTCGCGTCGAACTTCCGTATTGTCCTCGGGATAACTGAAGTATTAACGCACTGAAAAAAGATTTGACTTTTTTTTTCAAGATTTCGGAAATTTTACGATTTTCGAAAATTTAAGGTTTTAGGAAATTTTAAGGTTTTGGAAATTTTAAGGTTTTAGGAAATTTTGAGATTTTAGGAAATTTTGAGATTTTAGGAAATTTTGAGATTTTAGGAAATTTTAAGATTTTAGGAAATTTTAAGATTTTAGGAAATTTTAAGATTTTAGGAAATTTTAAGATTTTAGGAAATTTTAAGATTTTAGGAAATTTTAAGATTTTAGGGAATTTTAAGATTTTAGGAAATTTTAAGATCTTAGGAAATTTTAAGATTTTAGGAAATTTTAAGATTTTAGGGAATTTTAAGATTTTAGGAAATTTTAAGATTTTAGGAAATTTTAAGATTTTAGGGTGTTTTAAGATTTTAGGAAATTTTAAGATTTTAGAAAATTTTCAGATATTAGAAATTCTATGATTTTAGAATTCTTAAGATTGTAGAAATTTTATGATTTTAGAAACTTTAAGATTTTAGAAATATTACGAATTGCGAAATGTTATGATTTTAGAAACTTTAAGATTTTAGAAATATTAAGAATTGCGAAATTTTAAGATTTTAGAAATTTTAAGATTTTAGAGAATTCTTAGATTTTAGAATTTTTTAGATTTTAGAAATTTTAAGATTTTAGAGAATTCTTAGTTTTTAGAATTTTTTAGATTTTAGAAATATTAAAATTTGAGGATTTTTAATAATTGCGAAATTTTAAGATTTCAGAAAATTTTAAGGTTTTAGAAATTTCAAGATTCCCAGATTTTTTTTCCCGAATTAATTGTGAGTGAATGTTATTGACTGAGGATAAGAGTGTCTTTGATTCCGGATATAATATAACGGATGAAACGGATTGATGATATCAAAATATTTTGCATTTACTTTGACTCTTCTGCGAGTCAATTGAATTCAAAAATTTATCACAAGGCAAACTTTATATTAACCACAAATTTCCACCAACTTCGTATAAACTCAGATATCACATTAATAGCAATTATGCCAAATACTCCATGTATTTTCAAATCTCCTGAAACACAATATTCCAATCATTCTCATAATTTCAAGTCCCCCATGAACTATTCGAAAAAATTCATCCATTTTCAAAAATAAAAAAAGATGTCAAAGATTAAAAAAAAAAAAATTTCATTGTCATCAGACGCCAAGTAGCTGTTTTTTACATTCCATTCCTTTGAGTCTCAATTTTTCAGCCTGACCGAATAAACCACTAGAAAATAATTCAACCTCAGTCGGAAGCAAAAATGTATTTTTCAAATTTTGCCAATAATAAAAAACAAAGACCTAATAATTCCAACTAAACTAAATATCCACCATAATCTTGCGTCAATTTTTCGAGACTCAACGATCGTTGTCCAACGTTCATCCAGCAAACTCTCTATAACGTGAAGTAAACTACATAAACGTATATCAAAGAGGCCCATGATTTCCTAGCTAAAATCAAAAGCCCCCCCCCCCCCCCCCCCCCCTTCCCCAGCGGAAGGGCGAGTGGAGGGGGGGTGAGGGGCTTTGTACATTGGAAGGTTAGCATCGGAGCTTTCGCTTGCCATCGAGTATTAGACTATACACAATGTGTGGAGCGCGCACAGCTTGGTGACTGCCAATAGAGAGGTCGCGGATGTTGGGAAGGGCTACACAGGGTTGGAGGTCCAAATGAAATTATAAGGTCGTAGAGAGAGCCGACGGGGTTCTGTCGCGACCTCGCGAGGCTTGACGTTGGGGGAAGTCGGAAATGGGTAGGAGCAGCTTCCCACCACCACCACTACTACTGACACACACACACACACACACACACACACACTGTATTGCATTTATGTATTCCAGTTACAGGACCACGAGAAGCAGCAGCAGCAGTAGCAGCAGCAGCAGTAGCAGCAGTAGCAGCATTGAGCAGAAACGGCGGTACGTAGGAAAGCAACTAGGCGTTCTAGGTGTATAGCCGAGCAGCAGTAGCAGCACGAGTGAACGCGTCGAGCGCTGTGCTACGGTCGGAGGTGGCTTAATTGGCCGGTAATTGCCACTGTCTGCGCGCCACCCTGCCTCTACTGCCTCTTCTGCTACACACGACAATAGAACAAGAAGAGATTGGAACTTTACCAGCAAATGGCACAGACGCGTACGGAATACATGGAACACAGTGTCAGTGAGAGAGAGAGAGAGAAAGAGAGAGGGGGGAGAGAGAGAGAGAGAGAGAGAGAGTAAGAGATGGAGAAGGAGACTTGTCTCATCTAACTCGACTCTGAGCATGTTCTCCGCTTTGGGTGTACGACGTACTCCAACTTCCTTCCATGTACTTTGTAATACGTTTAGAAACTACGATCAGTTAGCGCTCGACACACAGACTGAATACAGTGTGTGTGTGTGTGTGTGTGTGTGAGTGTGAAAGGTTACCAAGTGAGAAGTATATGTCTGTCCGCAGGAGGTTGTTAGGTAGACGATAGATTTGATTGCGATTCGATGAGAAGCTGTGTGTAACGAATAAATAAGGCTCGAAACTCGACGTCGGTCTTAATACGATTCAATTAACGGTTCGCAAGTCAAATTTTAGGGCCAATTATCGTGCTGCTCGGAAAACATTCGAACATTTGAACATCTGAACATCTGAACATCTGAACATCTGAACATCTGAACATCTGAACATCTGAACATCTGAACATCTGAACATCTGAACATCTGAACATCTGAACATCTGAACATCTGAACATCTGAACATCTGAACATCTGAACATCTGAACATCTGAACATCTGAACATCTGAACATCTGAACATCTGAACATCTGAACATCTGAACATCTGAACATCTGAACATCTGAACATCTGAACATCTGAACATCTGAACATCTGAACATCTGAACATCTGAACATCTGAACATCTGAACATCTGAACATCTGAACATCTGAACATCTGAACATCTGAACATCTGAACATCTGAACATCTGAACATCTGAACATCTGAACATCTGAACATCTGAACATCTGAACATCTGAACATCTGAACATCTGAACATCTGAACATCTGAACATCTGAACATCTGAACATCTGAACATGTGAACATGTGAACATGTGAACATGTGAACATTCGATCATTCGATCATTCGAACATTTGAACATTTGAACATACGAACACTTGAACGTTTCAACTTTTCAACACAAATACGAAGAGTTTTGCGGCGTGAAGTATTCATAATCTGTCCATGGGTGCAACGAATAAATAAGTCTCGAAACTCGACGCCGGTCTTAATTCGATCTAATTAACGGGGTTCGCTTATTGGGCAGATTGCCGGAATGATTGGAAAAACGTCTCGGAACGCTTTTTCACGAGTTAAGCCTGGGAGAAAATCTAATTGAGGATCATTTGATAAGATATCGTGAATAAAAAAACAAAAAATTCTCATTAAATCATCGACATATGTAAAAGCAGAATGTAAAAAAAAAATAAATAAATAAATATGTTGGCAATTTTCTACTGTGCAAAATTCAATGGAGACTTCGTAATACGTAACAAGAGTTTTAAGTCTCTCGTCTATATATAATTCTACAACTTTATTGAGTTCCTATAGATTATCGAATGGTCGACTTCATACAGACTTTTAATCCTCGACTTGGAGTTAGAAAGTCTTACATCGAGGATTAAGGTCGTATTCTATTATGCCACACAATTTTCCGGATACTCGATTAATCGGTCTATAACGTCGTAACATCTTGGCTTTTGCATTGATCGAATTATTGCGCAATCCAGTAACACTGCAGGAATGTAGCAGTCGAACGTTTTTTTACCTCACCCAGATATTTCGTGTAAAGTACATTTTATGTTACCTTCCACTTAATACACAAAAAAAAAATTCTTACGTTTTACCCGATTGACACCCAATGTATATATATATATACATATATATATGTATATGTATATAATACAAATCTGTGAATTATTTACACGAATTATCGCCGTTCCTAATCCGTAACTACGAATTCAAAGTTACGCGTGTCGAAGGTAATACGGTTCGCTGAGCCGGTAAAAATAATTAGATTGTACGCGCTAGGTTGGCTGCGGGGGTGTAAGGGACAAGAGCACGAGAGAGAGAGAGAGAGAGAGTGAGAGAAGGGGTGGTGAGGCGGACCCGGTTTAAATTAATTTTATCGCTTTAATGAGCTCGCTTTTCCTGCAGTCCCGAGCAGGCCAGCGCACCCATCTAGCTATAGCATTACCACCCACAGACATATACCCTTCTCTCTCTCCTCTACCCCAACCTTGCCTCTCGCAGTAGCTTGTGCTGCTATGCCCTCGGCATCAGAGAGTAGCAGTATACTGCAAGCACAGTCCTCCCGAGAGTTTTTTTCCAATTAATAACCCCCGGTCGGTAGGTTTTGAGCTGGCAAAACCTCGGCCAAGTAACTAGTTTTCCGCATCGTTCGTAATATATAGCTATAGAATAATAATAATATATATATATATATTTATATATTTTATGTATTGGATATTTCGTGCCAAGCTCACCTTATTAACTCCGCAATATTCGAAAGAAATCATTTTTTAAAATTAATTTTCTTTTTCTCTTTTTGTAGCTTCAGACAAAAGGTCTTTATCAGATTTGGAATCTTTTAATAATAATAATAATTCTAATAATAATTGCACCTAATTCTATAATTCCTTTTTTTTCATCTTTCGTCATTTTTCTTTCTCTCCGATATTTCGAAACAAATATATATGCGGTGAAAGATCTGAAATAATTTGAAAATACATTTTTTTTAGATTTATTTATCGCCCTTACGTTATCTTGCACACTCGTGCTTACTCATTTACTCCTCTTTTCCCTCATTGCTCTCTCAAAATCTTTGAAATATTCGCATTAACTAAATTTTATCTCGCCTCTCAAAATTCTATTCCATTCATTTTGATCCCCCCTCCCATCTATTTTTTAATAGTTCATCTATCTCTGCTTGCAATTTCCTGTCCACTGTCTTCTTGAATTCTTGGCAATAACCAATATGTCAATTATGTTGTATTTAATTGATAATTGAAATAAAAATTTCGAATTATCACGCACACAAGCTTGTTTATTTGATTAATACCTCAAAAATGTTTTGGATATTATTATAACAATACAGATAATACACAGAGTACTTTAGCGTGTAGTATTTGCCACTCAGGCACGTGAGCCTGATAATTACAATTCAAGACATGATGAAAGACTGACGAGTGAGAAGATTGAAATAATGAAGAAAGTGTGAATAGGAAATTAAGTGGGGTTTTCTGGGGCCATTCGACGACCCAAACATGCTTACAACGCACCACACGTGCGGTCACCAAGAGCTATATAAAAATTGGAAAGAGCGAAGCGCGGAATTGTACACCGGATATGCATTAGCAGAACTTGAGGCTTTTTAGACGTAAACGTCTGGAATGTTTTCTTCTTTTGGCGTTGGATTAAAAATATATAAGCATGAGAGAAGAATACTTGAAATAATAAGATAATAATTAATTGTATTAGTAAAAATAGCCAGGACGTAACACCTACCAAATATTGTGTCCTTCTGTCTTCCTTGCTTCCACTTCTGCCTTTTTCCTGTCCGCCTCCATAATTTCAAAGTGAAGATACATGATTATTTCCTACCTGAAGACTCGTACATTTTAAACGAAACGCCCCATACATACAGATGTAAAAAAAAAAAAGAAAAAAAGAAAAACATCTCCAGAGCCAGAATTAAGTCGAACTTGCAAAAAGCCAACTGGTTAATTCGACATTCGTGGCTTTTTGACCCTTTTGAAAAATTAATAATTAAGGCTGAAAAAAGCAAGCAAAAAAAAAGAAAAGCAAGAAAGTGAACCTTATATCCAAAAAGTTGGATGTTGGTGGAGAGATACGCATAGGTAGGCTCGAGAATTTGGTGTGCAAACTGTGGATATAGGATACTGGATGCCGATTGCCAGGCATTGCTCGTTCACTGCCAGAGGATAAACTTCCTGCTGTACTGGAGTGCAGGAAGAGGAAAAGGGCGAAGGGTGAGGGCGGTTTGTGCTTGCAGGCCTGCACCTCGTGCTTCACCCGTTACACTGCACAGCCGGCTCTGTTGGGCCACTCGAGAGAATTTCCCATTCGCGGTATCCTCGGTGGCAGTCTCAAATCCCCGTTTCCTCCCACTCCCTCATCATCATCTTCCTCTCTTTCAGCACTGCTAGCTAAAACCTATGTGGTACGGACCAAAAGGGCTAGGACTTTATATATACTGTAACAAGTTGCCGAAACTCGACTGTACTGAGAGTCCCCTTTTCACTCCCCCCACTTGGTCTTTTACAACCTCCTCAGCAATGCCATATTAAACGCTCAAGGAGATTTTAACTCTTACAATAATAACAATTATGTAATTAAAGCTTCATTTCGGTGAATTAACTTCAGATCAATTACTTTGTTCACCAATGTTACAACTCACAGTATGATTTCTTTGTGCAATTTTTAAAAATAATATTTCTTTTATTATTGTAACTTATTTTATATTTCATGGGTGTAAAAAAATGTATCTAGAAAAAAAATAATTGAAAGTTACACAATTTCTGTAAAATTGTTCGTGAATAAAAAAAAAAAAAAATTCCTGTGTGGTGAGAAAATAATTGAGAAGTTTATAGAAAGTTGAAAAATGTTACAATAGTCTTGTTTTAAGGGAAATATTTATTTAAGGAAACTATATTACCGTTGAAAAGTTGCCATTATACATTAACTTCAGTAAAACTTTTATTATCTTTCCATAATGGCATCCATGAAAAAAAAAAATAAAATAAATCTTTAACTTTTAAATTTAGTTTGACGGTCGATTTTTCCTCAATCCAAAGTTCCATTATTAGAGTCTATAAACGCCTGACTTGTTCCGATGAAAAAAAAAAAAAAAGAGAAAAAAAAGTTTCTGCTTCACCTATTAATCGCTCGATTAATTTTCCTCAATTCGCGAATTATTGATCCCCCCTCCCTCAAGACGGTTTATTTTTGTCACGGAAGATATACATATAGACAACTTCCTGGACGAAGTATCCGATTCGTTAGTTACCAATTACTGTATATTATACTGTAATATAGTATAAAATGTATATAGTTAACAGATATCTCGAGCGAGAAAATCGTATCGAGAACTCAACGAGGACCACAGCTGCAGCAGCTGCCATTGCGGTCCTCCAGTACTTCTCGAATATTAACATTTCCAATTAACGTTGCGGATAGAACTGGGCGACGCCAGGAGAGAGAATATAGGGGCGGGGGAGGGGGGAAGGGGGTAGAGGGACAAGCTCACCACGAGAGCGACACTTTGTTGGGTTATTTGGGTTGATTAGATTCAGTGCTGAGAACAACACATAGCAAACCCCACCACCAGTTTTATCGATCAGATATAGCAGCTTTCAATTAATATAGAACAACGATTATGGCCAGTTAATAGCTGCGCGCAGTTACTTTTTCTACTGCTACACGATTTTCTGTAATCTGTTCAAGCTATTATTGACACAAATATTTTTTTCAGTTTAATGTAAGGATTGACTTGCACTTCACACAGTAAAAGGTAATTAGAAAATTACTTGGAGTTTTAAGAGGAGGATTGGGTGAGAGATTGTGTGAAGGATTGTGTGAAGAATTGTGTGAAGGGTTGTGTGAAGGATTGTGTGAAGGATTGTGTGAAGGATTGTGTGAAGGATTGTGTGAAGGATTGTGTGAAGGATTGTGTGAAGGATTGTGTGAAGGATTGTGTGAAGAATTGTGTGAAGGATTGTGTGAAGGATTGTGAGAAGGATTGTGAGAAGGATTCTGTGAAGGATTGTGTGAAGAATTGTTGTGAACGATTGTGTGAACGATTGTGTGAACGATTGTGTGAAGGATTGTGTGAAGGATTGTGAGAAGGATTGTGTGAAGAATTGTTGTGAAGGATTGTGTGAAAGATTGTGTGAAAGATTGTGTGAAAGATTGTGTGAAAAATTATGTGAAAGATTATGTGAAAGATTGTGTGAAGGATTGTGTGGAGGATTGTGCGAAAGTTTTTGTGAAAGATTGTGTGAAAAATGTAGTGAAAGGTTGTGTGAAATCCTTTAAAAAAACTCGAAACTTCAAATCTAAAAAATAATGGTCGATATGATTATAAAATCGAATAAAAGGCTTTTGCTATAATCAGCCCGTTAATTTTCTATGAAATTCAATAAACATCTCTTGACAATTGTGCAACGTAAAAGAGCGTTTTGCCATGTCAATATCAATCAATAAATCTTACCACTTGGATTACAATCCTGTTTCTATTTCTTTTTTTTTACTTTGGTTAACCAAAGTACTCCGTAAAGAAGAGAATATGCTAAGGTTGTTCAATAAATTAGCGAGAACTGAAGTTCCAGGGTACAGCTATCTCTTTGGTCTCGAAGATATTTCAATCCAAGGCAATCGACCTGGAATAAATAATTGCCAGTCTCCGTTTTTCTTCGTTTTCATAGCGAATATCTATTTCACAATAACTCCAAACGTATTTATACGCATGCGCTTTTTATTTCACCCTTCGTTGGTCCCTTTCGTCGTAGCCGCGTTTACATTCACATTTCTCCTCATCTCTAAAGAGGATCTTCCTTCTTCTCTACGTCATAACTAATTTCTTATAAATGGACGGTCTTGCACAGTGAGCCTCGAGGAGTTTCTTCCCCCGGCCGGCAATTAAGACATCTTTTGTCTCTGATAGAAACCGAAAAGAGAGATGGGCAACGAGAGTAAGATACTAAAAGAGACCACTCAGCCCATTGACGCTCAACCAACCTCACCCTTTCTTTAATATACATTTTTTATATATTTCCTTAATATAACGTATATATATATCCGTTTCCTTTATCCTTTTGTACGAATCTAATTGAAGGCCAGCACACACAAGACGCTTTATATTCGAATCTTAAATACATACAACTATAAAATGTACACACATTGCATATAAATATGTGCAGATCCAATTCTTTTCATACAAGATTTTTCAGGGAATATAAAGAAAAATATACGAATCTATTTTTTTAAATAATGGAATTAAAATAATTATCCATTTTACCAAGCCAAAAATAAACGTTAAATCCATTTTTTTTTATAAATTATATTTCTGGGAATATAAAAAATGTGTAAAAAACCAGACAAACTGAATTCCAATGAACCTTGGTTGGAACTTTCATTGATGTAGAAATATTTCATTCTATAGACCTTGATAATTATACAAGTGACAAGCGTGTATACATCGTTTGGTATTTAAAAAAAAAAATATATATATATATATTAATTAAAATCTCATAAAGTTTTAATGGCTTTGTCAATTTTCATTAATTTCACCACTACAACGACGTAACAAAAGCTTCACAGCTGTGTATAAATTCCGCCGAAATATTTCAATCCGTACTCCAGTTGCGAAAGTTAAATAGAATACAAAAATGATAATTTAAGTTCTCGATTCGTGTCTCAATTTTTCTTTGACGCATAATTTTTTCGCAAATCAAAATAAAATAAAAGCCTGCTAAGTAGAACTTCCCACATTATTCCTAAACCACTTTTCAAAAAAAAAAAGTCTCGAAAAGTATTTCTACAAAATTATGTCCATCAATTTTTGCAGATTCACATCTGGTTGATCAACGAATTTGTGATTAAATGAACCTGCGTTGAAAGGCTTGATAAATTTATAGAGAAATAAAGACGCGACTAACTGCGAAAAAAAAAAAAAACAGCTTGAAGAATGGTTCGCAGTGTTGGAGCTGTAATTTCAATGTAGCGCTTGGAGTTTTGGATTGTTAGAATCAGGGATTTGCACTCACACACACACATACACACCCACTGCTCTCAGCACGTCGAGAATCTCGGGAGGGAAAGCGTTTTATTATTTATAACTCTTCATTCTTCGTTGGTTGTGGCGTTAAGCTAGTTGCGGTGAACCGCGCGCACGCCGAGTCCGTGCCTATTGTCAGCACTCTCGCGTATAACGCCAGGCTGTATGTGTACCACTACTCGAGCGCACCCCCTGTGAGTACTGCTTCAGTACTCATAGCACTACTGCCACGCTTGTATATATGTAAAGCATGGTCACAGGTACAGATACAATATAACTAGGCAGGCAAGCATTACTCTCGGTGAAACAATGAGCTAACAAGACGCGGAACCAGCAAGCCAGAGTGAGAGAAGCCCTTGGCATTGTTTCCACGCTTAAGCGGATTGTGAAACTCGGGTATAGAAGTAACAGAGTCGTGGAGGAAGGGCCTATTGAAGCTATATTGGACGAAAAACGGAAAAAGAAATGAGTGGCCATAGAACGATACAAAGAATATTAATTATTGTGCGAAAATTGAGGCTGCGGTAGATCTACGAGGCCACCACTTTTTCCAATTCTCTTAAAATGAGTTAATAATTTTTTCTTTAGTTTCTCCATATTTTCACGAACGTCTGGATTTTTTTTCAGAATTTTTTCACTCATGTTTCGCCCAAAATTAAATTCCGATTATTTAAATTTTGTATTTTTTTTTTTTTTAAATGCCTAACTATTTTTTTTTTTTTTTGTCATGTAAATATATGATAAAAAAATCTGAAAAAAATTGTAGATGCTTTTGATACTGTACAGCACTCGACGAAAAAGTATCCAATTTTTTTGCGACACTCGAGACGGGGTTGCACCGAAATCCATGAAATCTCTCTCTCTCTCTCTCTCTCTCTTATAAATGAAGTAATGGCAACTGTTGGATCAGTTATAACCTGTTCGAGTCGAGTTGGCGAATGCCAAAAGACTCTCAACCAACTCGGCGCTTCGGTATTTCGCTCCGGGCTCGGGGCCTGGCCAGCGTGTGTTCCAACTTTCGCGATCCGTCAAAAGGAGAGACTCCGAGAGAACTGGACTAACCCCAGTGAATTCGCCCCCAGGGTTTATTTCCGTGGCGATACATCACGAAACTATCCAATTTAAGCTCGTGCGCGATCCACTGGGCCTTGGATCACCACCAGTCCTCTGGGTATGTGTCCGCTTTTATGAGATTCGAGAGGGGTAAAAAAAAATAAATAATAATAAGGCATGCATCACGGTCTGACTTCGCTTTTGCGAAACTTCGCATTAAATAATTCATCGGTTTGAAATTTATTCTGTAACGTGGGGTCGTGTTATGTGATTAAAAAAAAAAAATTGGTGTTGAAACAAACAAAAAAATACAAATAATGTAGAATTTTTTTTTTTTGCTGCTCCACTTCGTGAAACTTTTAATTGTAATTCAATATTGTAAGATTATTTTTAAAAGAGAGGCAAGGAAATTTATTAATACTGTAGAATATACAATAATAATTTTTTGATATTAAATTCATTACTTTGGAATTTAATAGAACTTCACTTTTTATTACAATTTTCTTCTCGATTTTTCATGAAATTTTAGAGTTTTTTTATGAAAAGAAATGAATTACAAATTTTACTTTCGTTATAGTTTCCAAAAAATTGAAACAAACTGCAAAAAAAAAAAAAAATACATGTTTCTTTGTTGTAAGTGGTATTGAATTTTTTTTTTAGCCCCAAAGCGTTTCATTCCCGCAAACTTTGAGACACTTCACATCCAGATAGTATTGAAAAACTCGGCAAAAACTTGATTAAATTTTTTGTTACTTCAAAACTCCTGTCTGCATCGCGAGTATTACAAAAGGTAGACCCGTGTAAATGTAATTCAACATAGCTGAATAAACAAGATCAGCAGGCAAAGTCCCTAAAAAATATGCGCCTTTTTTTTTTCCATCACGCTGAATATACAAAGTTTTTCGCGTGCAACTCTTGCGCCCTGTGCTTTATACTATACTGAGAAAAAAAAAGAAAAAAAAGAAAAAAAAAAAAGAAGTTGGTCTAGACAAACGTATGCGAAACTCCAACTCCGCGCTCTACGGTTACTGTCGTGGATGACGTGTACTTGCGTATGCATGCTGCAAGAACAGTCGTTTCACTTTTCTCAGTAGATATATATATATATATAATGCATATACTCTATGAACTATGTTATATTGCACAAAACGACGATGAGGGCTTTTCTTCATTCAGTTTCTTCAGTTTGGTTTAAGATTTCCATCGTCAGCGTCGTGAAAACTGAAGATAGAAAACCCGCATTATATCATCCATGCACCACTCGACGTTTTTTCTTTCATTCTTTTTTTGCAAAACTTGCCCAATTTCTCGTGAAAATTCTTGGTGAACTTTTCCGCGCTAGAAGATTTTCCTTTCTACTAGACTCTTCTCCTCCTCGTGGTGCTTCTTCACGTTCATGTCGTATGAAGAGCCTCGGATGCGCGCCGGCACTTCCTGCTTTACTCTCGTGACAAACATCCGGTAAGGAGAGATGTTGGGATTTACTGGCATCTCGTTGAATGCGACGCGGAGAAAGAAAGAGAGAGAGAGAGGTAGAGAGTTTCTCTCCGGACGATTCAAGCGCAGGAACGCAGCTCTGAGAAGTAAACAGACCATCACAGTTGTCGGACACGAACCGGTCCCAAGGGACACCTTAATGCAAATACCCATCTTTTTCCATGGTCGTTTATTCCGGTGATGTTAGTAACTTCACCACTTGGACCTGGTATTTGCGGTATTATTTGGATATTCCGAGTATTGGATAGCTGCGAACGTCTGGGAATACCGTGTTGGGTAGTTGCGTTATTGGCATTTACAAAGGAAGGTCGGATTCACTTGGTGAAGGGTCACGGAAATGGACTTCAAAAGTTGTATCATGGACATCGGAGATCGCCCAGCCATTTTTATTTTAGTCGAAAATTAGGTGTACTTCACGTTGGTTCATTTTAAATGGGTGGAAAATTGATCTTTGTTCGATGAACAATCCACAATTTGAAAATCAAATGTAATCCTAAATTCAATTGGATCGAAATTGGAAATTATGTGCAGCAACGCGACCATCGGTTTTCATTCTGACAAATATTTTTCTATGGTTTAATAGTGCTTCGGCCAAGGTGGGCCAGGTGAATGATTAAACGAGTTGGTTGGACGTTTCGGCTCTTGGTCAGAGCCCTTTCCAGTATTTTATTATATCCTAAGTGTGTTGTGCGGACATTTTGTTGTTGTTGTCAATGCAGCGTTGCTTTCGTTGTTATTTCTACTTGAGTCAAGCGGTCTCTCCGGTCAAAAGCTGGGAGGTTGTGTTGCCTGGTTTTCGATGGCTTTTTAAATATGTAACAACACTAATTTGTTAGGTCACGGTGGACTCGTTATTTGCGGTATTGCTTGAACATTCCAAGTGTTTCATTGCTGAAGATACAAAACTGAACCAAAATTTAGTATCACAGCTTCGTGGACCAACTGACCATTGAATAACTTCTGTTGGTTCCTGGTTCTATCGACCAATTTTGACCTAAACTGAAGTGTCTTTGGATCGGTTTATTTGAATATTCACTAAATATTCATGTCTGTTAGAAAATCCACAATTTGAAGAACCCAATCTTCATGAACTTGTCTTTCATCGGCATTGCTTCTTTCCAAAATCTCATTCCTTTGCAACATCTGTTTCCCAAGCATCCAATTCAACATCACCGATACATGCAAAGTCCACATCTATCTGCGGTTTGTCCCCACAGATAGTATCGAAATATAGATGGAGATCTTATATACTTGCACAGCAACTTCCAAGAGCGCACTTTCACAAGTATCGCGAGTGCGATAGACCCGCAAAACTTTGACGATGCCTCTTAGGAGGAACTGCGCGACAAACTGGATCGAACGGTAGCAGCCCACGATTGGAAACTTTGCATTGAATGACGAGTAACTCCGCGTAGACTGTACATCTAAATACATGTATACAGTGCACGACCAAGATACAGCGGTTCGCCAAACTGTAATATCCAAGTGGTTTGACGGTCTTTAGATTGGTAAGCCGCGGATATCTTTCAAGTTGAAAGCCCAACTTTGCTGTTCCATTCCAGGTTGAATAGTTACATTAGTAATCAATTAATTGATTACTTCGAGACTATCCTTGTTGGGGTTCGCTGACCTCCTCAATAAATCCTCCGAAGTTGCCAGGCAGCTATTTAACCCAACAATTTCCGCAGTGCTTGTTTTTTCCGAACATTTTAATTTGTACCTGGAAGGAAAAAGAGAAAAATCGTGAATTTGTTGACCGACCAAGGATATTTGAGAGGATGTTTGAACCTCAATGGAGCAGGATGTGTCTGGCGTGTTTACACGTCATTAGTGCTGGTAGAATCTCGTTTCATGAACCGGTAATTGTTCCGATGCAGACGTGATTATAAATCCTCGTTAATCCCTCCCACTACGGCGGTTATGTCGATTATTCGCTAATGTTTATGTTGTATTATTATCTCCGGGCGTAATACATTCTTTGTCTCGCTGTATATTGTTAACTCTGTTTGCGCGCATTAGCGTCAATTGGCCCAAAAAACATACGATGCGTATTACGAGGGAATAATTGAAAAATCTTCGTTCCTGGAAATTCACTTCAACATCGATTATTTATGTAATTTACGTAAAAATAATAATTATCGACATGCTGTTTGTAAAAGTTTTCGAAAAAGTGGCTGATTGCTTGGCTAAAAAGTCGTCGCATCTGCAATTAATGTGAACATTGAAAAAAATTGTTGAAATTTTGAATTCCACCTTTCAAAAATATTTTCTAATGTTCTTTACTCATCACCCAAATTTTCCCAAAGTACCCAATTTTCAATTTCACCCAAAATCTTTTCCTGACCTACAATTTCCCCCAAAAAGAATTCCATTTTCGTGTCATCTGTTTTTTTCTTTTTTCATCAGCAAGCATAATGCAAACAAAGAAATAACTAATGTGTCCCGCTGTCCTCTGGTCCAGAGGACAGCGTAAAACCGGCGTTTTCGACAAAAAGCTCGTACGAAAATATTTGTCCTCGGGACTCTCTCATAAATGAAATATTAAATAGAACGCGGAATGATTATATAGGTCGTGCAATTATGAAGCAGAGGGTTGTCGTGCGGTTTTGTCGTTCCAATGGGGCTACGCGGAGGGGGGGGTTCGTTGCGGGGTTTCGAAAAATAGAGAGACCGAGCTTGAAAGAGCGAGAACGGTGATATCAATTATCGCAAAGTGCAACGGCGGTAGCGAAATTCGAGGGGCCGTTAGGCATATATATACATATATATATACAGACAACAGCCGTACGAGGATGAACGCGGATAGGTACAACATTTGTTGAGCGGCCTCAAACGCGGCCTGCCGCGAACAAACGCGCCCCGCTCGTGCGGATTCTCGATCGATCAAATTTGCTCTCGGGGCGGTGTGGCGCGCTCGAGAGTCGTTCAGAGGGAACGACGTCGCGAATCATTCGCCGCGCGCGGCCGTTCAACGCGGCATATCCACAGGAACACACACCGAATTACAATATGAGTCACGGACGGATAATCGGCCGGACACAGAAGCGGAAAGGGTAGCTTCCCAAGCACTGTGGACGCTCGGATGCATGCGCATTCGCTCACTGATCAAAATCTCTATATTTCTCTCTTTCTCTCTCACTCTCTTGCTATCTCTCTCTCTCTCTCTCTCATTGGTACCCGTATGCAGAATCCATCATACTGTTCGGTGTATTATATTGTTCTGCTATATACAGTGTTTCTATTGGATGTGTGCTGGCCACATGACTCTGACATTGTGTTAATTTCTGATGCGCATTGAAGATGCCCGAGAGGGTAGGTAATGCGGGTCACCCGACTTATAAAGTATTTGTGGGTATTGTACGGCGATCGGACCACCTTCAACCATGAACATCTTCGCATGTGGTTGAATATTTTTTTAGTCATTCATCCCAATGGATGGATCCATTTTTTTTGTCAATTTTTTCATCGCATATTTCGCACATTTGTGAATTTTCAAAAATTGCGTTTAGAAGGTTTTCAATGCGCTTATCTTGTTGGATATAAGTCGTATTTAAAAAAAAAAAAGTAAAATGAATCCTGGAAGAAAAACCCCCCGGGAAGAAAGGGGAGAAATATAAAGAAAGAACCCTAAAAGGACCTAAAGAATTCTAAAAGAACCTAAAGAACCCTAAACGGATCTAAAGAATCCTAGAAGAACCTTAAGAACCCTAAAAGAACCCTAAAAGAACCCTAAAAGAACCTAGAAGAACCCTAAAAGAACCCTAAAAGAACCCTAAAAGAACCCTAAAAGAACGTAAAGAACCCTAAACGGATCTAAAGAATCCTAGAAGAACCTAAAGAATCCTAAAAGAACCTTAAAGAACCCTAAAAGAACCCTAAAAGAACCCTAAAAGAACCCTAAAAGAACCCTAAAAGAACCCTAAAAAAAACCCTAAAAGAACGTAAAGAACCCTAACAGAACCCAAAAGAACCTAGAAAACCCTAAAAAATCCTGGGATTTTTTTTTTTTTTTCAAAAACTTGGACATTTTTAATTTTTTTCCGAAAATAAATCTCTAAAACACAACCAATAAAGAGGAACATTTTTAGCCTGAACGAGAAGTGATCTTCTTTTCGAATTTTTCTCAGAGTTAAAAAATTAATTAAAAATCAAAAAACTCACACAGAATTACGGGGAAAAAAAATTGTTCCACTTTGGGAGAACGAATTGGGAGTGGAACAATTTTTAAATATATCTTTTGTTAACGATAATTAAAATTTCATTGTAATTTTTCTCTCATTAAAAAATAAAAACCCTAGTCCTCCATCACCAAACACAAATATTTTACTACCTTAATTTACAATACAGACGACAAAAGAGTATAATTCAAATTAAAAAATTTACAAATTAAATTCATATTCGTCGAATTTTCAAAGGCCTAGAACGACTGTTAATGAAGTAACAAAAATGATTATACGAAACATAATCGAATTATAGATTTGATGCAATCGTACCAAGTCCGCCAGAGAAGTCATCGGGACAGTTCAGGCTTTTTTTTATATAGTTGGCACATCGCAACGCGGTATTTACCATGTCGCATTCGGTTAGCTTATCCGCAGTACCAGTTCAGAGCTCTCTCTCTCTCTCTCTCTCGTGAACAAATATTATGATGCGATGCCACAGCAGGTCGATTCAGGGTATTCGATAAGCCATTCAACGTGCGCGTACCCCGCGGATTAATATTTAATGGACATTACGCACAAAGGGGTGGGGTCGCGCTTGGGGTGAGGGAAAAGGGGTGAGGGGTGTGGGGTCGGTTTGGGGTGGGTTAATGTGGGTATGGTGATCACGACTAGTCTACACTCTACTCTTCCTATTGTAGAGCTTTTCACTACATGCATATACTATATATGACGTGCTGTTATGCAGTCCGCTGGTTAGCGGGCTCGCGATATTTGCCGCGGGCAATAATCAGCGTATTACACCAATTTAGAGGAGACTCAATATTGACCAGCGGCATTTAAAAGCATTGCCGGACAAGCGAGAGGTGGTATATGTACGGGGGTCGAGGTAAAATAGTACTCACACGTGGATAGTGAAATTCCGAGCTAAAAAGAGATATTTTTTGGACGTTATGCGGGGTAATGAGGGTCGGAGAGCTATGGATAAAAAGTAATAGACAAAAAAAAAGTAATTCTCCTTAAAAAAAAATGTAAACGACGTTACTTACAGATTTGACAGAAAAAAAAAATCGAAAATTCAATACTTCAGCACTGTGTATTAAAGAAAAATTCAGCGTTCTTGTCGCAGGCATACGCAATGATTGATTCGCAAAATTTCCAGTTTGATCCATGGTTGATGTCACTTTTCGGGTAAATTGCAATATTCCCTTGAGCTGGTTATATATATATATATATATATATATATATATATATATATGTAGAGAGCCGTAGTCTACGTTTCGCCTGGTGTTGCCCGAAGTCGCTCCATCTCTCCTGGTGAACTCGCCAGCACTACTGTTACGAAACCTCCACTCTCTCTCTCTCTCTCTCTCTCTCTCTTCGTCTAGCAGGTCCCGCTTCCTCGTTAAGTGGTAAATCTTGTCCGTGGGCTATAGGCAGTTCCCGGTGACTAAAGTTGATAGCGGTTGTGCGGGGTTCTGCGCGAAGGAGCTGAACCAAAGTCCTCTTCACCTCACCACGATGCTGCCTCATCTCTCTTTGCTCTTCCTCTCTCTCTCTCTCTCTCTCTCTCTCTCTCTCTCTCTCTCTCTCTCTCTCTCTCTCTTGCCATGAACCACCCGCCGCCAGAGAGTTTCACGAAGTTTGTAGCCTCGACCGCGCGCTCTCGAGCGGTACATCTCGATCGAATTCTCGGCGCCTCTCGCACACGAGAGTGCGTTCTCTTACCCAGAGAGAGAGAGAGAGAGTGAGAGAGAAGATATACCTCAATGGTGTGTATATCGTGAGATAGAGTACAAAGGGGGATGGGTTTGCCTCTCGCTAGGATTATACCAGTGGAAAACGTCTCTGGATGCGGGACGCGGGCATGTAACTTCGCTTCCGGATCCCAAGGATGCCCGCACTGTCGGGTTTATACTACTGGCTTGGGTCGTCAGTAGGTATGCTGGTGTATAGAGCAGACTGGTGTGACACTCTCTCTCTCTCTCTCCTACTATTGCTTTACAATTTATATATATATATATATATATATATATATATATATATACTATACTGGGAGTACTTGCAATAGTAGTTGAAAGTCTAAGGTGGGGGTAATGGGGGTCACTGGTTAATACTACCATATTCCAGGGGACTTAGGAAGCTGTGTTAAGTATTTTCAAAGTAATTAAAACTTATTTCCATAACAGTAATATCAAGAAGAGGGACATTTAAAAAAAAAAAAAAAAAAAGAGTCTAGAATGAAACTTATTCATTTAACTTTTTGTCGGTCTGAATATAAATAATAAGTAAATAATAAATAAATAATAAATAAATAATAAATAAATAATAAATAAATAATAAATAAATAATAAATAAATAATAAATAAATAATAAATAAATAATAAATAAATAATAAATAAATAATAAATAAATAATAAATAAATAAATAATAAATAAATAATAAATAAATAATAAATAAATAATAAATAAATAAATAATAAATAAATAATAAATAAATAATAAATAAATAATAAATAAATAATAAATAAATAATAAATAAATAATAAATAAATAATAAAATTGATCGGATTTTTTTAGGCCAATATATAAAACAAAAAGCTGCTCATGCGTAGCAGTAATAAGTATTTCACCTGAGATTTTCGTAACTTTGTAATTAGACGAAAATTGAGAGTGGATAAACTCCAAATGACAGCGAATATTGTTTCATTAAATTGAAAATTCTGATTAACTTTTCGTGTGGAATACCGTTGTCTCGGTTTTATCCAATTAATCTATTTAATTGACAACGCTACTAATGGATAACAATGATAGATATGCCGACTGGGTGTTATTGTAGCGAGAAAGCTTTTAATAAATTATGTTTACCTGAACATAACGTTTTTCGTGTATTATTAACTTTAAGGATTTTTTATGAAACTCGGCTTTTCCTCTCGACATTTTTTATTCGTTACTTTTTAGTTTTATAAAAAAAAATTGTAATTTGTCAAATGTGTTGTCTTTTCGTGCTATGAAATACTCGATGTAATTTTTACAGAAAAATAGATACTTGTCATTTTTGCAAAAAAATTTAAAAAATGGTGCATTTAACATATTTTTTGTCACATCTGTAGTTTAATCAAAAAAATTTGTGGGTTCACCAAATTCACCGAATCCTTAATTATTTTTACTTAATTTTAAGAATGACATTTTTTTTTTAATCTGCAAAACATCGTAATACAGATTAATACAAAAGATGTTAAATTTTTATCGATCAAATCCACAATCTTTTGTATCATCGACATAACTCGAAAAACCACTGACAAAAAAAAATGCGTCACTCAATGATCTACGATTTTTGAAAAAAAATCTCGGAGCTCCCTTTAAAACTACGAAAAAAAAAAAGAAAGAAAAATCTTCAAAAACCTTTTATGAAAAATAAAAATGATTTCGTAGCCAACCAGAAGTGGCCCGACAATTCCATGAATTCCTCAAAATTTTTAATACTTTTTTCACCAACCAAAAAAATTCGAAAAAAATATTGACTCGTCGAAAAGCTGGTTTCCCGAATTTTTTTATATTTACAAAAAAAAAATGTCTCAATCATACGAAAAATCAGGTGAAATGCCCCATACACGTATATTCATCAATATAATACCAAGACTCACTGGAGAAGACGCGTTCCAGTGTCCTCGCATGGCTTCTAGCATCCTCAAGGAACTCGCCTACCAGTGGCACCAGCGTATCAACCGGTAGCAATGGAAGCAGGCGCACAGAGAGGATGCGAAGGAACCGGTGTATACCGTCCAGAGGCCCCTACCGCTACCACTACACCAAATGCTGCCTTCCCTCCTCTATAACCATCATATATCGTGAACCACCTAGGAAAGGGGGTGAGCTTTCGCCATCCCCCTCCCGCACAGGATACATAATGCAAACAGTTTGGGCCAAGCCCCGGTCACAAGTTTAACTTAGTTTGCTACATAGGTAGAGAGGTAATTGCATTTACTCTGACGTCTGTAGGTTTCGCGGGGCGCGAGCGAGTGAACTCGCGCGGAGATTCACCCTATGCTATATATATATATATATATATATATATATATATATATATATATATATATATATATATATATATGTATGTATATATGTATATATGTAGGAGGGTGGTTGCATCCTCTTCTGGCTTTCCTCTATCGCCTCACATCATCTTCCTTTTACTATATATATATAAAGCTTGGTCTCGCTCCAGCTCGACGTTCTATATACTCTGGTCGATGAAGATTCCCAAAACTGTCCGGCAGAACTGCATGCCTCGCGTCCGAGTTTACTCGTGGTTCGAGGCTATACGACAGGGGAGGGAAGGGTTCTCGACTGGAACGTGGCTTGGCTTTGTATATATATGTATGTATGTATGTATGTATGTATGTATGTATGTATGTAGGTAGGTAGGTATGATGTTCTGCCTCGGCGACTTCAATTTCCAATTCTGTTAGTTCTCTTTCTCAAACTCGACGAGCTGCGTTATCACTTTAAAAGCAGATACCAAGTGTGCTGAACAAAAAATGGACAATAAAAGTTATCTTTTGTATCTCATTGGGCGAGGCTTGTGTATGTTTATAATATTCTTTTTTTTTTTTTCTCGTCGCGCTTTTTGCGAAATTCGAGATGGGGTCCACAATAAACGTTGTGGCGTTTCTGGATGTTTTGAAAAAATTCAACAAAGTGTCCTCAAACAGGTTTTGCGGTTTTCTGGATTTTTTGTAAGATTCAACAAAGGATGGAATAAAAATGTTATGGCTTTTATGGATTTTTTTTTTGTTAAATTGTACAAAGTATTTTTGAAAATTTTATGGCTCTTCTGGATTTTTTTGTAAAATTCAACTATTTTTTTTAATTCTATGGCTTTTCTGGATTTTTTGTACAATTCAGCAAAATGTCCTCCAATAGCGTTTTTGCTTTGCTGGATATTTTGTCAAAATTCAGGAAAGTGTAAAAAAAAATGTTATGCCTTTTCTGGATTTTTTGTAAAATTCAACACAATGTCCTCAAAAAGCGTTTTTGCTTTTCTGGATATTTTGTAAAATTCAACAAAGTATCAAAAAATGTTATGGTTTTTCTGGATTTTTTTGTAAAATTCAACAAAGTATAAAAAAATGTTATGGTTTTTCTGGATTTTTTTGTAAAATTCAACAAAGTATAAAAAAAAATGTTATGCCTTTTCTGGATTTTTTGTAAAATTCAACAAAATGTCCTCAAAAAGCGTTTTTGCTTTTCTGGATTTTTTTGTAAAATTCAACAAAGTATAAAAAAATGTTATGGTTTTTCTAGATTTTTTGTAAAATTCAACAAAGTGTCCTCAAAAAGCGTTTTTGCTTTTCTGGATATTTTGTAAATATCAACAAAGTATCAAAAAAAAAAAAAAAAAATGTTATGCCTTTTCTGGACTTTTTGTAAAATTCACCAAAATGTCGTCAAAAATCGTTTTTGCTTTTCTGGATATTTTGTAAAATTCAACAAAGTATCCAAAGAAATGTTACGATTTTTCTGAATATTTTGTAAAATTCAACAAAAATATCCACAAGGCTATAAAATATTTACAAAATAAATGAATATACGATAATATATGAAAAAAAATAAGCAAGCCATTACACTGAAAGTAATCCAGTTTCACAATTCTGGCATCGACTCTGTAGCCCCAGAATCGATGCCAATACATGTTTCAGTTTCATAAAAAAAAAAAAAATCTTTTTTTTTTTTCTCACGAAGCGGATATCAAAAGGCACGACTATTGAGGACAGTAATAAAAGACAAGATTTACATTTCGTTTCAGTGGCAATATCGTATGACCAGTGTATTCTATAATACACGTGTGCAACGATTGTCGACAGTGAAAGAACGAGACTTTTATTAACTCTAAACCTTGTGTGTCTCCCCCTCCCCCTCGCACCCCTCTGCCCTTCCACCAACAGGGACTTGCATTCCACCTGTCGTATAAAAGTGTGCGAATGAAAGAATTCGAAACATTTGCAACATTGGAACTTGGTTTTTGTTGGATATCCACAGAAATGGGTTAAAAATGTTTAAAGCGTGACAGAGCGCTGCCAGTGCAAATGCCAGAAACAAACCCCTCGAGCTCTTTCGCTTGAACCACAGTGTCTGTACGTGTGTGTGTGACCAAATCAGCATTCACAACTCGCTCAAGGGCATTTTCGCACACGTCCAGTTGAAAAAAAAAAAAAAAAATTTGACTGTCAGTTCGTACAGCGAGATAACTTGAAACGTCATCAATGGAGAGGGGGGGGGGGGGGGGAAGTCTGACAGTACAGTGGAAACGGTTCATATATATTTCTCTCGTCAATACTATCGCTCACGTTTCAGCTGGATTAACATTGTCGATATCGTTTAATCGCTCGAGGACACGTACTGACCATTACATTCTTGTCGTTGAAAAAAAAAATAAAATAAGTACTTTTGTATTTATAGTAATTTCTATCATTATAATTTGTAGTTTAAGAATAATTTAGATAATTTGTAATTTAAGAGTAATTTTTATTGTTTGTAATTTAAGAGTAATTTTTTTTATTTGTAATTTAAGAGTAATTTTTTTTATTTGTAATTTATGAGTAATTTTTATAATTTGTAATTTAAGAGTAATTTTTTTAATTTGTAATTTAAGAGTAATTTTTTTTATTTGTAATTTAAGAGTCATTTTTTTAATTTGTAATTTAAGAGTAATTTTTATAATTTGTAATTTAAGAGTCATTTTTTTAATTTGTAATTTAAGAGTCATTTTTTTTGTTTGTAATTTAAGAGTCATTTTTTTTATTTGTAATTTAAGAGTCATTTTTTTTATTTGTAATTTAAGAGTAATTTTTATAATATGTAATTTAAGAGTCATTTTTTTAATTTGTAATTTTAGAGTCATTTTTTTTGTTTGTAATTTAAGAGTCATTTTCATAAATTGTAATTTAAGAATCATTTTTATAATCTGTAATTTAAGAGTAATTTTTATACATTGTAATTTAAGAATAATTTATATAATTTGTAATTTAAGAGTAATTTTTATACATTGTAATTTAAGAATAATTTATATAATTTGTAATTTAAGAGTAATTTTCATCAAATATAATTTAAGAATAATTTCTATAATTTGTAATTTAAGAGTAATTTTCATAAAATGCAATTTCAGAATAATTTCTATAATTTGTAATTTAAGAGTAATTTCTTTAATTACAATTTACAATTTAAAAGTACATTTTATGTATTCCTTAGATTTTTTTTCGAAATATGTGCGAATTGCTTCTCATTTCGAAATTTATTTTAAAAATTTAAAAACAAATATTAAATGTTTGTCTTTTTTTTAATTCTTGATTTTTTTGCCTAGTTCAATATCTTCGATAGTGCCTCAAATTTTATACAACTCCCAGATTAAAAAATAATGTAAGTAAAGAAAAATGTATTTATTTTGCAAACAAAAAAAAATGTATTGTTTAAAAATATAAATGTCGTTAATATTATATTGGTTTTCAGGTGGATTAACAATATTGATACCGCAATAAATCGATCGAGGACACGACCATTAAATTTTTATAGTATAGAAAAAAAAAAAAGAATCTCGTTGGGCAAATTTTTGTCGGTTCACCCTAGACGAGCCATGTATGCGAAACCGGAGATGATCTCGTTCGATGAAGAGTCAGAACCGCGAGAAGCAGAGCTATGAAAAAAAAAAAAAAAAAAAGAAAAAAAAAACAGAAAAAAAAATTTTCGATAGCGAGAACCAGGGACGTATTAATCCGCTAAATTCTGCGGTTCAACGTTCGATGCCTGCGATATATATCGACGAGCGATATAGTGATATTAACGATTGTGAAAGTGAACGGAAAACGATCGAGAAATAATCTCGCGATAAATATCGAAGCTCGACGATACAGAGGATAGTACACTGGTAGTGTAGATATATATATATATATATATATATATATGGGCAATTCCAAGCTAACAATAAGTCAACTAAAAATCCTCACAAAGCAGTCCCAATTTTTAAACTGATTTTTGTGCTATCAAAATTTAAAAAAAAATCTCTTTACATAATCGAATTCTAAAAAAATAAAGTGACCTAAAAACGACAAGATTTTTTTTTGTTATTATATCATTGCTTAAAAAAAAATTGGGTTGAGGTTTTATAAAATGCACGTTAAAATTTGTTATTGAAAATTTGTTTTACAAGGAACTGGATGCTTTTGTACATAAAATGGTGTATTAAATTTAAAGTACTACTGAGATGTAGAATTGAATTATTTGTAGTAAAAAATATTTTGAGAATCAGGCAGTTTAATATTAATATTTTGTAATTTTTAGTTTAGTTGTCTATTTTAATATACCAGCTGATATATAAAATTTCTGGTGATTAAAAATTGTGAGTATCAGAAGGAAATAAATTAAATTGTTTTGACAATTTTTTAATTTTAATTTTTTTTTAATTAAATGAAATAAAGGTCAGAAGAAAAAAAATGAAATTGGTTTGATAATTTTTGAGGATAGATGTCGAAAAATAAAAATGACAATATTTCCAAAAAAGCACAAAAAATTTGTGTTGTAAGTGACAAAAAAAAATTGGACAAATTCGTCGAATTTACAGAAATTTTTTTTCCAAAATTACCAAAAATAATTCTACTAAAATATAAGTGTCAAAATAATTATATAAAAAAAAATGTTAAATCCGAAAATGACACTAAATTACTGCGAAACAAAAAATACCCAATTTCCAGTACATTCCTTTATGAGTCTTAAAAAAATAACAAAATAATTCCAACTAAAAAAAATATTTCCGTGAATTTGATATTCATACTAAAGCCGCAAATTTTGCATAAAATTGTTGCTCAATCCTCAACAATTTAGAATCGAGTAAATTCATTGAAAATGTTCAATGGACATATGCGCGTTCGTATAATGCCCTCGAGTGTTTTGAGGGTTCTCTCTCTATTATAATTCATGTTTGATCTATTTTGACATTAGCCAATTGTAATTCAGCTTTTGGCAAAAGCCATTTTGCCACACGAATATATGCTGTAGGCTAAAACCGATAATTTATTTAATGACAGTCGAGCGAGTTTAGCGAAGAAAGTAAATATGTCGAATTGTGAAGCAGCACACACGACTGTAGGAAGCAATAGTCGAGATATTGCGAAAGTGAGGACACATCGAACTGCCATTCGATGCTGGGATGAGACAGAGAGAGTCATGAAATTAGGCCGCCGGAGGGACGGAGGAGGGATTCGATGAAACCCAGTTGACGAGAGCCAGTAGATACGGCATGACAGAGGCAGACCGGCTACCTAGCAGCATATACACAAACACACAAACACACACACAGACACAAACACTCACAGACACTCACACACACACACGAACACCAGTAGTTGTGGCATCTGTATGTGGTCAATCTCCGTTTGTATGCATACCTTCGGATGATGCCGCACAGGTCAGCCAATGACCAAGCTGTACCAAATACGTGGATTATACGGGCATGGCAATTTGACCTCCTTATATGCACTTGAATTGGCTCTGTGTGACGAACGCAATGTCCAGAGTTACCTGCTATTACTAGACTGTTTGGCTCTTGAAACTGACGATCATTACAGAGCTTCGAACAAGATATTTCTGTGCATGGCTGTGCACAGTAGAAAAAAAAGAAGAAGCAATTTTTCTGTACAATTTTCGTGGCCAATTTGGAAGTGACAAAAAATAAAAGCCACGTTGCATTAGGTTTGTAGAAATTTTCCTGTTTTGCACAATTTTTTTGTAACATTTTTAAAGTAACGGAAAAATATTGGTTTTTTTTTTTTAACTTTTAACCCATGACTGGGGTCGCTATCGACCCCACGTGTTTCTTCCATGTTCGAGGGTCCTGTGAGTACTAAATTGGGGCTTTCCGCACATGAATCTCTTCGCTTTTTAATGGGGAAGAGAATGGCATTGGGCAATTTAATTCCGTTGAAATTTAACGGGTGGAAATTGTACTTAAAGCTCACTTAACGAAAATTGGCAAAAATCGCGTTTTTTAGGAAAAAAAAATTGTGGGTTTTTAAAAAATGCTCTGATTTTCAAAATTCAAAAGGTATTTCACTGCAGACATGCTGGGCTGTTAGGAAAAAAATAGTCCCACTGTATTCCGTTGGAAAAGTCTATTTCTTTGGACATATGAAAATGGGCAAAAATCGAAAATTGGAAAAAATCGCATTTTTTAGGAAAAAAAAAATTGTGGGTTCTTAAAAAATGCTCCGATTTTCAAAATTCAAACGGTATTTTACAGCAGACATGCTGGGCTATTAGGAAAAAAATAGTCCCACTGTATTCCGTTGGAAAAGTCTATTTTTTTGGACACATGAAAATGGGCAAAAATCGAAAATTGGTAATATGGAAGAAATCAATGAAAACGCGACGAAAAAAAAATTGATTTTCCATGGGTTGTAACTAAAAAAAATGAAATCCAAAAAAAATTAAATCCAAAAAAACTGTATTCAAACCTATAATAATATTTTCCTTGTGTATTACTCCACGAAAAAAAAACACCTGCTATGCGAGTTCATGCTATTACAGGGACTTTTTTACATGTCGAATTGGGAGCGACACGAAAAATGTGCAAAAATGTTGAATCCACAGGAAAAGAAATTCAGCTCAAGGGAAATTATTCTGTTGAATGAAAAGCGACACAATTATTTACTTTAAGCCATACCCCAAAAATGACTCTGCATGACAACAATGAATAGCGACCAATCATCAGTCCTAAGCAGAATGTTTTCATCAAGCTATCCTGTAGTGGTAACAGCAGTTCCACAAACACAAAACCCAGATCAACGTGATACAAAAAGCGGCGTGTACCACGCCTCGCTACAAAACAGTAGAGTAGGTATAAAATCTAACAGACTCCGCACAAAGAGAGAGACATACAGGAGGGAGAGAGAGAAAGATAGAAAAAGGAAATAGGAAGCAGTGATGGTAGGAGGGAAACTGGTTGGTAGACTGACTGATACCATATGCCTTCTCTGTTGTCCATCAAATGAGCAACAAATAACAGCGCATTGTTGTTTGCCGAGTATGCGAGAGTTGACGAGGAGACCTGCACAGGAAAAGGTGGAGAGTGAGTTTAGAGTGAGAAAGATATTGTACAGAACAAGGAAAAAGGTTCGCTCGAGGGAGGGGACAGGGGGAGGGGGGTTGGGGGAGGTTGGGGGGGTTAGAGATACAGACTGATGTGGTACAGCAAACGAGAGTTTGCGCTCGACAATGCAGGCACAGTTAGGGAGGCTTCGAGAGTACGAGAGAGCGAGTGTGTGGCGCGCCATTGGCGAACGGGAGAAAGAGAGCGACACGCGGTGGTGGCGCTCTGGTCTAGGACAGAACTTTTCAGGCTCGGGGATGAAACAATGCGCCAAGAGACGGGGCGGCGACAGCCGGTTTAATTAAACGCATCGTCAGCTCTGTATGGCAACACTCTATGGTCTACGCCAACCGTTCCTATACATAGTATACTGTACGCTATTTACTGTACACGCTTATATATATATATATATTATATATATATATTGTATATATGGGACATTCTATACCACTTCGATCTCGATCTAACTCTTGAACTCAGATTGGACCCACCATTTTTTTATATCGGTGCTCTGATTGTCGAAGACACTTTTTGTAGATGTTTTTTTCGAATTGGTTTGAGTCGCAGACAAACTTTCGAAACTGGTATGTTGATTGAGCCACGTTGAAAATTCTGAAGATTTTCGAAGTCCTGGATAATCTGAAAGTTTTAAGAATTTTGATAATTCTGAAGATTTTGAGTGTTTTGAAAATTCTGAAGATTTTTAGAATTTTGAATATTTTGATAATTCTGAAGATTTTAAAGAAATTTCAATAATTTGAAATTTTGAACAAGTCTGAAAATTCTGAAGATTTTAAGAATTTTGAATGTTTTGAAGATTCTGAAAATGTTAAGAAATTTCAATAATTTGAAATTTTTAAGAAATATGAAATATCTGAAAATTCTGAATATTCGGAGAATTTTAACAAATCTGAAAATTCCGGAAACTCTGAAAATTCTGAAAACTCTAAATTCCGAAGATTCTAAAAATTCTAAGAATTCTGAAGATTATAAAAATTCCGAAGATTCTAAAAATTCTGAAAATTTTGAAAATTCTGAAAATTCTGAAACATCTGAAAATTCTGAAACATCTGAGAATTTTAACAAATCTGAAAGATCTGAAAATTTTGAAAGAACTGAAAATTCTGAAAGATCTGAAAATTCTGAAACATCTGAAAATTCTGAATATTCTGAGAATTTTAACAAATCTGAAAGATCTGAAAATTTCGGAAATTCTAAAAATTCTGAAAATTCTGAAAACTCTAAATTCTGAAGATTCTAAAAATTCTGAGAATTCCGAAGATTCTAAAAATTCTAAAAATTCTGAAAATTCCGAAGATTCTAAAAATTCTAAAAATTCTGAAAATTCTGAAAATTCTGAAAATTCTGAAAATTCTGAAAATTCTAATAATTCTAAAAATTCTAAAAATTCTGAAAATTCTAAAAATTCCGAAAATTCTAAAAATTCTAAAAATTCTGAAAATTCTGAAAATTCTAAAAATTCCGAAAATTCTAAAAATTCTGAAAATTCTAAAAATTCCGAAAAATTCTGAAAATTCTAAAAATTCCGAAAATTCTGTACAATTCTCTGTAAGTTATAAAAATTGTTAAATATTCATATCTTAAGGACAAAGTTTAAAAGTCTCTGTCTGATCCTTAGTCTCTCGGATTTTGAATCGATTTGAATGATCGATAATTTATATAGAGATGAGCTAACTGATAAATAGAAATTTCAAAATCGGAGAAAAATTCTAAATCCTCTGTAACATATAAAATATATATTACCTGACGCAATCCGAAAGGTTAAGGGTCAGACCCAAGTAGTTCGAAGTGGTATGGAATGCCCCATATATATATATAACTCCATAGGGTATTGGTATGGATATGTACGTTCGGTGACGGGACGATTGGAGTGTACGAAGAGAAAGAGACGAGGGACGAAAGTGTGAGCTGTATAATAAATATATATACATATATACCGACGCATGTGGATAGCATGTTATGTGTACAGATTTTATATGCACTCTATAGATTTCGACTATGGAGCATAGCGGAAGAGTAGCGTGTATATCCGCGGGGTTTGAAAGGGTGCGCGGTGTGTGTATAACGAAGAGATAAGTAAAACACTGCGACATCACGGAAAGCTCTAGCCTCATGCCGACACACACGAGACGATTCTTGATTAAAGCGAGCGTACCGGAGGATATCGCGTTTTTCCTTCTGGCTTTTGTATCTATGCAGTGCTTTATGGAGTGGATGGGGGGGGGGGGGGGGGGGGGGGGGGTGGGGAATGTGAATGACATTGTTAAAATCAGTGAATAGGATTTTGAATACTACTTTTAGATTGGATACCGGCGACTTGGAAGCCGGATTATCGATATCTCGAAATATCGAAGGGTATCGAGAGTTCGATATTCATTTTTTTCGAAATAATTTAGTTGGACATTTAAGCGTCCTGGTCTTTATAGGGTGAAATAGTTGTGTAAAATACAAAGAACTCGGGCTTGCCGGATCGATATCTCGAAATATCGAAGAGTATCGAGAGTTCGATATTAATTTTTTTGAAAATAATTTAGTTGGACATTTAAACCTCCTGGTCTTTATAGGGTGAAAGAGTTGTGAATGAAGGTAGTTGAGATCCGTTAAGAAACGATTTAGAATACAAAGGACTCGGGCTTGCCCGATCGATATCTCGAAATATCGAAGAGTATCGAGAGTTCGATATTCATTTTTTTGGAAATAATTTAGTGGGACATTTAGAGCTACTGGTTTTCATAGGGTGAAAGAATTATGAATGAACGTAGTTGAGATCCGTTAAGAAACGATTTAGAATACAAAGGACTCGGACTTGCCTGATCGATATCTCGAAATATCGAAGCCTATCGAAATTTCGATATCCACAAAACATTATAAAAATTAAATTAAAAACAAATATCATCTGCAATATGAACATTTGCTAGCGCGAAAAAAAAGTGTAAAATTCTTTGTGTGAGAATCCCGAAACGAATGAATTTATATAAGTTCAAATGCTTTTGTTGTCCCATTCTTTTCCCCCCAGAAGAAATTACAAATGCATCGGGCATCAGAGTTCATTCTTTGTTATCCGCTAGTCGATATACACGAGAAACCGTAGCTCCCGGGTACTCGAGCGAAAATTTACCTACAAAAATATCTGCACTAACTGTAATTTGTTTTTGTACGAGCTACGAACGCGGCGCGTGCAAAAATAACACAAGCCGACTGAAAAGTAAACAAAACCCGTACTTGCGCCGGTCTATTTATACATGCAGGCAAAACACATCTATACATTTATACATAAACACACCGCAGCGGATCTAGTCCGTCGGATCTTTCGCCTCAGGAAAAACGAAAAAAAAAAAAAAAAAAAACAAAAAAAAAATGACAAAAAAAGGAAACAAAAGCTGACATTTAAAAAAAAAAAAAACAAAAAAAAACAACAACTATGCAAAGTAGAAACTTGCATATTGCTCCCTCATTTTTTTACCTCACTTTTCGTACTCACCTTTAACAAAATTTTAGTAATTTTACTCACGTAAATAAATGTAATATTCCAGCTGAAAAAGTCCAAATATTTTTACCTCTCTGTAAACTCGAAAATCTATTTTTCTTTCAACATAAAATAAAAAAAACCCATTGACATCAAAATCTCGCGAAAAAAAAAAAACAAAAATTCATCCCAACGAAAAGAAAGCCTCTCGTCTGCGAGAAAGCGGAAAACAAAGAGCGAAGAAACGAAAAATAAGCTTCTCGAGAAAAATAAAATAATATGTTGAAACGAATGGAGAAAAGCTGATCCGTCGGAACACCGGGTGCAAAAAAGGGATGAAGTTCCGTGGGCCGCGTGCTATCGGCTAACGTGTTGGGCACCACCAGCACTAGCAGCAGCAGCAGTAGCAGCAGCAGCAGCAGCAGCAGCTCCCTCCGCGACCACTGTGTACGCTGGTGCTGCTGTTCCAGTCAGTATATGGACCGTAGAGGCCGTTGAGGGGGTAGCCAAAGGGGGGGGAAGGGAGGGGGGAGGGCATAGGATATACGAAAGGAGGGTTGGTTTGCCTCCCAGAGCCAACAAAAATTTTCCGCGAGTCGAGGAAGAGCAGAGGGACGGGAAAAAAAATATATGTATAAAAAAAAAAGTGTTAGCGCGCTCACCGCACCGTATTTTTCGCACAGTGTGCAGAGTTCCACCTTTTCTAGCAGCAGCAGCAGCAGCAGCGACGTTGTCGGTGGCGGGCGAGCTCTAGCTCGCGGGACGTTGCAGGACTTGGCGAAATTTATTCGTCTGCACAGCCCCTTAAATCACGCCTGGTACGCCCTCCTCCTCCCCCTCCTCCTCCTCCTACTCCCTTCTCTCGCCTCACCACTCGTGGCAGGGAGCAAAACGCGCGCGCGACCCGCGCTCTCCCATCGTGCTCGACTCGAAGCCGCGAGCTAGCAGCAGCAGCAGCAGCAGCAGCAGCAACGAACAGCAGTGCATATTTTATTTTCAAAGCTGGCCGCATTGACAATTTGCAGGTAGGGAGAAGGAGGAGGAGCGCGTTATGGAAATGCGCCGTCACGTACGCGCTTGGCGGCAAAGAAAGAGTAAAAAAAAAAAAAAAGAGAAAAGAATACTAAAACTGGTACAGGAGAAGGTGAAGGGAAAAATAAAGGTCGCGGGTTAGGTAGAGGCGAAAAAAAAAAAAAAGCATCGGGAAATTTTGTTATGTGGTCGGAGATTTGCTTGAAAGAAAAATTAACACTCGATTCTTTTGTTTGTCGATAGACCAAGAAATGAGAGAGATTGCATTTTTTTTGTTTTTTTTCTTTTTTACGAAAATACAAAGAGCACGTAAAAGTGGATTCTTTTTATAGATTCAACGAAGATTCAATGTGAATCCTCAAACATCCTTCAACGAAGCCAAGTAGCGAATATATTTATTTGCATTCAATTTTTTTTTTTTTTTTTTTTAACTTTATTTGCGCATAAATATTTACCGTAAAAAAAATGTAAAAAAAATTATCACGGAAAAAGTTTGCTTCTCCAAAAAAAAAAAAAAGGCGTTAGAAAGTTTCGTCGTGCGGTTTGAGATTTGCTAGGGAACAAAATTAACGCTCGGTTCTTGTTTCGTTCGACCACCCGTTTCATTCGTTTCTACGAACCGAATAGGAAAAACATCGGAGGTGAACTGTTGTGCGTAACACGTCTGTGTGTTTATGTGCATATATATGTGTGTGTGTGTGTGTGTGTCTGTGTAGTTCATTCTTGATTTGGCGGTGGAGAGAGATTGCCGACAATAGCTATATAGAACCGTCGATGTATATGTATGAAAGGCACTGCTGACGCGAATTTTTGCTCTCTCTATGGGCCGATCGAAGCTGCACCACGAATCCAGATATACCCTCGCATATCCCTGCGGGATGTCATTGCTAACGGACCGACCGTGCTTTTAAGCTGCTTTATAACGTAGTGCATATTGTGTTATATTCTGCGGTATATAGTTTATGCCTATATCGTGGTAATACCTGTTGGAAGAGCTTTTCCTGCACTTGCTATCGATTTTACAACGTCAAAATGACCTCTCATCGATTTTGAATAATTGTCAGTAATTCATTTTATTAGAAAAAAAAAAAAACAAAATCTGTCCGCTTATTTCTTCAAATTATTTTATTAAGTTATTATTATTATTATTATCAGATGTGGGGATAATTAAATAATTTTTTACTTTTGAAAAAAAAAGCCGGTAGGCGAAATATTTCCAAATAATTTTCGGTTTAGCTCGAGATAAACTTTTTTTTTTTTTTTTTTTTTTTATTCATAAAATAATTTCTTTAAGAAAATATATTTTTAATAAAATCATTAAAATCTGTGGCCTTAATTCAATTTAACATTTTCTAAAAATTGATTAAAGCGATTTTTTTTTTAAGTTCAAACTTTAAGAGATCCGAGTCTCCGATGCCAACTTTATTTTCACATTTCATAAATTATTCTATAACTTGGCTTTAAAAACCATAAAAAAAAAAAAAAATTGGTCCTCCAAAATTTGTAAAATCGAAACAACGAAAATCGTCTCTTAATCTCCAGCCTTAAAAAAAATAAATCTAAAACCCGGATAAGCCCAAAAAATTACACTGTCCTAAATCCGAAGACTACATCTACATTGTAATTTATTTCTCATTACTGATAAAAAAATTTCTCTCCTGCAAAAAAAAAAATAAATCTCCCTCTCCATTAATAGACCTAATTGTGCGCAAAATTTGATACCAATCTTGAAACATTGTTTTCGCCGGCCATTAGAGAAATTTCCTGCGGATGAAGTGAAATAAGCGTGAAAGGCCAAAGGCCATAGATAAAGAAAAAGCAGCACTCATCGCGTGCAACACCTCAGCAGCTAGACTGAAAGCTCAGGATGCAAATGTTTTTTTTTTTTTCTTTTCTTTTTCATCCATTTTAGCCCTTCAACGATCACGATCGTTATGCAGCAGCCTGCAACGCCGTAACGGAATACTCATTTCGCAAGAGCTTTATCTGCCTCACTCCCATATTTTCTATTTTTCCCTCTTTTGCTACCTTCTCGTCCGATACTCTTCCCCCTCGTCCCCTCGCCCTCTCCCCTCCCCCCCCACTGAATCTCACTTCCCCGTCGTTACTTTTCCTCGAAGGAAAGCTTCCGAAACAGAGGGAGGGACGCGACGCGAGAGACCGCAAGCGAGGCGATAAATCGAGGCCGTGCGAATGGAAGGTAGATGAAGAAGGGAAAGGGAAGTGCAAGAAGGCTCCTTCGAGCCGAAGAGTAACGTTCTGTTACCGCGCTCTCGACCTCTCTCGCTTCATTCTCTTCGTTCTCCTTTTATTTTTCATCGTCACTCTCTTTCTCTTTCTCTTTCTTCTTTGGTGAAATAAAAAAAAAAAAAAAAAATACACAAAAAGAATCAAGTCCCGTGCATCGCGGTGGAGCTGAAGCGGTAACGCAGTAGATCCGGAAAACTGCTGGTGGATAAAGTGCCGGCGGTGTAACGTTCGTTCGAGGAAAAGAGGTACCTTTCGTTTCCACTATTCGCTGGAACTGTGTGAACTGAAACGAAGCCCCGTTCGGAAGGCTATAAATCATAACCAGCGAATGGCACACGTAGCACACTTAATCCTGAGCTGCATTGCTGTTAGGCTTGACTATTTTTCCTTAAATATATTTATATAAATATTATTCTACGATGCATGAAATCGTGATGAAAAGTTGCGCATTGAACATTGCTTTCTCAGTACTTTACACTTTTTTGCAAAATGTTTCTCTTGGGGAATATTATATATTTGAGTTTTTTTTATTATCAATGCCACCCGAGAATTTTATGGTATTGAAATCCTAAAAACCAATTTTTTTTTAGGTTCCTGAAAGAATTAGAAAATTCTGTTAGAAATTGAAGAAAAAAAATCCATTTTTTTTATTAGGACGTTTTTTAAAATAATTGTTAGATATTAATATTTATTTAAGAATTATAAAAATGTACAAAAAAAATATAATAAATATATATATATATATTTATTATATTTTTTTGGTCATCACCAATTTCATTCGCAAAAAGTTAGCAGTAAATTAAAAAAAAAAAAAAAAGGCTCAATGGTAAAACCAGACGTAAAGGGGTTAAAATACGTCACTAGTCAAACCGAACCGCTCGTTTCTTCTCCGTTTCAAAGAGACGGATGGAACTCGTCAGTAGCGATCGATCGCTCGTTGCGTTGCTGCGATACATCTAAAGACCACTCGAACTAAAAAAAAAAAAAGAAAAAAAAAAGTCTCTCAGAGTGGCCTGAACGTGAGAAACGCGACGATAAAAAGAGAACAAAATTTTAAAAGAGCACCACGAGGCAAAGATCGAAAGCTCCAGAAAAAGCGTCTGCATTACTTTAAAAAAAAATAAAAAGTATACAAAAATTAGAAAAGAAAAAGAATAAACCGCGCAGGTGGACGAAGTAAACGCAGTTGACCCGTAAATAAATCATCGGTATTCCATCAGAGGGATATGGGCTCGAGGATAAGAGAAAAAAAAATATACATATATATTGAAATTCAAATAGTTTGGTAAAAAATATTAGGTAAATATATATATATATATATATATAACGAGGAACGAAATGTGCCCCCAAATCTCGATACTAAAATTCCATTAACCCGAGGAAACGATTTCGTCGAATTCAGGCAAAGCTATTTTTCGACTGACCAATGGCTGACTCGCTCTCGTCTCTGGCGTTGGAAATACTAGAGGCTACTTTATTGTTTTTATCTTTCGTTGCTTAAAGTAGCTTTGTACTCCGATAACAATGTCAACTGTATTCGACTATAGAATAGCTAGAATTTCTGTGGATCTTTATATAACTATAGAATAAATCAACAAGTGGGGAAAAAAAGTTTCGGCGTACAAACAAGAATGCAACATATATATTCGAAAAAAAAAAAAAAAAAAAAACGAGAGCTCAACAAATTTGTTTTTACAAAAATATTTTATATTTTTATATTATAAACTTGAAGAGACACGACAATTGCGTAAATTTAAAATATTTTTTTTGTGTAAAAACTGAAATTACACATTTTTTAAATCCAAACTATCCAAAAATATGTGAAAAACATAAATATTTCAAACACATTATCTACGTACCTTTGTCTGCAAAACTAAAAACTGAAAGAAAATTTTCTGAACGTTAATTAATTCCCAATAATTCACTAATAACTATTTTAAAAAAAACACAATTTCCAAATTAATTTTCACTCTCATTCTTAGTTTTCTCAAAATTTTCTAAACAAAAAAAAAATGGATACAAAAAATCTGAGCCATTATATAAATTGTTAAGAACATAAAAACAGTGTCCTCCAAAAGACCCCGGCCTCTCTATAGGTAAATATACAATCCGCCCCTCATTTCTATCGCTCGCTCTTACTGTGTTTACACTAGCAACTACATATGCCTCCATCTATGCTGAACTAAGCACATATATATATATATACATCGACATAGAGCGAAACAGCGACAACAGAAGCCGGGAGAAATATCAGTCCTTTGTTTTTATATACATAGTGGGGATGAGTGCTAGAGTTCCTCTTTATCGTTCTCTCTTCCTCTCTCTCTCCCTCTCTCACGCCAATGTTTTGTTTTTTTTTTTTTTTCGTTCCGTTCTTGGCGCCTCTGTTGGAGTGTGAGGAAGCAGAACGCGACCTAGCCTTTTCACATATCGCTTTCCTTTTTCGTTTCAACCTCTCTCGTCACTCTCTCACGCTCTTTCTCTTTACTGCATAACGTATAGTTATAGCGTTATAGGATGTTACTCTGTATATATACAAAACAAGTGCGAAAGGTTTTTTGTTCGAGAGAGAAAGAGAAAGAGAAAGAGAGAGAGAGACAGAATGAGAGTGGATGACGAAGTGAATGTGAAGCCTAACACAGACGTAAAATGGATCAGAGAATGCTGAGAGAGAGAGAGACAGAGAGAGGGAAGTAGTAGCACTACTTCCCTCTCTCTCTCTCTTTTCTCATATATATATTTATATATATATATATACGAGAAAAGGGTTTTAGGTATGCGCTCGTTTTGCCATTCTCGCGCGAGTGTTTTCCGTTCGCGCGCATCATTCATTCTCCCTCACCTCTGGCATCGCGCTTATTCTTAAGCATTATATTCGCCCGGCGAATAGAGCCTCGCACGCGTGTCGACGAGTGTGACAAATGTTGAGACCGTGCAGACGTCCGACTACACCCAGGCTACGGTATTTCAACCGAAACAGAGAGCTTTCCGTTCTATGTGCGTGTACGTTTAAAGGCTTGACAAATATTGTGCACGAAGAAATTTGGAAACTACGCGGGTAGAGGGTCTCTTTGTCTCTCTCTTTCTTCTCCACGTCCCACGTGAATTATTCGTCTTTTTTGTCTAGACTGCGGGAGGGCTCAACCGTTTCGAATGTTTCGCTTTAGTGGACATATTTATTTGAGACAACAATAATTTCGGGAAATATTTTGTTGAAACTTTAGTGAATTAAGGAAAGTCATTCAAAGGCAGATTATTTTTATAGAGCGAGATAAATAATTATGAAAATCTATCATACTTAAAAAAATTACTGTTTTTTGTTTAATTGTTTAATTAATATTTTAATCTCTTAAATAATCTGTCGGTTTAATCTCGCTAATCTAACGAATATTCTTTTTTTTTTTTAAACAATTAAAAAATTTTTTGAAGGCAACAAAAATTGTCGAAAAAAAAAAATCATTTAATTCATATAAATAAAAATAAGACGAATTTTTCCATCAAATTTGTTAAACAATTTCCGTCCTATTTTTCAATGCATCTCTCTCTCTCTCTCTCTGATTCGCCAAAGCTCTTTAAATTCATATTTCCGAAATGAATCCTCCAGCTTTAGAATCAGCAACAAAGTCGCACAAATGCATAGATTCCCAACGCACGAGCGACTTCCCGAATCGTAAAAAAAAAAAAAAAAAAAAAAAAACATCGCTATAAAACGTTAAAAAAACCCGTAGCATCAATTCCACGTATTCACCTCGTGCATATTTTTGCCGAAGCCGCAGCGGATTCACTCGAGCCTGTTAAATGTATAGCCTATAGAGCGAATGGCAGAGTCTCTTTTTTTTGCCCCCCCAAAGGAAAGGAATGAGAAAAATAGTGCGAGAAGGTGAAGTGCATCGAGGCCGTTATTGATGAAGAGTTTCTCAGGCTCTTTCGCTGGAAGGGACGGAGAAGCGCCACGCGTGTAAATCACGAAGAAAAAGAAAAAAAAAATGCAAAAGAACGTGTAGAGCACGCGCGATATATACTCGTCTCCCCCCCCCCTCCCCCTTCCCCTCCCCCTGCGCCCCCTCCCCCCGCTTCTCACAGTAGCGCCCTCTGTATACGTGCGCATAAATATGCACAACGTATTGTACGTAATTCCGAGAGAGTCAGCCCCGAAGCGCGAGCGAACACGCCTGCCTCCTCCTCTCCTCGCTGGTTTGCTTCATCGTCGCATCAGGTCATGCGCCTCCATGTATTCTACAAAACTCTACACAGAAGTCAACGATACAAGCGAAAAATACACGTGTAGTAGTTTCCCTGTTATAACTCTTCATTCCACGCCACGTTGAACCCAGGAATACGCCTCATCCTCTTCTTCAGCGCCCCCCCCCCCCCCCCCTCTCCGCCAACCCCCCCTGGCCGCCCTCTTTTTCCCCGCGAGTGATGTTCCGATTCGTAGGCAACGATTTCGGAATTTCTCAGTCGCTTTACCCGTTTTATCCAATTTTATATTTCCCCTTATTTTATTTAGTTTATTTTTATTATTGTTATTATTATTATTATTATTATTATTATTATTTTTTATATGGAAGAATACACAATGGACACGATTGTTTATTGTTGCATATGTTTCCAATATTGTTGGCATTTTTCATGCTTCGAGTATGCCGTCATTGTTGCATATAGCGAGAGAGAAAGAGAGAGAGAGAGGGAGAGAGAGAGAGAGAGAGATCGTCTACTGTGTTGGGTACTAAGCCATATACGCTACAGTTACCCCTTTTTTACGTTAACCCAAACGTCCCCGCGGTCCCGCCAGCCGCTCGATTTAACGGACTGGTGAACCCTGTTACGTTTCATCTGTCGCGTATCACCGTACTGGGTACATTATATATATGTATATATATGTGTGTATACCGTGTCCTGTATACTGTGAAATAACAATTGTACGACGGGGATGGGGTAGTTCCTTTTTTTTATGTGATAGACAGGGTTCAATCGCCAAGTATCACTTGGATTTATCTTAGAATCGGATACTTTCCAGTCTCTGGACGCAGTGAACCTTCTATCAAAAATTCAACTGACTTCATAAATTTCAACTGACGATCTCGGGACCTTTAGAAAAGAAAAAACGTATCTGTTTCGTTACTGTATTCAGTTGCTCATGAAAATTCTTATTCACGAGTAAGAAACTACGCAATTGTCGATTCTGAAATAATTTACTGCCTGTTGAAGATACAAATTTTAAAATACGGTAATTTCGAATTTTTTTTTTTTTTTTCTCGATTTTTCACATTAAAATCATTAATATTGTTATTATTAATTGCTATACATCTACATTCCCACGCAGCATACTCCCAAAAAAAAAAAATCCCAAAATTCATATTTTGAAAAAGGAGAAGTCTTTTTCGAAATTTCATCGACCAAGCAAATTCTTCAGAAATTATTTACCGTGTATTGATATATATACATATATATTTTGTCACGAAACCGTGATGAGAAAAAAAGCCATAAAAGTAATAATTGCTCGTTACGAAAATACATGGAATAACATCGATGTATAAAGGAGCTAATAATTGCAAATCAAGTGAGAGTTTATTCGCCGTATGTGTGTCACTAAAATCTGTATATATCGTCACAAGTGGGTCAATTTGGGCATTGCGCGATAAATTGATTCTCGAGATTCGTGTTAATTGAAACGTATTTTCGCTTGGTTAACAATGGAGGGGGTTGTGCCGGGCGGCATATCCGCTGCGTCGATCGTGTCGGGCATTTCGGACCTACGAGCCTCGAGTGTGAGAGAGATGGAGAGGACCCTCTATGAAGCTCTCGAGTATTATGGCTTAATTCCCCGTGGCACGGTGTCGAGCGAGAATCGGGTGCGTCGGACCGATACAGTTTTACTGGAATCCCCCCCCCTCTCGCTCTCTCTCTCTCTCTCTCTTTCTCTTAACCGGCTCGCACTCTCGCAACGCCTCGGGACGTGTGTGCGGTGGTGGTGCGCGCGAAGCTTCGCGTGTATTACGGCGTCATAAATTTGTTACGACGGTCGTCACCCGTTCTATACTACTCTCGCAGTGCAGTGAATTACGAGTAAACGTTTCTGTATACCTATATCGTAGTTTAGATATATCCCACGTAACGTTCCATCACTACAGGCTAGCGCCTCTACTGGGGTAGTAACGGGCGATAGGTAGGCGAGAACAACAATAACAGCAACAACAACAACAACACAACAACAACAACAACAACAACAACAGCAGCAACGCACAACAACGCCTCTTCTACTTGAATCTGCTGGTGTCGCGGTGAGCACCGACGCACCCTGCCTTCTGTCAATTCGGACGATTTTCATGCCTCGTAAAAGCACCCGGTGACTGCATAAACAGAAGGATCAACCACGCGCAATGCACCAACCTCGTGTGTGTGTCTCACTTTATCTCTCTCTCTCTCTCATACCATTCTCGATGTCGTGATGCGATACTCTCTCGTCTTTTCCATAACTGAGAACCACGCTATTATGCTCTTCGCTCATTGTCTTGTCTGTTGCCAGAAACACCACTGTCACTGTATTACACGTCTGTAAACTTCTCAACGTGGAATAATAAATATAACTACTGAACTGTACACGAGGTGTTTGTTGGGAAAAATCTGTAAATCCTATGAGATCCTGTCGCTTTTCAATCTGTCGATAATACCTCCTGAAAGGATCTGAACGTTTTTTCAGATATTTTTTTTTTTTTGGAAATTCAGTGAAGAATAAAAGGAAATTCGCAGTGACGAAAAATTGATCACCAAATTTGTTTTTCAGAAAAAAAAAAGAGTTGCCAATTGTGTCCCACATGTGTTTGTTGCTTATTTTATATTTTCGTAATTTTCAGCTCACAATTCATTAACGCAATTTTCGTACAAATTTGTATACTGAAAATACGAGAAGGTAATTAATGCCAATGTACACCCGAGAAAAAAAATAAATAAATAACATTTATACGACGTTCATCGTCAGATCTTCTCTGAATAGACGGAAAACAAAGTTTTTATCTGTTCACGATGTACCATAATGATATACAACACGGTAAATAGCACATAGAACAAACTCGAACCTCGGCAGCTATGCTGTTTATATTGTTTACAGTAGTTTCTGGCCGACATACCTAGCAGCAGACCTATTTACCGCTTCGAGACTCATACACACACACACACACACAGACATACACATACCTTTCACAATACATGCGTTCCACAGTTGATTTATCTCATTTTCGCTATCGGAAACTTTGTGTATCGCAATTGTTATAACGTTATATTCGCAGAGTGTATTTCTCCGGGAACTGATGGAATGCTTTCCGCTCTGCTAGAAAAACAAACGTCGTGTTTTTCCAAGAATTTTTCGTCCCGCGATGAAATACCCAAGCGAATCTTACTTCTCTCTTTTTTTTTTTTCAAATTTATTTCTACCCACTTTTACTCGTGCGTTCGCGTCCACTTTCACGTCCACAGTAATCCCATTGCGTCCTGAAACTCGACACGGACCATTTATTTATTGGATTCGCAAGTCCACGAGTCTGCGTGAGCGTAAGAGACAGAATGTGTGTGTGTGTGTGTGTATGTGTGTGTGTCAGAGCACCGTCTGATTTATCGTTCTCTCCGTAATGGACCATTTAAGGGAACTCCGCGGCGTCGCGTTCACGGAAACTTTGGAGTTTGAATTATCATCGTGTATAGCACGCAACTCTCCGGTTCTACGGTTGGACTATCGAGAGAGTGAGCGTGAGAGATAGAGAGAGAGTGAGAGAGACAGAGTGATAAGGAAAAACAGGAGTAGCATAGCCATTCTCGTGTAGCTCTCCTCGTCGAGCGCGAGGGACCGAGAGTGTGGTTATAACGTTTCTCCGAACCGGAAGTGCGGAAACATTTCGCGTGTACTCTCGAATTCCCCGACAAGTCGATAACATGCCCATATACATGTGTAGGAATGAGGGGGAATAGCAGAACGATTCTCCGTTCTGCTATTCGCCATTTTCATATTCCGCAGATTCTATTACATACATCCTCTCGCCGTTAAACGTATAGAAATTCCAGTGCGCCCTCTATCGGCGCCCCATTCTCGCCATATCTATAAAGCTTCACTGCCTTCGATAGTCGTTACTTCCCGTGCGTGTCTCTATATTGCCAGAAATGACGCGCGCGCGCGCGCGCTCTCTGTGTACGTTTCAATTCCCCGTATTTTCCTTTGAAAATGTTTTAAGGCCACGAACAGACGTCGACGCGTAATCGCCGGTTGAATCATTGTCGCGTATCCTTTATAGCGCTTACTTATTGATGGTACTCGATGGTATCTCTCGCGATCTTCACATGAATTTTTATGATCCTTGGCAAAAGTCTCGAGAATTCAAATGGCTTCTTATATTTAGGATCAAATATATTGCTGGCAAAAGTAAAATCAATTGCAACGCTTTTTTTTTTTGGTAATATTTTGGTAATTCTATTATTTTTTTTTTGTTAAACAAATAAACAAAAAATAAATTAATACTCGGCCATTTTGAAATATTGTCTGTATCCGCGATTGAATTTCCAAAGAATACGCGATTTCTTGAAAATATTCAACTTTTCGAAAATCCCCATTTTGAATTCACACAGTAAATATAAAAAATTCAGTAGATTGATTAATTTTTCATCCAGCTGAGCAATTTGCTCGTGAGTCACCTGCTTTACCCATTCTTTCACGTTAAAACTGCTGGAGGCTGCAAACACAACGATTTCAACACAGTTCTGTGCAAAAAATCACGCACGCGCGAGCACACACACAGTGTATATAGATATATACATAAATATGAAAAAAGGTGATAGTGGGAGATAGATCTACTGCAAGAGTTCAGAGACTCCCGTACAGCAGCTGGCTGCGAAGCAATCAGAGAAGGGCGCACCGGATTATGTGGCATTTATTCGTCCCGTCCGCTGATTCGGCGAGAGGCAGAGAGACTGCTCACCGTTGGCCTTGGTTATAGGAGAAAGAGCTACGGTAAAATAGAAAGAGGACGATTGTTGAAAACCCGAGAAACCGAGAGAAAATGAAGCGGGCGACGTGGCTCGGTTATATATATATATATATATATATATACATATATAAACGCGCCCTCTGAGTACCGCGCTCTGAACTATGGCCCGTCTGTGCCTGCGGTGGAGCTTTCGGAGTGGGGATGAGCCGGGAATGAATCCACGCAAAAAAATGTGATCGCAATTTTGCCCTTTTGTGCGAGGTACGCGCGAGTGAAAGCTCGTAAAAGCGAGAAGCATTGCTCAACTCTTTCTCTGTCTCCCTCTTCCTCTTTTTTGCAGCAGCTGCAGGGGCTACCGAATAGGAGGTAGCTTTGCTGCTGCTGCTGCTGCTGCTGCGAACGTTAAGATAAAGCTCGCGGACGGCTTTAGGGACGTATAGCATGCGTGCGGTCCTCGTGTCTCGGTGAAGGCTTGTCTTTTACCAGTGAAAAAACATACTGTGGAACAATTTTTGTTATTATAAAGTTTTTTTTTTTTTTTTTTTGACACGATAATCGGTATTTGTACTTTGGTCTAATTTTATTGTCTATTATTAGGATTGTTATTTTTAATTATAAGAATAATAATATTCGATATAATTCTTATTTACATCATTATTATTATTCATGGCTGCTCGAATAATACAAAGAAAGAACACTGCGCATGAATAATTTTGTAAATACCTGTACGCTTTGTCGTAACAATGTAAACACAAACTATTTTCTATCCAAATATTTACGATTATCTGGATAAATATTATAAACGAGAGAAATTAATCAATCGATACATCAAAAATTAAATCAATGCCAAACGGCGTGTTTGCGATTGCTTTAATCGAAATCGTAATTGATCGAAGGGCTCTGATTTAAAAACAAATAGTTTTAATGAAAATTGCGCGTTAATGGAATATAATAAAAAAAAAAGTGTGTCGAGGCGCAAAAAAAAAAAAGTAAATCTCATATATTATCCATATATTCCCTTCACGTACAGCCGCGTAAATTCATGCAGAGGGCGCGAGCGTGTTCCACTGTGTATAGAAACTTACGGGCCGCATGAACTTCCTTCTTTTTTTTATCGCCACTCAACCACGCTCGGCGTTGCGGGTTCTGTGCACGATTATGGACGCGCGTTGAGATTTTTCTACCAGAACACACGAATGAAGGAACTTACGTCATATATATGTGTGTGCGTGTGTGTGTGTGTATGTGTCTGCTGCGTAGAATTCGCCACGTACAAGTGAAAATAAGGAGTTATGTGGCGGTAAGTAAAGAAATTCGTGGGGGTGATGGCGTTGCCAAGAGGGATCTTTCCTCGTGTAAAGCTCGTCACACGTTGACAGTTGATTCGTCGACGCGTCGTAAAAAAACGACGACAGGAACGACGACCTGCGTCGGCAAGGAGAGATGGGAAGCATCTCTATAACCTCATTCTGCCTTTCCAAGCCTGCACACAAACCTCTCTCTCTCTCTCTTTCTCTCTCTCTCGCTTCTCCCGCCCTCAGGCCGTAAAATCCTCTAGGTGTAAAAACGTATTTTACGAGAAATCCATTTGAATTTATTTGCCGTGACAACGTTTACGAGGGCGTTGTCTGGCGGACGGTTACTGGCACAACGACGAACACCAGAGAGATATATAGTTGTATAGTGAGGTTTATTTTCAAACGGCATCCCCTCGTGTTGTTACCGGTATTAATGTAACAACGGTTCACGCGTATTGTAACGATTTTGTGTAATACCACCGGACGAAATGACACTGATAAACGACGTCAGGACATTTTATTGATGTCACAGATAATTTTCGATTTCTAATCAGCCATTCTCTCTACTTCTCGTTATTCTTCCTTGGACGGAACTTGGTCTCGACTATACATACTCGTAGTTTCCGAATCGGTCATACAATTTTTGTGCCACGCGGTGCGAGAAGTGGGCACTTCTCGCACTAGTGCGATAATTGGTACATTACGATACGAGGGCGAGAAAACTTTTTTCTAACAAGTGTGAATTTGTAGCACGAGCTGTTATTTAAAAAAAAAAAACAAAAGTTCGTTTAAAATCGAAGAAAAATATTTCTGTCCTCTTTCTGCATAGGTTTGAAAATATTGTATATCTTATTTTGTGGAATTGTTTCAGACTTTGAAATTGGGGCGAGAAAAATTGGAATTTCAAAAGTTATCATTTTTCTTTTTTTCATTAATTTAAAATAAATAAAATAAATCAGTATATTATTTTTATTAAAAAAAAAATGAATAGGTGTCGCATATTTGTGTTAAAAAAATGTATTTAATCAGTCTACAGGCAAAAATGATCGCACATCTGATAAAAAAAGTGTAATACAAAATCTTGTCTCACATTATCTTTCCAACTCTTTAATTTTCAATAGCCCGACGTGAATTATCGTCGGAAAGACGATAAAACCGTAAATTACCGTCTCTCACATCTCAAGTTGAGTGAAAATTTTAATTGCCTGGCTAAAGTTTCCTTCGGAAATCTTGATAGAGATTAAACGATGAGATAACTTTGAATTACTTTTTGACGCCCTTGTGTGGGGCAAAACGATCGCGTTTTCATTCCTCCTCAAGCTTTACAACAGCCAAACGACATAGCATCGCGTTGAGACTATCGAGTGTAACAAAGAAAGAAAAAAAATATGCTGGTAGATCAACCTACACGCAGTGGTGTTTGTATTTTTGACGATAGAAGAGGTAGACTGCAACAAGAGTGTGTTTACAATATTTACCGCAGGGCAGTCACGTATTGACAAACAAACAATGCTTCTGGGAAACCGAACAAATCGTTTAAAACGCTGATTGCGAGTCAATTAACATCAGTGCAGAGAAGCGAGTGTATGGAACAGGTCAATATTTCGCCAAAAGAGTGAGAGAGAGAGAGAGCTTTTGTGCAACAAGGACGTAAAACCAAGAGTGCACATGGAGTTAGCTAGCATTTGCCGCGTTCGCACCAGAGTCGTGGGAAGGAATATCAATTTCCTGAAAGCTGTGAGGCGCCCTCTATCCCCCCTCTCTCTCCCTCTGTCTCCCTCGCTCTTCCCTCTCTCTGTCCGTCTCACCACCTCCCGAGACCCCCGAGCGCTGCGGCTCACACGACTCGCGCGAGAATCACTCGAATCAAGGATACTGTGGTCGGGCGAACGCGGCTCGCTTCCTGAATCAAGCCAGATTCCCCGATTCCTCGGGACTGCAACTACCGCTGACTAGAGCACCAGCCAAGCTAGCAAGCACACACACACACTCTCTCTCTCTCTCTCTGTCTCTCGTGCTCAATCCTCACTGGGAGAACTGTTTAGTATGACGAATCGCGCGCGGATCGCTTCCTACCACCTCGTACGTGTGCTAATAATAGTCGAAGAAAGGGTTCTATTTACCTATAGGGAAAATTGCAATCAGGGCTTCGGGTGGAAAATAAGGCGTCTCTCGACGTTAGAACGGAATTGCAAAATACATCATATTTCCTTTTCGAATCAACGGGATTATGGTAATTTCACGGTGAATTTTCATTTATAAATTTGCGCTGCTTTTTATATCACTGTTTTTGATTAATGGAACTGCTATTCTAAGATGCAAATTTTTTTCGTCGATAACACGAGGATATTTTTGTTTCTATAAATAGTTTTTTTGATTAAAGTATTCTTTTTTTATGTGATTCTAATTGCTTTGATGAATTTCGATTAAATTGGAAATTTAAATAAGATTTTTTCAAACTTAATGTGGAGTAGAAATTTTAATTTTCGGAACTCTGCAGAAACTGAAAAAAAAATTACAATTGAGAAACTTTTTTTTTTTTAATCAAATTTAAATATAAAATAATTAGGTAACCATCGGAATCTGGTGCCGACATTTTTCGGAATTAAATCGAGATAATTTTTTTTTTTTAAATACACGTTAATTTGAATTATAAATATGTCGATGCCACGAAATCCTTTCTTTTTGTAAGTAGAGCTGTGAAGAATGTTTGCACCAGACTCTCGAATTCTACAGCTTTTCTTTATTTTTTTAATCGTCAAGAGCGCAAGACAATACGTTCGGAAAAATTTCGCGATAATTTAAAAGTTCGCAGTAATCTCGAAAAGCAGGGGCTAATAAAGTGGCGTAAAAAAACTTTCGTCTTTTTAAGGGTTGTAAGCGAGGGTTGCGTCGGGAGTCGCGTAAAGAACGAAACGATCTCCGAAACTGCTTGTAAAAGTGCGCGCGCAACCCATTTCATCAGTGAGAAAGCGCGGAGAAAAAGAGAAGAAAGAGAGAGAGAGAGTGAGAAAGAGAGAGGGGGAGAACTGCTACTGCTAGTCGGCGACACGCTCCATTTAATAGCGCCGTGCCGCTCGCTATACGAGTCGTACAAAGGAAAAACTCAACTTCTCTACTTAGGTGTAGTAGTGTAGTACGTTTGGTATCCGAGCTTGCTCGCATCACCCCATTGGCCCGCTGTCCAGGCAGTAGTATATAAAGAGTTGTACAGAGGTCGCGAAGCCGTCGTTCGGTAACGGTCCGCGCCAACAAACCTTCTCTCCCACCCATTTACCAGCCTCGCCAGGAAACAATTGTGTGACCCCCCCCCCCCCGCCAGTTCGTTCACATTTCAGCCAGCATCACTAAAACTATATACCCAACTGCTGTACCTTCATCGGAATTTCAAAATTTACTACAACCCGCATTCTCCCGTATTGTCGGGTGGAGTCAGTGGACCAGCGGGCCAACTATATTTACGGACGACGTTAAAGTATTAACGGTGAACGACTTCGGTAGCCATTACCAAAACTTCATCACATAACCACACGGTAAAAGAATTTTTCAATTTTCAACGGTATAACTCGTAATTTACTGGCGGACAGCCTCATCATTTTTTGTCATTAAGGCAATTGGTGATATTATTATTTTTTTTTTTTTGTAATAACATATATTTTTCTAATTTTTCATGTTCTAGGAAAGATTTTTGTCAGATTTAACATCGCATTTAAATTTCCATTCCTTCGTTAAAACAAACCATTTCTTTAATCAGTCTAATATTTTTACAAATCAAGACCATAAATTATTATTTTTTATGCTTTTGATTTTTTTAAATATTGGATCGATTTAAAAAATGATTGTTTATGTAATAATAATAATAATAATAATAATTATTATTATTATTTATGCTTTTGATTTTTTTAAATATTGGACCGATTTAAAAAAAAATTGTTTCTTTATATAATAATAATAATAATTATTATTATATAGTAAGAAGATGGTTATATGTTGGAATCTAACCCAATGTAGGTAATGGGGAAACATTTAAGGTATGTAAAGAAGCAATCAGGCGCGAGAAATGGCAGTGGCTCTGCCAATAAAAACATTGAAGCAAGTCCCTTGACTTAGCTACGTAATCTAGGTGAGATTTCACTGTATATATCAATATTTTCTCTCATCTAATGTATTTAACCGGACTTAACTCATTATGCACCTGTTATTACTGACTTTTAGGATTGTTAAATGAGCGATCATATTTCAGCTTTCCATAATCACGTGGTACAGCCAATGTTTCACAGAACTGTAAGCCTCGAGAGTTTTCGAAAGAAAGGAGTGCAGGAGATTCGAGGCGCTAGAAGCGCACGGGGTACACCACCGAAGTTTAATCAAACTTTTAAAGGTGACTCTCGTGAACTCGGTGGCAGAGCTGCGTTCGTGTTTTCCTCGTCTTGCACAGAAAGGAATGAACTGAGCCAGTATTACAGAGATAGAGGAAAGTCTTACTGCGAGAGAGAGAAAAGGGGACGGAAGAAGACGCAGGGATTGAGGAATAGAGAGATACTACGAAAGTCCTGGAACAGACCGAAACTCAGCGAGAGGGTTCGTATTGTGATTTGTGCGAATGAATCGAAGAACACCCGGAGAGATGGAGAAAGATAGAGATAGATGGAAAGAGGTAGGAAGTGAGGTGAAGACAAAGTTTCGACGGTCACGCTTTCCTCGTCGCGGGCCTTTGCTCATCGCATAGGAATCGAATGCGCAACGGGAATATCTTATTCGGCTGAGATTACCGAAGCTCTGTCTACGAATCTTTCGACATCTTCTCTCCTTTCTTCGCCAGGTGAATACCGAATGTTTGCATTTTGTAACAAAAACTGTCCAACTCCACTGTAATTCTAATGTATTCAAGTAGAAATAATAAAGAAAATGGCGAATAACTGTGGTGCATTTTATTTGTTTATTGTCATTAAATCTCCGAACTACACTAACGAATCAAGGTATTCTAATATAAAATACTCATAACTACACGACAGACACAATATGAGGAGATAGAACGTGCAAAGTCAAACGAGAACAGCACTAAACATGTGAACCTGAAAACGAACCTACACAAGAATCGCACGATACAACGAGATCAAACACCACACAAGCGTGTTGCGCTTATCGTGGGATAACATTAATATAAGCTTTTTTTTTCTTGTAGAAACTTATATAATAAAAACTATGAGTGAACAGAACCCAGATCAGGGTCGAAACGTATCAAGCAAAAATTAAAGAATTTATTCTTTAACCTGACCGCCAACAGCCGACTATCCTCCATCTCGATAATAATTCCGGCCGCAGCAACAAACAACGAAGTTAATATAAGCTCCTCTTGCCACTGGATTCGCGAGAGGATATTGAATGTATATGTAAATATTAGTGTATCAATAAACAAATGTAAATTAAATTAAAATGTAAACAGATGATATAAATAAACTAGAGAGATCGAAGAGACTTGTTTTTGTAGTCATTTCTTAATTCATATAAATAATTGGCTCCACCTCAATCGAAGACCGAGTAATAAGAACAAAGAAGAAAAGTGGACAAAGAAGATGATTGACTCTTGACTGCGAAAGACGACAAAGTCTCGCCTTCCTTTACACAGAAAGTCCGCTAAGGCGAAAACGAGGAGAAGGATGAGAGGCACAATCAAAGGGCGCGAGGAACCCCGCGAGTTGGATGGAAGTTTTGGCGTTGTTGAACGGCTCGCACCGATTGACAAAGTCCAAGACAAAGTTCCTTTGACGGCCAACCCCAGTCAGAGAGAAAAGGGCGTAACACTGTCTCACCCAATGTTCTCACGCTTCTGTCTGACGGAAAAGAGGTCCCCTTTATACAGTGAATGATCGTTAATTCTGTGTGCTCTTGGTTCTGTGGTTGGAACTGAACATGTCCAGAACAAGAAAATAAGGAAACAACACGAAGGCGTGCATTGCATTCCAGCAGTTAAGTCATGGAAATATTGTTGTTTCCTAACTCAGCTGCCAATGTTCTTACATTCCATTTTATTTTTATTTCAGATTCACCGCATGGTTAAATCGCCGCCAGTGCAACAATTTCGTCGCACTGCACCTTCTGGATGGACTTAAGGGCATGTGAAATACCGACTTTCCACCTCAAAAGTTCGGATGCGCCGTTTTTCTCGAATTATTAACGGATCGAAGCGAAAATTGAAATACAGACGCCAGTAATGTGAATCTCGTGAATGAATTAGTCAGAAGTTTCATTTTCGAAAAAGTATAACAATAGCCTTGGAATGGCGTTGTTTAAAAAATTACAGCTATCCCTCTCGCACTCACGTGTCACGTGGTACATGTTTCATTTTTTTTATACTCATTAACATGTTTAGAGAAACCAAAGTTTCAGCACAAAAAATCTAAAAAAAATTGAAACTGGTTTTTCGAGCATATACAATAGTATAAAAAATGATGGTGCGAATTGGAAGGTCAGGGTTGGACGCTTACTGAGCACCTTCGTCTGCAGCAATTCAGAGATTTTGTTCCATCTTAATTTTTGATTTTATTTCAAATTCTTGTAAAAGTCTATTCTTTTTTTCGTTTTTCCACCCCGGGTATTTTGTCGCTGAATATTGTTATACACTTTATTCTGTCGGTAACTCAATTTTTTTTTTACGTTTTGTCACGTCCTACGGACTTTTTGACAAAACAAAAAAATGGTTATAACGAAAACAAAGCTTTCTCTATGAGGCATCAACAATACCATCATTATCAAGCGCAGAGAGTGCTACACGGCTTTGAAAAGTGATTACTGTTACGTCAACAAACACTATATGCGAGGCCATCGCGCTGCTGCTGTACCAGTAATTCAGGACTCGCCACGCTCTCTCGCGATTCACCCCGTTCGACGTACCGTACCTAATTCGATCGTGCCGAGAAAACACGTGTTACCGGGGTAGCCGCGTGTTTCCCGGTGGCTCTCTCGGTAGGTCCATGGATCTCGCGCAGCCCAGTTCTCTCCCTCTCGCAATCAACGAGCTCTACAGCGGCCCGTTGATATCAACACGAATCAACCTTTCTCCAATGAGCTTCGCCGTGAGATCCAGCTTTCAGAGACTAATGATGTCAGCGACTGGATAAAGAATGAATCGTGCGAGGGGGGGGGGGGGGGGGGGGAACAACAAAAACAAAAAAACGTTCAAACTCGTTTGTGAGGATTGGTCGAAAAATGTTATCGATAAATTCCCAACAAACAAATCCTTCGTAATAGACTGTTTGAGCCGAAAATTCTGCTTCAACAAATATAACGCTCATCCCAACATTTCGCAAACGTTTAGCCTCTGGTTCATCGAAAAGGGGGGGGGGGGTAGGGGGTCGGGGGTGGAATTGGAAAATTTCACGTAATATTCTCGGTAGCCGCGAAATAGGATCGAGTGGATTTCGAAACACTCTGCAAATGAAATCATCTCTCTGGCGTGAATTCATTTTTTTTTTCTTTTTTTTTTTTTCTCTGAATTGATCAAACGAACGCAATAGAGGGTAGCTTTGCCGGATTTTACCCTGTCGAAAGAACGAAAGGATATCGAGATACAAACACTCGTCTCTGGAAGCGTACGTTTTCGGTGTACGCGCTGATTTTTTTTTCTTTTTTTTTTTTTCGACGTTTCCGCATTGAAGAGGAAAACAGATGCCCTATGGTTTTCGTGGCAACGGGGGTAACCACCCTCATGCTCGACAGTATGTCCAAGCGGGATATAGATACAACGTCGCAAATCAACGATCTAGTTTTACACCCGACACCCTCTTCATCCTCCTACGCAGATTGATGCCACTCTGTTATATGGGCTCGTGTGTCACTAACACACACACACACACACACACGGTTTATATAGTTTAGGTCAGTGAGAAACGCTCGGCTACTGTGTAACAGAAATTCATTGTTTATCCTATCGAAAAAGATGTTTTTTTTTTTGTTTTGTTTTCAAATTATATTGATATTTCATTTCTGTTAGATTTTTAACGAAGTTTCGTGATTTTTGTTGTGGGACAAATTGAATATACGCAAAAGTAGAAAGAATGTGTGGTCGATTTTACTGCTCACCTATTTCTCTGGGGTACGCAACAATGTTTTTATGGTTGCGATAACAATAAATAATGTATTCCATCTCATGAATTTTTCTCAGTGTTGTTATTTGTATGGAGGACAAAAAAAACTGCAAATCACAACCTCACACAATGCAGCACGTTATTCTTTTATATTTTTTATTTCTCTGTTGTGCAGGGAAATAAAATAATAAATAATGATAAATAATTTAACCACCGATTAAATGATGGCAGCAAATACTTGTATGGTACTCTTTATTCCATTTCATTAATTTTTGTCACTACTATGATTTTTATGAAGAAAAAAGCCGCAACGTAGAAACTTGTGTATTGCTTCCTTACTTTTTTTTTAATGTCACAAAGTGATAGGAGGAAGTATTTTTGATAGATTTTTTACTTCCTCGTAGAATTTTTTTTTTTGTTGCAAAAGATAGTGAGTAATGGAAAAAATAACTTGCAAGGTTTTATTTTTATTGCTTTCAAGAAGAGTTTGGTTTTTTTTTTCAACGTTGCCAATTTTAAGGAAAACTTGTAACCTTATTTTGTAAATAATTTTTCGTATTTGAAATAATTAAAATTTTTATAAAAATGTCAACTGCTTTAAAAATTGCATTTCAAATCGCGACAAAAAAAAGTTTAATGTTTATGTTACTCGAGTAGAAAATTTCAACACGATCCGTTACATTTATAAAAAATTAATTATTCTGAGGCGAAAATATCTAACATAATAATAAAAAGTGCAATTTTAAGAAAAAAAAAAAAATAAAATGACTTTTACAGCTAAAACTTTATTTCACTTCCGGGATAAACGAAATTGAAAAAAGCAGATGTTGCGAATTTGCGCCTGTGTGATCAAAAAGGATTTTTACAATGTAAATTGATTTAATTTGCAGGGTATTTTTAGTAAATGTATTCAACTTTTAACACGCCAAAACGCTAATGCTATAGTTGGCGCATTTGTCGTGCGGTTTCCGGGGCGGGACTTTGAATTAAGGCAGCATTTCGCGCTTCCGTTACCTGCACTGATACCCCACTCATCAGTTTCAAAGTATCTGCAGAACGAATCTGACAAAATTCCTCATTTTTTCAAAATATTCAACAGAACATTTTCCACAGAATCCTGAAAACTTTTCAACAAAAAATTAAAAAACAAAACTGCATTTTTTTGCTTTCATATAGAAAAAAAAAAAAAAAAAAACAAGTATGAAAATTTCAACAGATTAATATACGCCTATAAGTCCTATAAAATCCATCAAAACTATAATTAAAAAAAAGTACTCACCTCTGAAGAGTAGAACGAGGATGAGCTGAATGCGTCGCATTTTCGGTTAAACATTAATCGCTTAAAACCGAGTATTACACGAGTTAATTTTATCGGCGCAAATATTTTTGTTTTTTTCTTTCTCAACTTATATCAATCATGATTAAAAAAAAAAAAATCATTGAAAATACCACGTAAAAATTAATAAATTATTTATCCTTGTGTATAATTTATTAAACAATTTTTGGGATTTTTTTTTCTTTTTTCTCCGTTTTCGTACGTTGAAACGTGATACGCGACGATATCGAAAGACCGGTGAAATTGCAGTTGAGTATAATTGAAATCGGGGGGGTAGCTGCGTGGGCGAAGTCTCGCCTTCAACTGGCGCGCGTTCGCGTTTCAACCCTCGCGTATAACCCGAAGCAGAGCACAGCGAGCCGGCTGGCTGCTCCCTCTCGATCGCGCGCGGCTCTCTTGGCTCGCTTCTGTTACGACGACCCCGGCGGCACAACACCGGCATCAAACTCACCCCCTCTCTGCCAACGCAGCGGCGTACCAAAACCCCCGTTTGGTTCCACAAGCCCCACACCCCCAAACCCCTCCACCCACACCCCCGGCGCCCTTAACTAATTTTAGATTTACTTCAATTCACAGTTTCCCGAGAGTTGACACTGTTGCTGCTGCTTTAATTCATCTATCTCGCTCTTCATCTCTGTAATTAATTGAAATAAACTTTATTTTCAAAGGTGTTACGTCTTGGCTATTTTTTTTACTAATGTCATCAATTATTATGTCATTCTTTCAGGCATCCATCTAAAAATGTTTGCTAATTTACATTACTCAACATTTTCTTCATCGGCTGATATATTTAATTTAATATACATGTGTAGTAAAATTACGAAATTTCATATGAAATTTCCAACGAGCTGCGAAAGGAGGAAATTATGAGAACGGCTGAAAAAATGCTTAATGGAAGAAGCGAGGGGGATTATATACGAAAATCCAACGCAATGGGGGGCAGAGGTCAACGAGGCATTGCAAGACGTGGTGGTGAATTGTGGAAAGTGATAAGAAATGGAAGGAAAAATAAAATAGGGTACGCAAGTAAAAATAGAACAGGAGATACAGTAGAATTGGTGGAAAATCTGGGCAAGTAAATCTACGAGAGGAGAAAATAGGGAAGTATGGGCAAGAATGAGATGTGGAAATGTGGGGAAGGATGGGAAAAAGGGGTATATTGATAAGAATAGTACATTATGCCACAAGGGAGGAAAGTGCGTGTTTATCACCGAGTGTGGTTTGCAGCCCGAGCGGAGCGAGGGCTGTAATCACACGAGGCAGCGGGCAATAATGTAGAACATTATTGCCCGCTGCCTCACTTTATTGCCCGCTGGGTTATAATCGGTCACTTTCCACCCGCCTCGCAGGTATGTAATGTGGACTTTACAGCGTGGTCGGGAATAAATGTAGTTTTTGTAATCTAGAAATAGAAATTTTGAAACACATTTGTGGATGCGATAAAATTAAAGCCGGAATGAAGAAAGAGGTAGTGGAGAGTTTGGAGAATCGAATGGGAGACAAAAGGGGGCAGGAAGCCAAAAAGAAAAGTTATGATGAATTAAAAAAGACTTAATCAATAATCAATTGATTAAATAAACAAACTTTGGCCGTGATAATTCCACATTTTAGTTTCAACTATTAAACGAACCGCGAAACCCCAAATCCTCTTTCATCCGGGACGTGACAAAAAGTATTAAGCATTTACACAGATTTTTGTTCCAACATATCCGGAAATTCAAGCGGTGACAAATTGTAAATCGGCCAGCGTTCTCCTGAAAAACATCATTTTCAAAGTCGGTGCACACGATTACTCAAAAACTAATTGACCGATCGTTCTGAAATTTTGCACAGTGCTTCTTCATGTAATTCATCAGGTAACGCTGGGAGCTTTTTTCGTTTTTTTTTTTAAATTATCAATTTTACAATAACAAATAGGCTGATTTTTTCAGCGAAAATCGCATTTTTGACTTCAAAGTGACGCCAAAAATTTGAAAATCGAAAGAAAAAAAAATCCTATCAGCGTTACCTCGAAAAACATCTCCTCTAACGAGTGCCGTTGGAATTTTTGGTTTCAGATGATCCTACTTCAAGAAATCGTGTGCAAGACAAATCAACTTTTTTTCGAGACGCCTCCGGAGATTCTATGCCAATCACTTGATTATTCATTTTTTTCCATAAAAATTTAACAGAATATTCTTGAAATGTACCACTATTATGTAGAAAAAGATTTAACGAATTATCGTTATTTATATCGCCTCGAAAAATTCTCAAAAATATGCCTATTTTAGTTAAAAATACCCTCCCCGACCCTTAAATCAAAACTGCGAAACTACATTTGCGAAAATTACTGCAATAACGTAAATAAAAAAAAAATCATTTTATGGGAAAAAAAGCTGCAATGTACTCCAAAACCCCATAACAAAAAAAAGATATTGGCAATTAAATGAAATTACAAATTTGTCAGCTTTGATATTTGACAGTCACCGACCAATCAGACCACCAATAAAATCAACAACAATGAATTTTGCATTTGTCGTTCATGAACTTCTTAAGATAGATAAAAAAAAAATTGAAATCATACAGTAAACGCACAATGTACCTTTGACCTGCAAGGATCAACAAACGCAACCTTGCAAATTGCTTCCACATTATTTTTTTAAATACTTTTCATTTCCCTGAGGTTCGCAATGTTTCTATGGTAACCACAAAAATAAATAATTTAACCAACATATACAGCGGTTTGCTTCATCAAAATCACCTTTGCCTCCCCCCCCCCCCCCCCCCCCCCCCCCCCCCTCGTGGCGCCCTCTTCATTAATATCAGATTTACTTCAATTCACAATGTCGGAGTTGCTGCTGCTTTAATTCATCTTAATTCACTATCTCCTAGCTCGAGAAAACAATATGTTTATTGTAGCAAATTTGTTTAGACTGGAAATGCTCGACTTCCGGCTGAACTGAAGAAGCTGCCACACGTAAATCTCAAAAGCGCTTTCTACGCTTTTAGAGTGAACCCGATGAGATTGCTTTGATAGCAGACACTGCTGTAGATTAATGCGCGTTAGTGTTGCGAATTTATCGGTAAATAATTTTATTCATTTAGAATTGTTATGATAAGCGGCCACGCTTATCATAACTAATTAATTTGTAAATTATTTCTCATTTGTTGGTAACGTTTTGCTCGATAATCCGCGTACCCTTTTCAGACCATTTATTTCGTGGCTGTAAATTGCATAATACAAAAAGGAATAGATAGAAAAGGAGATAAATTTGTGTGCGGTCACAATGAAGAATTATTTATAAGCAAAAGCATCAATTAGTAATCATAAATAAATTAAAAAAAAAAACAATGAACAAAAAGACCTAGGAATTAAATATTTTACCACGTGTATCAAAATAATATAGTTCTGATTTATTTCAATCTAAATTTCTCTCCGTTTTTTCAGCTTGTGTATAAAGATATGATCGCGTATTTAAAAAATATAGATTTAAAAATTTTTTGGAATAAAATGGCGATGAAAAATTTCGTTTTTTTTTTTTAGGAATCTGCAATCTTTTTTTGTTAAACTATATTTAAACGTGACACAAATAATATAGAATTTACAATTTTTTTTTTATAATGAAAATACAATTTTTATCAATTTATTATTCTACTTTAATTTCTAAAATTAGAAGAGTACGAACTTAATTTTGTAAAAATCAAATGGAAATCAATTTTTATGATTCTACACAAACTTTGCTTATTGATGCGTCAATTTCAATTTCTAGAAAAATCATTTGTTAAACATCTCTTATTTTCATTTTAAGAGATATTTTCTGGCATTAAAAAAATATATATATTTATTTGTTGATACCAGTTTGTCATTTTCTTTTTTGTAAATTTAAAACATTTTTATTCACTTTTAATTTACCAAACAAAAATCTGAGAGTTTGAGAATTTTTTTATCACTTCTAATTTAAGAAATAAAATTAAAAAAAAAAAACAAAATAAATTTAACGATTTTTTTGGTCACTTCAAATTTTTATAATGTTGAAACATATGCTTCATTTTTTTTTTTTTTTTTTTTTTCAAAATCAGTTCTATACATTTTCTTCTTTTTTTTTTTAAAGTACGAAAAATTTCCGACCGAAATACCGTACAAAAATTATTATTTTTACTAAAATAATAATGATAATAATAATAATAATCATTATTCTTATATCATCAATATTGTTGTTGTTATGATACAGAATTCTAGTTAAACGTGGCAAGAAGAAAATTCATGAAAAGGTGCACGCAGTGCAAGAATGTTTTAAATCCCTCGCGTTGAGAAATAATTTAGCGGAAAAAGCCGGGTGATATCAAAGCTGCATGGGGGGGGGGGGTTTTGCGAGGGTCGACGGGGAGTCCCACCTAGCGATACGTACGAGACTCCGAAAGTTTCTTGGCACGAGACTTTCACCTCACGATTTTGTATAAAGTTTACGCTTAATGCCGAGCGCTAAAGCGAGGTCTCGCGCTGCTTAATAATTTACTAAGGGGATCTTCGGTTTTAATAGTAAAACGGGGGTGAAACGATTAGAGTGGACCCCCCCCTTGCCGTTACGAGGATATTATATGAAAGAAATATAAGAACTTTTCAACTTCATCATAAAGACTTCGATAGTTGGTACGATTGCTTGAATTTTTCTCAGCTGGCCTTCTACGATCTTATATATATATATGTATTTTGTAGAAGTCTCTAAACTCACTTAAATCTTACTTTCGGACAAAAGAAATGTAGAAAAAAAATATATATATATATGGATTTCAACGAAATACGCAGAATATATATATATATATCAAGATTAATTCATTTCACGCAGAGTCCAATTTGTTGAACGAATACACAAACTGTTTGCTTCGCCAATTGGGTTCGCTGCTGCTATTCGTAAAGCCCTGAGGCTACTCTGCGGTAATATATATATATATATATATATATATATATATATAACTTCTTTATCGAAGATATGTATCCATACACACGATATACACGTATGTAACGTATATGACACATCGCTTTAAGCGTATAACCGGGAAGTCAGCCGAGTGATGCACGAAATATCGGTCAGAATATCTAATGAAAATTCATTGACGATTTAATACAGTTTTCCTTTTTTTTGTAAACTGTATTTCTAACCGAAATTAGAATATCGACGATGATGGCAATTATAGCCTATCTAATTTTTTTTTTTCGAGTTTTTCATATCAGGGCACTCAGGATGGTCCATAACGTCGAGAAAAATTGTTTAGAAAAAATGTATGTATGTATGTATGTATGTATGTATGTGTGCGTGATTATTTTTAAAAAAATCAAACAATTTTTTTATAAATAAAGGATCGCTATAGCCTAAATGATCTTAAATCGACTAAATCCCAACAAAAAAAACAACAAATGTTTACTTACCTCCACTAGAGACGTCTATCAGCAGAACTGTGTACCCAAAAAAAAATAGAACCCCTAACATAGTTACAGCAGTCGGTAAAAAAGGAACCTTTAAACGATTACCTGAAATCTTCTTAACCAACTGAAGCAAGACCTTGATTTTTTTCAAGTCCTGTGTTTCGGGATTTCCCATTCGAAATTCTGTACCCGAAATGATCTTAAATCGACTTAAACAAACCCCAAAAAAAATCAGCAGTCTATCAGCAGAACCGTGCACCAAAAAAAAAGCCTAACGTAGTAACAGCAGTCGGTAAAAAAGAAACCTTTTTACCTCGAATCTTCTTAACCAACTGAAGCTCTCTATTCCAGCGACTCGGAATAAATGCGCAAACTGACGAATATCTGTTCGGTACTTAGCGAGAGCGAGCCTCGTGTTAGCGCGTCAAAGCCACACTCGTTCCCGCATCATCAGAGAGGTTAGCCGGATCCGCCATCAATATCACAATTTAATTTATCCTTCAACAGCAAAACTCGAAAGACACGAAAAAAAAAAACAAAAAAATTCCTCAAGTTTCATAAAAGCCACATGTAAAAGAGCACTTTAATTCGCAAAAATGGCAGTTCGCGTACAATTTGAGAACAACAATGAAATCGGCGTGTTTTCCAAACTCACCAATTCCTACTGCCTCGTAGCTATTGGCGGTTCCGAGAATTTTTACAGGTAACGTCAATGTTGGCATTTTCATTTCTATTTTTTTTTTTTTTTATGATTATCCAAGTTTCCGATCTGAAATATCAATTATGCAATTGCAGCGTATTCGAGGCTGAGCTTAGCGAAAATATTCCTGTTGTACATGCATCTGTCGCAGGATGCAGAATTATCGGTAGACTTTGCGTCGGTGAGTAAATTACACAAGCCAATTCAATTTTCGGCTATTTTTCGTAATTTCTCTTTTGTCATACTTTTTTTTTTTAATGCATAATTTACTCTAAAAAGCAGCAAAAAAAATTACGATTTTTTTCTTTTTTTTATTGCACCGCTTTGCGCAATTGTTATTATTTTGATAGATTTTTATTTTTTTTTCTGCAGGAAACAAAAATGGTTTGCTCGTACCGAACACAACGACCGATATAGAACTGCAACACATGAGGAATTCACTGCCGGACACTGTTAAGGTTCAGCGCGTCGAGGAAAGGCTCTCCGCTCTTGGCAATGTCATTGCGTGCAATGATTATGTCGCTCTGGTGCATCCTGATCTTGATAGGGTATGTCTAAAAAATCAGTCACATTCCACTCAAATTTTTGATAAATTTTTGATAAATCGATTTTTATTTTTTTTTAATCAAAAATGTATTTGATAAATCGATTTTTATTTTTTTTTAATCAAAAATGTATTTGATAAATCGATTTTTATTTTTTTAAAATCAAAAATGTATTTTTTAATCGATTTTAATTTTTTTTAAATCAAGAATGTATTTTGCAAAAGAATTTTTAAATTGTTAATCAAAAATATATTTTACAAAAGAATTTTAAATTTGTTAATAAAAAAAAGATTTTGATAAAATAATTATTTGTTTATCAAATGCTTTTTTTTTAAACAATATAAATTGTTACATCAAATAAAATAATTTTCTATTTTTTATATTAAATGCTTTTTTTTAACAATTTTTTGTTAAAAAAAATTACGAAAATTAATTTTAAAAAATCGCATATAAGAAAATAGAAAATCTACCAGCGGTTTAGTAGATTTAAATCATTAAACCGTTAACTGGCTGATTAATTAATTTTGACAAAATATATCTCAATTTCTCAATTCGTAGGGATTTAATGTTTGTAGGAAACGGAAGAAATCCTCGCGGATACACTGAAAGTTGAGGTATTCCGGCAGACTGTGGCGAGTAACGTTCTCGTCGGATCTTATTCCGTTCTGTCGAATCAAGGTGGCTTGGTTCATCCAAAAACATCCATCCAGGATCAAGATGAACTCTCCTCCTTACTGCAAGTACCGCTCGCGGTAAGAATAATTTTCTCTTCTTCAATTTTCGATCATAACACTTTAAATCATTTGCGTAGCATTAAGAATGCCTCGCCAATAAATTACCAGCCCAAAAAAATTTATATTTTTTTTTTCACAAAACCACTTCTATGAGGAAGCTTTTTTTTTTTTAAATGTGAATTTTTTTTTTTTTTCACGAAAACAAAACTTCCTCTATAAGGAAGCAAAAAAAATATCAAAGAATAATGTTTTTCATCAAATTCGTTGAATAATTATATTAATAATATTTTTTTTTACTTCGATTTTATACGTAATTGTAATTAAATTCTCGCTTCAGGCCGGCACTGTAAATCGTGGCAGCGACGTTATAGCTGCAGGTATGGTTGTCAACGATTGGGCAAGTTTTTGCGGTATGGATACAACCGGTACTGAACTCTCGGTAATCGAGAGTGTCTTCAAACTAAACGAAGCTACACCCTCGGCAATTATTTCCACAATGCGGGCCTCACTTCTCGAAAGGTACATTTTTTCCCCCAAAAAACTAATTTTAGCTGACACAATAAAATTTTTTTAAAAAATTGTCTAATTATTTTCTATTATAAACAAATTAATGTAATTAATTTATTAATTTAAAAAGTTCTTTAATTAAATTTATCGACATTTTGATTAAAAATTCAATCAACCGTTAACTGTAAAAAATTTTAAAAAACCTTCTAATAATTTTTCGAAAAATGTTCAGTATGTCCTAGAATCGAAGATTTCCACCAGCTTGATGCGTCTGAACGAGGCTCCGGACAACTAGATCATTCTTACCGTGTACGTGTACATAATTGAACTTATATTGCATATATATTTGCACAATGTGATGAGACGCACTCGACAGACGTTGTAAAAAAAAAACAAAAAAAAAAAACAAAAAAACACACACACACACACAAGACGTTCCACTTTCCCTTCTTCGCCATTAATTGAAAAGCCTCCCCGTTGATGTTTTCCCGAAAACTGACGATATAAACGACTTGAAGAGCTCCACCATACTCAGAGAAAAACAAGAACATGTTTAAAAAAAAAAAAAAATAAAAAACAGGAATGACAATATTAAGAGGTATGACAATACATTTTATTGGAATCCAGGATTGTCTTTTATTTTTTTCATTTCCATGCAAACAAAGCTTTCGTCTCTATTTCAGCGTTTAATTTCCATTGAAAAAAAAAAAAAATGGCTGAATTAACGTGAACCGCAGTTGATGTGTCAGCGTTACATTTTTTTTTCTACAGGAATAAATTTGGTCAAAAATCAAATTTCCACCAACTTTAAACAAAAAAAAAAAAAAAAAAAGAGGGGAAAAAAAAAACTAAGCGCGACCCTTCAAAGCTTATGCATATCTAATATATACATTAATTCGGTATCTCATAAATTATAGTTTTTTTTTTTTGTTGTTTTTGTTATATTAGCGAATGCATAATAAAAAATAAACACGGTGTTTTTGCGCTCGCGTATTTAGTTAATAGCGTAAACACTGATATATATATATCGCGAAAAATTAGCGCGACTTGAAACTTCGTTGGAGAACCTGAGTTTAAATATTTTATATTTTTATAATATTAATATTGAACACTATGCGTTTATTATTCAGTTATACAAAACTGAAAAACTATACTCTGAATCAGAAGCCGCGACATGGGGGGAGGGGGGCAGTTTCTCTTCTCCACGGTCTTTTTTTTTTTTTTTTTTTTTTTTTTTTTTTCTCGACGAAGATCTTGAACGCTCTGTCCTAAATTCGGTTATTCGTCTGTGCGATCGTGATTTTCGTGTTTATCGATATTTTCTTTTTTTTTCCTTTTTAGTTTTTTTTTTTTTTTAGTTTTCGATGAGGACGACATTGTGCGAACCAGCCTGTCAATTACAGCTACTAATTACAGCGTTGTCGGCCAGTCGACCAGGAGGGCGGTTATTACTCTATTATTTTTTTGTCTCGTTTCTGTTCACTTTGTTACTTTTCTTTTCTCACTCTCTCGCTCTCTCTCTCTCTTTTCTTTTGCTTCTTATTCTCTCATTGATCAGACTAGAGTAACGGTAGTTGCTCGGTGTGCATTAATTCTTCGGCAGCAGCTGCATCCGAGCGCATTACCAGCGTTATTCCAGCTTGATAAGAAGCCGGAATTCTGATGTGGCTTACACCGCTTGATGAGTTTGCTGCTTGCTTCCTCTCGCCCATTGTCTCGCGTATCATATTCACTACTTGGCCTGTATTTTTTTTTTTTTTTTGTGCGAAATTGCAAAACGATTTTATTAGCAAACGATATTTATTTAAAATACTACGAAGGAACATGAATATTTTTTTTTTGCAGCTCAAATTTTCGACAATAGCCAAGGAATTAAAAAAATTTATTACAACAATTCATAAATTTTTTTTTTTTTTTTTTCATAAATGTAGCAGATAAAAAAAATACTCCTTAAGTTCCAACCTTTATTAAATGTGTAAAAATTAACGAAATATCAAATTATTCTTACCAAGTACATTTAGCTTCCGCCAGTGTTGATCAAACCTGGTGAGAGGCGTTAAATCGGTAGCTGAATTCCAGTGCGCCAAGACGTCAGATCGCCGAACGAGAAGAATGCTGGGACTGACGAGTTGATGCCAGACAAGCTGTTCTTGCAGGCACTCCAATGGATTCGTCATGTAAATACCCGTGGAGCTTACTCCGAATATCATTTGGTGATGCCAGGCATCCGGTATGTTCGAGCCTGTTCTACAGTTTTGTAGATTCAGGGTAGCAATAGGTGCGGCGCCTGAAATTTTTTTTTTAAATATATTTGTCGACCTGTAATAGTATGAACTCGCATAACACGTGTTTTTTTTCGTGGTATAATATACAAGGAAAATATTATTATAGGATTGATTACATTTTTTTCTGATTTTATTTTTTTAGTAAAAACCCATGCAGAACCAATTTTTTTTTTGTGTTTTCATTGATATTTTTCCATATCACCAATTTTCGATTTTTATCCATTTTCATATGTCCAAAGAAATAGACTTATTGAACGGAATTCAGCGGGACTATTTTTTTCCTAAAAGCCTGGTGTGTCTGCTGTAAAATGGCGTTTGAAATATGAGAATGGATGCATTTTTTAAAAACCTACAATTTTTTTTTCGTAAAAAAATGCGATTTTTGCCAAATTTCGTTACGCTTTGAGCTTTAAGTATAATTTTCATCCCTTAAACTTCAATAGAATTAAATTTGTCGTATGCCATTCTCTTCCTTATTAAAAAACGAAGAGATTCATGTGCGCAAAACTGCACTTTACTGCTCATAGGAGCCTTGTACGCTGAAGAAACGAATTATAACATCGTTATCATTACTAGGACCTTAAAATATCCTTCTTTTCAACAAATAGTGCTTCGATCTCTGAAAGCTTACCTCGTGAAATCCAATAATGAAGCCAGTGCGACAAAGACACATTGCGCTCAGGATAAAATGCAAAAAATTTCGCGACCGCTGCACCGGTAGTAGCTAATGATATGCCGCGTATAAGATCTTTGTGTGTCGCCCCTGCCCACGATCTGCTTACGAGATACTTCGGTAAAGGACTGCCGGGCTCGCGCAATCTCGTTCCGACTCCTTTTACCAGCACTTCGAGCGAAAATGGCACGTCCAGAGCAAGCTAAAACGAGATAAACAGCCGAGAATTGTATTACCACACACGTAGCTGAAATTTTACACGAATATGTGGAAAATTTATTATAACAACGAATTTAAAAAACAATTTAACGTTTTTACAAAGCACACACTTTTTTTTGTGTTGAAAAAACACGATAATTTTTTTATTTACAATTTTTTCAAGTTTATATAAAAATCATAAAATATGATATTGACATTTAAAAAAAAAAATGAGAAATCGATGGTTTTAAGGAATTTTTCAAAGACAAAATTAATTGAAAGCTTACGAGAGCGTTGATGGCGGATGTAGCGCCACAAGCGGAGGTTCCAATTTGCGTAACTTGCAAATTCGTAGCCTCTTCAACGCTCCACAGCATGATTTTTTCGATCGGTGACGGACCGTCGACTCGCGAGCTACATAATTCACTTTCCTGCGAGAATAAAATGAAAGGTTGAAATAGTAATATTGCTAATTTAAATGATTAACAATAAAGTACGTGAATATTTTCCGTCTGTTTACCAAATTCGAGTCGCCACTCTGATTAAAAGTTTGCTTGTTGAGCATCAGTTTCTTCGCCATCATACGGTGATAGAGCGTCGAACTTAGATTATTCTTTCTCGCGTTGAAATTCGAACTCTCGGGCAGAGATACCGACGGATTGTCGGCCCATAGTTCGGCGTCGGTGTCACGATTGTCACCTGGTGATATTAAATCGCCGCTCGTATTGTGATAACTGTAGGATTCACGTAGAGGACATCCGATGCTTCTATTCAGACTTGTGGCTTCCCACATACCTGCGAAATAATTCATTCAATTGGCTTTATCAATGAATTTCAGGATTAAAAAATTAAACAGCCCAACGCTTTTAAGTATTCTCAGAGAATTGGACAAAAACAGTTCCTTGTTAGTGTAAATAGATTGATGTATGGGGCAAAACACGTCAATTCGGCCACCTCAATTTTTGATTTCAACAAAACGTCCTCACATTTGAAATGAAAAAAAATGTAAAAAAAAACCTAAAACCAAGCGTTTAAAAATCCATTTTCTGTTCTTCACGTGTGCTTTAATTTGACACAAAAAAAAATCATACTGATTAGCGTATTTTGACCATCGAAACAAAGAAAAAAAAAATCGCAAAAATCCCCTTAATCTTTAAAGCCAAGTACGTAAATACTCACGAAGACCAGCGCTGGTACTGGGCATACATTGCGAGCCAGGACTGGTGCACGTGGCACCACGTCCGGAGGTCGAAGCAGCTTCGTTGCCCGGATCAATTTCATTGCTAACATTTTGTTCGCGCGTTATTGGCGGCGTAGGTTCCGGAGCAACGCACTGTTGTCTCGGCACGACTTTGCTCAGGTCGTTCAACAAAATAGGATCAGACTCAACGTTGTCCAAAGTTAAATTCTGTATATCCTCGTTAATGGAAGCTAAATCGCTGTCGCCAGTGTCCTGTTCGCAGGAGGGTCCAGGATCAAAGTCCATCTCGAGAAAATCCATCTCCGGGCTTGATCTACCGCTATTTGGCTGTCCAGCGGCAGCGGCCGCGGCCGCTTGCGCCTCGTCCATTCCAGGATTAACGTGATGTCTGCCGTTTGTCGTCTCGTCAGTTTCGTCATTGCCCTTATACGTGTATATGCAATAATCCTCGCCGTCCGACAAATCGCCCTCATTGCCGGAGCTCGAATCTCGCCTCTCGATAGCCTCGCGCTTTTCCGTACCGCTTGGACCTTCGGAATCGCGCGTACCGTTTATGTTAGGCCTCAAAAAGCAACAAGTGCCGTGACTCGTCGAGCCAATACTACCGCCAATATTGTTCAATGAACTCTCGGCTGTGTACGAACTCGTGGCGCTCCATTTAACGCTCTCAATGTCGCGCCCACTCGCCTCCGAGCTGCACGACACTTTTGGCGGACATTTTTCAATACCAAAAATATAATCAACGTTGTTTCTTATGTCCGACTCGGCGTGTGATATATTTTCGGTTGTTGGGGGAAGAACATTCGTGGAATTTGTATCGCTATAAGAAGACGCTGCCTGAGATACGGACGACACGCGACCGTTTAGAATTCCCGAGGAATTTGTCGCTGTTGCCGACTCGTGATTCAATTGATTCTGAACGGTGGACGATGATATTTGCGGATTTTTCGAGGCTGTTTGATTTGCCGCTACGGCGTTAGAGGCATCATCGGTTTCAACAGAAATTCCCTCTGCCATGCTTTCCCCTAACGGCGATTGCGATCCGTTTGATATTAAGAGATTTGCTTTTAGCGGCAATAACTTGGAATCACTCTCGCCGATGTTGTTGTTGAGCTTCAGTTGATCGGTTGACGTTATACCGTTTTGGATTTTTACGACCTTGCAGGAACTCTTTTCCGGCTCCTTTGATCTGGAAAATTCAGGGCAAGGGATTCTATGAATTCTAGAGTTTGAGTCGATTTTCTTTTTCATTACTAATTAGGAGAATATTTAGTTTGTTGTAGAAATAGAAACTTGAAAATGATAATTGTGAAAAAAAAATACAAATTGAGAATTCGGTTAGAATTTTAATTAATTTTGTAAGCTAAAAAAAACGAGAAATGGTATGAAAGTTAGTCCAATTTTTTTTTAGAACAAATTTGGAAGCTGTGGGAAAATATATTTAATAATAATAAAATAATAATAATCAAATAATAGCTAATTATAGAATCGACAATATTCAAAATATTAATGTTTCAATGAAACAGTATGAACAATTTTCTACTTTTCAAAAATCTATCAAAACATTCCATAAAACTGCATCCGACATCGACAAAAGTATCTAAAAAATAATAATATCCTACGGGAGGCCTTGAAGGTCAAAAATCTCTCTTCCTTTCCCGTCACCTCTACCCAAATTTTTACCAATTTTATACTTTTCAAAAATCTATCCAAACATTCCACAAAACTGCATCCGACATCAACAAAAGTATCTAACAAATAAAAACATCCAACGTAAGGCCTCGAAGTTCCAAAATCTCTCTTCCTTTCACCTCACCTGTACCCAAATATCGAATTCATATTTTTTCAACTCGCCGTAGCATCTCTCGAGCCCCATTATTCAAAATTACGAAAAAACTGTTGCTCGTCAAAGTTTCCGAGAAATATTCGTGTGTCGATAAATCGTAAAGATCGAGTTATACCTGTTGTCGTTGGTCTCCTCTGTTTCCTCCATCCCGACATCGACGTTGGCTTGGCTCTTTCGCCGAGATTCTTTGGAATCCATAATCCGTGAGATTTATTCCGAAATCGTTCGAGATTTTTCTCTTTTTTTTTTCGCCGTCAATCGAAAAGCTGTAATCAACGTGTACAAAAGAAAAAAAAAAGCACACACAAAAGTTTTAAAACGAATGTATTCCAACCATATTTTTTTTTTCTTTTTTTTTTTTTGTTAGTTATAACGACGAATTTGTGCGTCACGGACGAGAGAACGAACCTCTCTTTCTCTCCTTGAAGCCTTTGTGGTTATCGCATCACTCCACGGCGAATATACGAGCTCGTCATTGCATTGTTTAAAACGAATTATAAAGCAGGTAGGCGCGCGTTCAGCCCATACGAAAATCTCATTGACACTCGCCAATACGTTGCCGAAAGCTATTTATCGCCCCTTGCTCACTTTTTTTCTCGTCCTTTCTTTCTTTCTTCCTTTTTTCTCTTCTTCTCTCTTTATTACCATTAAAAATGCACTTCTGTCACACATACACTCGGTAAGGCTAATAAATGTCGTACTAACATTTCACCTAACATCGCTTCCGGAAGTCAGCTGATTGCTTTCTCGACAAATTCCGCAGATGCATTCTCTGCTGCAGCGATGTGTGTGTGTGTAGGAGAATATATGTGAATGGGAATTGAGGGGAAGCGCGTATTTATTTATTACTGCATTATCTCACGCATTTCCAACAATAAATTACAAACAAAAATTATTTTCATTATTTTTCTTTGTGAAACAAAATATATATGCATTTTTAACGGTATTAAAACATGAGACGAAGGTGAATATATTTGAAAAATTGTAGTATTGTAGTATTTAAATTGTTGTATATAAAATGAATAATGATAACAACATTTAATTACGAGAAATTTAATACGTCTATTTGAACCAAAATTCCATATGTTTGATAATAAAAATTTTCTAATTTAAAAATTAATTTTTTAATGCTATTTTTAAATATTTGAAAATTTTTATTATCAAACATTTAATTCATACTCGAAAAAATATTTACAAAATTCACAAAATGAAAAAATTAAATTTATTTTTTATCACATTAAATAAAAATTACTACATTATTTATATGAATTTCCTAATTTTCGACATATTTATAATTATTTACTTTCAAAAATTTCAATAACAATATATAATAATACGAATTTAGTACAGTCAATTTTTTTAACTTAAAAAAAGTATATCAGTGTTTAAAAAATCTAAAATCGTCAAATTATTCTTATCACTGTAAAAATCGGAGTAAAAACTTCGGTAAAATTTCGAAAAAAAAAAAGAAACTGGCAATGATGTGCAAATTTTTTTTTCAAAAATCTTTCCATCCAGGTGTCAATCCGTAATATAATTATTATTTAAAAATCATTTCAAATGAAATTTATCGATGTTATCTGTTTTTTTTTCACTTACGAGCGCAGTGCGCAACAAAATGATAATGAAGAGATCCAGGGTCAGCACCATCTACAGTCGATGAGCACTTTTAGGCCCGGCCGCAGTGGGGACACGATTCCCGTAGTGTAAACAAGTATGTTCTGTCGATACTCCACGAAAATCCAAAGTGTCAGCGAATGTACTCGATAAATCGTCGTTAATCGTTAAAAAAAAACTTACGGTATATAAACGTGTGTCGTAATCCGGAATGAATATCGTTCGGATAAATTTGCGAAATGTAGTCTTTATTATTCTCGCTATACTCTCGAGCACAGTGAAACATGCTCACATGGGTTATGGTGGTACGTAACATACACACACTATGTACATATATATATATATATATATATATGAAAATATTCTCCTACTGCGCTAGTTTTGTTTATTAATTTTTGACGTCGTTTTTAGAGGGAGTAGCTAGTTATGCTATGAGAGAATTCAATGCAAACTCAACACCAGCTTATGGCATCAAAAAGGTAAAAAAAAATGTATATATGGGGCGTTCCAAGTGAATTCACGTGGTCACCGGCCCGACCCTCTCGGATTCGGTTGACGAATTTTTTTTCGGCATATTTCGGTCCAAAAAAAGAGGATATTTTTTTTCAGATTTTTATCACTTGTTTTACACTGTAAAATAATTTTTATTCCATGATTTTTGAGTAAAAATCAATTTCGACCGGTTTTAAAATTCCGAATTTTAATTTTTTTTTTATGAGAAATTTTTTTTTTTTTTTGATTTTCAAAATATGGAAATTTTTGTTTTCTTAAATTAAATAAAAAAATGGAAATTATTCTCAAACTACAATAGTGATATTTGTTTTTAGTCCTAGATTTTATGGATTAAAAAATTGAGAATTTTGAACCTGGTCGGAATTAATTTTTACTAAAAATTTATGAAACCAAAATTATTTTAAAGTGTAAGTGATAAAAATCTGAAAAACAAATATCCTCTTTTTGTGGACCAAAATGTGGCAAAAAAAATTGGTAAACTGAATCAGAGAGGTGAATTCACTTGGAATGCCCCATATATATATATTCCAACAAATTCCTAAAATTAATTGTTTTTTTTTAATAATAATAATAATAATAAGTTATAATGACCAATTTACATAATTAATGCTTTCAAAAAAAACAAATTACTTTGTTTTTTTTTTTTATAATAAAACATATAAATATATTTCCATAAAAATGATATATTTTTGCAGGAAGAGGCCTACGGTTTGTGCCCAATGGGGATACCATGCTCTCGAATGGGTGGCGATTGTTTAAAATGTGATTTAAACGCTAGTTGCATTTATGGCAAGACTTACGCTGCCAATTGTACTGTATTGGAGCAAATTGACTGTGTAGTATGTGAATGAATTATCAATTATCGAATATAAATCTCTGGAATTACTATACTCTGGAGTATTGATTGATAAATTTTCTTTTTTCAGGGAGAGCGTACGTTTGAAAAAAAGTTTGTTTGCAGATATTGCTATCAGACTGAGCATTGGGAACACCAATGCCTGCAGAAAAATTCATGTAGCTCGGTTGCATCTCCTCAACAACACTACAGGTAAATTTTGACAATTCTACTAAAACAACATTTTCTTTTATTATCCGCCGAACGAATTTTTTACATCATGAATTTCATATTTATATTAATATTTAAATATCTGTACGAGAGTAAACGTAAAAATAAATAAAAATATATACACAGCTTTTTTTGTCAACTTTCTGTTGGCTTTGTATTTTTTTTTTAGCCAAATTTCTTTGTTTTCATCTATTTAAATTACTTCTGATGATTGTCTGATTATTAATTTTCATTGAATTAAAATTTCAGAACGAATTGTACAGTTAACGACGATATAATATGCCTGGGAAGAAGAAGATTTATGAAAAATTTACCGTGCAATTGGACGGGTGGCTACAGATGGTCAACAGCTTTGATATTGAGTATAACACTCGGTGGCTTCGGAGCAGACAGGTTTTACCTAGGCCATTGGCAGGAGGGCATCGGTAAATTCTTCAGTTTCGGGGGTCTTGGAGTTTGGACGCTTATCGACGTGATGCTAATATCGATGCGATATTTGGGACCCGCAGATGGCTCGTTGTACATTTAACGATAGTCGATATTATCTGTTGATTTTTCATTTTTTTTTTTTTTCCTAACTTAAATGACAATTAACGCACGGACAGACACAACACACACACACACATATATGTATATTTATTTATATTTCTTGTATAGAGCCTCGCTTGTATAATATATGTTATGTATTAGTAAATCGTCAGAGTAAATTTATTATGACATTTTTATAAAAAGATTTTTCAATATTTATTCTACAATTAATTTTTATTTTTTTATTTTTTTTTCTTTAATGTCGTGATAATATAAATTTATTATGATATTTTTATAAATAGATGTTTTCAATATTTTTTCTACAATTTTCAATACATTCGCTCGTTGCTCGACGAAGACTGTATCTTCGTCGCTCGATTGATGTTCGGGAATCTAAAATTATTGAGGATATAAAAAAAATATTCTGGTAAAACAGGTCAAACCTCGAAAATAAAATATGTGCTCATTTTTTTTAGGTATATTGAATATAATTTCGAGGTAAAATTTCGGATACATCATTTTTTTTTAATTTATTCAACATAGAATTTATATTTCTTTAAAAAAAAAAAAAACATTCACAGAATTTCTTGAAAAAAAAAATTGTCTTAAATTCTGAATTCGTGACAATATTGAGTGAAAGTCAATTTTCGTTTATTTGTTGTAAATTAAAGTCAATTTCGGTAAAAAGCCTAATTTCCAAATTTTTATGTGTCAGTGAGGAAGGCTTTGAAGCAAATAATTTTCGTCGAGTGAATCAACGTGAAATTTTTTTTTCTTTCGTCGAATGAAAGTCAACCATCAACGAGAGAATCTACGATGATTTTTTTCGATTCCAATTTTTCCGCTAATTTTTCAGTCCTTCCTCCGTCCCGCAAATTTTTATTCCCACTTTCTGCGATTTCAAAATTTCATCCGGCAATCGAATTTCCGGTGTTTCTAACTTTACATAAATAATAAAATCAATTGTAATCCTGTGATGGATTTTCAGTTTTTTAATTCCGCAATAATAAGCAAGAATACTTTGTCGACAAAAGATATATTTCATTAAGAAATTTTAAAGAAGATTTAAAAATATAAGGATCGAATTTTTTTTTCTAAGATTACATTTTTGTCATTTTCGACAAAATTTGATGTTTGAGAATCAATTTTTTTGGGGTAGCTTTGTCAATTTTTCGAGTACTCCAAAAAAATTACGAAATCTTATTCGCAGCTGTTTGTCTCTTTTTTGCGAGTTGACGCTATTTTTTGTACAATCGTAAAATTTGATGAATATTTGTCGTAATATCGAAGCAGTTTATTATTAAACAAACCATTTCGCTTCAATAAATTCATATCGTATCTTAATTTTTATTTTTATTCCCACAACAATTTTCGTCTAATATTTTCTATGAACGTAAACATAACCTCAAATAATTTGTCAGCCTGGAACTGTCGTGCGCGTCAAAACACACGAAAATATCGTGAAAAATGTTATTTCAACACTCAAAAAATCGTTGATAGAATTGCGAAAGCTTGAAATTACATTTTTCTTCACCCAAATATCGAATTTATTGCCCAAATGGCTTTCTTTTCGATGTAAACAAAAATGGGGGCTTTTTTTTTCGTACATAACCTCAAAGTGACTTTTTGGTGAAGAAAGTTGCAAAACGACTTTAAATGACTGAATGGAATCGAGTTATTGTCAAAAAACAGTTGGAATCAAATTATTAAAATGCCGACGGTTATTGCGTTGGATGTATCATTGTCTATGAGACGCCCTGTGCCAGGTTTCGGAGGAGGCGATTGTCATTCTGGTGAACAATTGACGAGGCATCATCTTGCCGTTCATGGCATAAATTTGCTTCTTAATTATTTACAAATTAATTCCAAACTCGAATTTGTGTCTCTGGTAAGTTCTTTTTTTTTCAACAATAAATCAGCAGTTATTATTATTATTATTATTATTATTATTATTATTATTATTATTGTTGTTATTGTTATTGAAAAAATAATTTTTGTTTATGATGAAAAATTTTTTAGATTTACAAAATTGTACTCCAATTGTAATTTTTGTATAATCGTCTTAAGTAATAATTTAATAACAATAATAATATGATTAATGATTATTTTAAATTAATTTGTATTAATTTCTCGATACAGGTAGTTTTTTCATCACTTTACGAAGTAGTTTCTGCATTCACCAGAGATTATGATAGTATTCGAGCTAAGTTGCAAAATATTGAGGAATGCGATAAAACTTGCATAGAAACTGCGTTGCACGGAGTGAACAATGTAATAATGGCGGAATGGGGCAATACCACAGCGTGCCAAGTAATTTTGATAACCGACGGCAATCCTGGAATAGGACCAATGTCTCTGGGTGATTCGTTGAATTCTTTGAATATAGGAAGAGAGGCCAATCCATTTCCTCTGCCTTTTCCGTACCCTGGAAAATTGACTATAGTCTGTATCGCAAATCCACAAGGTAGAGTTATCAATTTTTCTTTTTTTTTTTTCTTTTATTTGTCTTTTAGAAAATAATTATCATTCGATGATAGAATAATTGTTTTGATGATTTTTTTTTTTTTTTAAGATCCTGGATTGGCCTTTGGACTTCCTCTGTATCACCGACTTGCCGAGCTCGCGGGAGGAGATAGCGGCGTTTTACTCTCGGAAGGACATTTATCGAAAAATTCGATAGCAAATTGTTTTCAAAAATTAGCAGAAACGAATTATGTGCCCTTCCAGGGTTACTTGAAGAGCGGTAATTTAGGCTCGCGGATTCTTCTCTCACCTCCGCCTATGGTAATTATTTATTTAAATCAATTCATTTTTTTTTCTTTCTCCAAAAATTGAATGAATTATTACTCGTTGAAATCAGTAAAAAATTGGGGATGATATAAATTATAATTTATTTCATCCTCTTAAATTACACAATTAATTTCCATGAAAACCCGCGCATTTTCGTTTTTTAGTGATTTCGATACGATAAATCGTTTCGGAGATATTAAACATTAAACGAAAATTGAAAAAAATCGGCATATTCCGGCAAATATTTTTTTTTTTCTAATTTAGAAATTTGGTCCATCTATCGATAGCACTGAACCTGATTTTTACAAAATTGTTCAGAATTTTTTCTTGTTTTATCAATAATAAAAAAAAAAAATGTTATTTCAGCCATTTACGAAAAAAACGGATTTCGAACTGCTGCCAAATTTGACAATTGCAAAAACCATCGAAATCTGTGGTTTCATATCGGTGGTAGATGTCGGGAGTCCTTGCGCAATATCGAGGCATCTGATATTGCCTTTAGCGACGGAAAAATCGCCAAGTATGCAAGGTGTTTCTTTGGAAGAAGAGTCGGACAACGAGGACAACAACGACGAAGGAAAATCAGCGTCGTTCTGCGTTTTATTGCACGGCGCACTTAAAGTCGAGAATATGGCTGCTTTGTGTTTGCTAAATACCGATTGGTACGGTTTTATATATTCCTGGGCGGACACGAAGAAAAAATCAAATTTAATGCTCACTGTGCTGGAACCTGGCTTGGACGTCGTTCCCTGGCTCGGCAATTTTAGTCATATGGGAACGATCGACGCTGCTAATAATAAAAACGGTGAATTTAGCTTTCCCGTTAAACCAGCGGAAAAACGGAGTTACTCGCAAAACGCACCATCGTGGATTAGACAAGTTGGCTTGCAATCTGATATACAAAAAATTCTCAGACACGCGAGAAAACTTCCTGAGAAAACGCAAAATTTCTATAAGGTAACAATTGTCAAAGAAAATAATTTTTGGTCTTATTCATTCATGGAGAAAGCTTTGTTTTCGTCAAAAATTTAAAAAAGGATTTATTTTCATGCCAGAAAATGTCCGAAATATCGAGAAATCTGTTTTAAAAAATCTGGTCTTAAGTTGACTATAAAATAACAATATTTGGCATTGAATTTGATGCAAATCGGTCAAAGAGTTAAAAAAAGTATTTCGAAATTTTGGAAAAAAGAATTTTCGCGCTATTACGTTTTGAAATATATCTGTTTCAAATTAACTACACAAACGAATGAAAATAGATTGATTTTAATTTTACAAAATTTTTGATTTTTTAAAATTAATTTTTTATCGGAATTTTGTCAATTCAATCGATTTCTCTCAGTTTTAATCGAAAATTCGAAGCAGGGAGATGAAATACTTATGTACTGTGAATTTTGTTGCAGGAATTGAATAGACTGCGTCGCGCTGCTTTGTCGATGGGTTTTGTCGAATTGCTCGAGGGTCTCGCATCAATTTTCGAGAGAGAATGCACTCTTTTGCCGCCGAATTTGCATCTCGATTGCGCGATACAAATGGGTCATGTTGCGGAAATGTTAAGAAAACCATATTCCCGAGAACTCAAGAATAACATCACTCCTGTTAGAACGAAATTTCATCCAGGCGATCAATAAACTAGGTAATTTAATGTATGTAACTTGAAACTAATTAAACGGAATGAAAAGAATTTTTTTTTTATACTTCGACGATTCTAGAGTTTGATTATTTTATTTATACAGCAAAGTAAAATAAAATATATATTTTTTTAAGGTAATTTGGATAGAATTGTTGGATTTCGGAGATAATAAATTGATGTACGTTTGACAAAACAATTTATTTGTGCCAGCTACAGATAATTGTCTATTTAGACGTGTAATTTTTTTTTTTTTTTTTTTTTTTCCGAGCCTTAAACGTCCAATGCGCTTTGTTGCAATTTTCATCGCAAATCGTGGTGGAAATCTCAAAATTGGACTTTGCATATTCAATTGCATAATCAATTTTGAGATTGCCATCGCGTTTTTGGATTAAAAGTCGAGTAAAATAAATTTTAAGCGCTCTCCGTAGCGATCTTCGCCTTTTTAGCATCCTCGAGGAATTTCGCGAGCAGTATCTTCCATTTGTCTGGCTGATTGGTTGTGTACCATTCCACTGTGGCACCGAACAATATCTTCTGTTTCTCGGTACACCTCAGACATTTTGTCACTATAGTTTCCGCAAAGTTTCCTGTTGATAAAAAGCAAACGAATATGCGTGAGAAAAAACATATACGCAAATTACGAGAAAAAAGAGAGAAATATTTTATGCGAAAATATATTATGTAACATAAATAATGTTAGTAGCTATTTTTCCACACAATTAAAATAAAATTGAACCCTGATTAATAATTAAATTAAAAATAAAAATGACGTTTTGGAAATTGCTTCATTATTATTTTTTATTATTATTATTTTTTTTTGGGATTCCTTAACAGAAAACGTTTTGTAAATTTTTCAAAAAATTCGAAAAAAAAAAAATAAGTATGAAAATTCGGATATATTTGGAAAATTACCTTTGAAAAATTTAGCGTCAGCGGTAACGCAAGGTCCCGTCTCCATAAAGCATTCGTAGTATTGTTCCCTCAAGCGATCGTTTGTCAAAATATCTTCGGCGTTTATATAGTCGTATTTGTCGGAATAGAGTTCGACTTCCGCCGCGTTAACGTAAATCGCGCTTACGATAACAGCGAGAAAAAGCGAACGAAACATTTTGTTTCCCGGATCAGATTCAGAGACAGACTCAGTTACAGATATTGACTGCGTCTACTAAATCTCGCGCTCGGGGTTTAAATACTCTTTCGTTCGTGTGTCTTTGTTAACTTAATACAAAAAAAGGAAAAAGAAACGAAAAGGGGTTTATAATCATTTCCAGTGACTTGCTTTCAACACCTATCACCTGTCTTTCATAATTACCATTCTCATTTATGCAAAAAATGAAAGAAAAAAATCTTAAGAAGATCTTGCGATTCTCAGTAGGAAACGACGAATTTGATAAAAAAGATGGAAAACCGCTTCTTATTTTAAAAAATTACCTTCAAATTAAAATTCGAACTTGAATTATTTTCCCACTCAATTAAAATACTTTTTAGAATGGAAAATATACGGAAGAATATTTGAAAATGATCGAAATTAAAGTCTGTATTTTTTGCTTCAAGCAAAAATTATATGTTTTATGTGTTCTACTTGTTTAAAAAAGACAAAAAAAAAATTTTAGAGACAGAAATTTATTTATTTTTTGTATTTTTAAAATTGTTTTTAATTTTTATGAGACGGAAATATGGAATAAACATAAAAAAATGTATTTTGATTTTATCATTGGTGGCTTTTCCAATGAAGAAAATTGTCTAGATTCTGCCTATTCAAGAATTTAATCTCCCGACCTATCTGCTTAATTAAATACTACTTAATAACACTGTTACCTTCGAGCACGCGATCGGTCACTCGGTAAATGATGATTACAAAGTAAACAGCAAAAAATTCAACGGTGTCACTCTCTGAGGCATACTTTGTCAATTGAGACACTTTTTTTTTCTGATCCTCCAAGATTTCCCTCATGAATAACCAGATTTACTTGAGAGTACTTTTCCTGAATTTTTAAATAATTTTTTAAATCCAACAATTTCGAAAATGCCGAATTTGTTCAAAAAGTATGTCCAAAAATGATGAGACAAAAAAAAATGTATAAAATTTGTAATTTTATATCTTTTTGATGAAATTTTGTATGAAAAAAAAAAAATTTGTATTTAACATTTTTTTTTTTCTGCGATTTATGATTTTTCAAATTTTTACAAATTTGATAAAATAATTCTTAAATTTTAAGCTAAAATTACCATTTGGTAAATTATGTTGTAAAATTTCAGCGGTTACTTAACCGGACAAATGTCCGGCTTTTTAACCGGTCATTTAAAGTTTTATTTAACATGATTTTTAGTCATTATTATTGCTAATATTTGATAATAATTCGAATAATACAAATAAAATTATCGTATTATTCCTGTACGGGATTCTTTAATAAAATCAAAAGGGAAAGAAAACAAAAATTCGAATTGGTCGCGACCAATCAGATTGCCGGTGTCTATATATATTGGCAAAACACATTTCAAACCGAATTTCGAGTGATTCGAGCGCCAAAAACGCCAAAAGCTGCACGCGCTTTTTCTCCTTGCTCGCTGTTCTCGAGTTTGAGATTAGTTATCACAATAAACAAAAAAAATACTGTCAATTAATTTAGTACAATTACCATGTCCGAGACAGACTACGATGAATTGCGACGAAAAAATATCGCCGAACGACAAGCTGTGGTAAGTTTATCCAAAATTGCTTTGTTTTCCACACATAACCTCATCATTAAAAAAAAAAGAGCCTTTGCATTTTTCATTACAGTGGTCGTGGAATTCCTGGATGCTCTGAAGCATTTTTATTGCCTTTGGAAATATCCTGGAATATTTTTTTTTTCACTTTTGAAAATATTCTGGATTATTTTTGTTCACTTCTGGAAAAAATGCTGGATTATTTTTTTAATTTCTGAAAATATGCTGGAATATTTTTTTACTTCGGAAAATATGCTGGAATAGTTTTTTACTTCGGAAAATATGCTGGAATATTTTTTTAACTTCTGGAAATATCCCAGATTATTTTTTTAATTTCTGAAAATATTCTGGAATATTTTTTTTTATTTTCTGGAAATATCCTGGAATATTTTTTTTACTTCTGGAAATATCCTGGAATTTTTTTTCAATTTCTGGAAATATCCTGGAATTTTTTTTTTACTTCTGGAAATATCCTGGATTTTTTTTTTAATTTCTGGAAATATCCTGGAATATTTTTTTTACCTTGGAAAATATCCTGGAATATTTTTTTTACTTCTGGAAATATCGTGGAATTTTTTTTTAATTTCTGAAAATATCCTGGAATATTTTTTTCATTTCTGTAAATATCCTGGAATATTTTTGTGCACTTCTGGAAATATGCTGGAATATTTTTTTGCACTTTCGAAAATATCCTGAATTATTTTTTTCACTTCCGGAAGTATCCTGGAATGTTGATTATTTTAACTTCTGTAAATATCCCGACATTTTTATTACATTCCTAGAAATATTTGGGAATATTTTTTTTGTTATTCCCAAAAATATTCTTTATCACTTCTGGAAGTATCATCGTATTTGTTTTTTCATTCCTGGAAATATTTTAGAATTTTTTGTCACTCTTGTAAATATTTTTTAACGCTTCAAAATATCCTGGAATCCATTTCTTTTTTATTCCCAAGGATATGAATTTTTTCCATAATAATGAAATAAAAATAAAATACATTTGAGTAATTTCACTCGGAATGCCTCAAATGTATTCAAGAATATAAAAAAAAAAATCCTGAAAATATAACACAATTAACAAAAAAAAAAAAAAAATGTTTTCCCTCAAAGTTTGCAGAATTTTTCAAAGAGCTAAAGCCAGAGAAGACACAAGGAAAAAAGGAGAAACCCGAGACAGACAGTACAGGATATTTCAGCGACGAAGACACGGAGAATCAGCCACCGAAGAAAAAACGTCGCGTTAGCGGGAAAGGCACATCGGAATTTCGAGTAAAAAACATACGTCTCGATGTTAAAAGAAAATACAACACTCGAAGCAGGACGAAGAAAATGAGCGAAAGTGGCTCGGCGGAATCGGACGAGGAGAAGAAAGATAGACTGGTGCCTAAAGGTCGATCGCTCAAAGTCATGTTTTCATGGTCAAAGCCTTTTGAGCGCGAGATCGAGATGATGCGAATGGACAAATGGGACGTTGACAAAGAAATGGCCGAAGTCGAGGAGTACACGATGAACGACGACGACGACGACGACGACGACGAGGAAAGAGAATACACAAGTGGAAGAAAAGTAATGGGAAGAGTTTCCAAATCCGTTTACGATCCCAGCACTATACCCTCTCCGGATGAAATAACAGAAGCCATGTTGAGAAATGTTGCGCGCAAAAGCTCAGGGAAGAATTATTGCAAAATCAAGGGTTCGAGCTGCCATCAGTGCAGGCAAAAAACTATGGATACCAAAACGGTCTGTCGATCCGGCGAATGCATCGGCGTTAGAGGACAATTTTGCGGACCTTGCTTGCGCGGCAGATACGGCGAAGATGCCGTCACGGTTCTCAAAGATCCGGTATTATTGTCAATAATCAAATTATTGTTTTCAATTACTTTTAAAAAAAATCTCGAATAAGGAGGATGCTAATTTAATTTTTCCCATTTTTTTTTTTTAAAAGGCGGAAGAAAATAGATGAAATCACCTCTTCAGCTTGGTTATCAAAAACATTTATTGTCGAAAAAAAAAAAATGTCAAGAATTTTAAAATGTGTCGTTCAATAATTAAAAAAAAAATAAAAAGATAAATATAAGGAAGATTCGATTATCAAATGAATATAATTTATATATTTTTTTTTAGAACATATTTTTTAAATAAATAAATAAATAAATAAAATATTGTTATTTTTTCAGAACTGGGCTTGTCCGCCTTGTCGCGGTTTGTGCAATTGTAGCATATGTAGAACGAGAAATGGGCAGCGCCCAACCGGAATTCTAGCCCCGATTGCTCAGGAAGAGGGTTTCACATCTGTGATGGATTACCTGCAGGCGACGAGTGGAGACGACGAGGAGGCAGCAGAGGCAGAAGATACTTAATTTTAAATCAGCTCCCGCGAATCGGAGTATCAGTATTTTATTTTTCTAATTTTTTTATTTTTTTGTTTTTTACACGCACGCATTCCTAAATACAATATTCCGTATTTTGTAAATCATCAGTAATCATGACAAAGTTCAATATTGAACCAAAGCGCTAACTTTACATGGCTATTTTTTTTTGTTTTTTTTTGTACATTAATTTTTTTTAAATAAACATCGACGGATTCCTGTGGAATCTGAAAAAAAAAAACGATCGCGTAATTTTTTCTTGCAAATTTTTTTTTTTACTCTATGATAAATCCTATAATATCGTAAAGTCCTTTGGCGACAAGTGCGCTCGAGTAGATTGAAAAATCCGGCACGTGAACGAAGAGCGTGCGTTCGGGATTAAGGCAGAGTGACTGATAGTAAATGTATTCGCAGAGATAACGTCCTGCGTCGTGTGAAATACAAGCTTTGCAGCTATTTCCACTATTTTTGTCGTTTAGCTTACGACACAATTGTTCGATATCTATTTTAGTGTTTAGAACGTTTGGCGATGCTTCGCAATTTGTTGAAGGGCATTTGTTGTTGACGTCGTTGCGAATGTAGCCGGTAGCGTGAGCGTGATGCTCGATTGTTAAGCACTGTGCTTTGCGAGACACGCCGACGTGCAGAACAAGCTGAAAACGATTAAATAAAAAATGTTGTGAAATTTTTTCGAAAAAAATATGTTTTGTTAAAGAATTTTTCGAATATTTCGAAATCAACATTTTACCAACATTTTTTTAAGGTTTCTATAAATGTTCCTCAATTCAAAAATTGTCTTCAAAAACATATCCAGAATTCGCGAATTTTGGACCAAATTTTTTTTTTTTCCATTTTCATTTCTAAAACATTTAAAAAACGTTGAAATGTTATATGTTCATTTGAAAAAAAATTAGTGAATTAATTTAATGAGAAAAATATTTTTTTTTGAAATTTTGCTATTTAAAAAAAAAGATTAATTAAAATAATAATAATAATAATAATAATACAATTATGATTTTTTTCCTTTTTTTGCGTTATTATTATTATTCTAAATCAACGATCTAAGCATCCTTAAAAACAATTAAAAAAAAAATCTCGACTCAAATTTCAATTGAGTTAAGAAAAATAAAAATGTCCAGTTTCTATAACAAAAAAAACGATAAAAAAATGGCTATAAATGCGTTTTTAAATATTTTATTATTCTTGCCTCAGGTTCGTGTTCCTTCCACAACTGTGGCACTCTCTCTAATACATGATCATAAACAACTGGAACATGATCGATCAATAAATTAACGTTGTAATATTCGCGCAAATTTTCTCTTAATTTTTCGAGCTCTTTAACAGCCTCCCAACTGGCGTTAATCTCGTGATTTTTAAAGGGACCGAATCCCGTGACCAAAACATTACGCTCTGAATTCATTGTATCGTTCCAATAAATTATAACGCTTCCTTTGAAGGAGGAGTTTTACCGCCGACTGAAGTTGCCCTCTCTGCTCTCGTACAAACATTCATAATCAGACGTGCTTATCACGACGTCACGACCAATCGACTGATAAAAGAGAGAGAAAGAGAGAGAAAAAAAGAGAGAGAGAGAGAGGGGGAGACACGTATGAAAAACCATTACAAATATACATAACCTCAAAACCAGTGACAATCACGAAAATCGGGAGCTCAAAGTCATGAATCCGATAAAGAGTGCAACGTCTCTTTTGAGCCACTATTATTTCCGTTACACTCTCGTCACCGAACTCTACATGGTGGAAAAGTGGGAGAGAAGCTTCATTCGTATCCTTTTTTCAATTTCAACGGTGAAATTGGCAATGATTTGGAGAATCGTGATTGGGAGTAAATGGCGTTTTTTTTGTTTCTACGTTTTTTGTGAAACACGCTGAAAATAGTGAAAATAAAATTGTGTCGTATGTTTAAAATTTTGCAATTGGGTGACACAAAAAAATATGACGCAAAAATTTGCAACTTTTTTTTTTTTTTTTTGGCAATTTAAGAGCAAAAATTTATCAGTCGCCTGAAAATTATGAAAATAAAATTGTGCCTCACGTACAAAAGTTTGCGATTGTATTAAAAAATATGGCTTCACAAATGCACTTGAAACAAAATCTTTTAAAAATTACAATAATTACAGAAAAAATGTCTACAAAAGTATGAGAAAAAGAAGCTTTCAATTCTTACTGAAACTGAATTGAATGTTCGATGTAAAAGGAAAATGACGTTGCTATGCTAATTCGTTGTTTTTGATTAACTTTATGACAAATTAAAAATGAAAAAAAATATATATATATATATTTGCACAGATGAGCTGATGAAGAAAAAAAAATTGTTTTCTTGAAAATTTTTCAAGATTTTGTTATCTAGTGGCAAGATTTTATATGCACAGTTGCAACTGAATTTTCATGATTAAGAAAAATATTTATAGTCATGGTTTTGGAAAAAAAAAAAAAAAAAAAAAAATACAGATAATATTTTTTGTAAATTTATCATTAGAACATTTTTTCTGATTTACAGAATCATGATTTAATACAAATCACAGTTTTCTCTGTTGATTTAGTCTGTAAAACTAGCCAAATCAGTGCTAATTTTTAAAAATCGTTTCCGTGCAATTTTATTCATTTAATAACGATTTTTATTAAATGAATCCAAAGAAACATTAAGTCATGAATAAATTAGTACAGCATCTTTCACAAAAAAAAAAAAAAAAAAATTGGCACAGCTGCATTAAAATTGGCGAAAAATACGGTTTATTCTTTAAAAAAAAATTAAGTAAAAAATTTAAATCTCGGTGAAAATAGCAATTATTCGAAATTTTTGTAAATAGATTGCCATGAATATATTCTCCAATTTATAAACAAATGCATCACAAATCGCCTTAAATTAATTAAATAAAAAAAAAAAAATGAGCCAAAAAAAACGAAATAAAAAATTTAAATCTCTTCGAAAATAGTAATTATTCAGTTAATATTTTTGTAAATCCATTGCCACGAATATATTCTCCAATTTATGAACAAACGCTGGATCACAAATTGCCTCAAATTGCGTTAAATTCCGCAAACCTCCGCAAACCTTCCGGAAAAACAATTAACACTCGACACTGATTTAATTCGTTTAAAGGTCCAATCTCCTAAAAAAAAAATATATATAAATTAAAAACTTAAAAAATCTGTTTCATAATTCCTATACATTGCTCAGATTGTTTTATGCTGGTGACGTTCGCTCTGCTGTTCTTCTTCAACTACAGAGTGCTGATTCCAGCGACGACAAGTTTATTCACACGCCAGTGAATAACGATGTTGCTCATTCATCGAATTGGGAATGATATCTTAATTAGAGAAATATTATAAATAGCAATGAATTTTTTGGGAAAGGAAGCTTGCTCTCTCTCTCTCTCTCTCTCTCGATGGATGATTTTCCGAAAGATCTCGCAAATCTCTCACGATGGTTTTTAGTTAACATTCCAAGATCAAATGCCCTTTTGATTGTATTATTTATATTACAAATATGCTAAATACATTATTCTGCGGATATATAAAGCTTTACAGTCTTTTCTATCTCTAAGTGAACGGAGTGTGTATGTGTGTGTGTGTGTGTGTGTAGAAATCGCGATGGCGTTAACTCGTGTTCGCCACCGGGAATAATTCAACGTTTTAATTTTTCTCCTTTTTTTTTTCATCTTTTTTTTTTAAATCGCAGTTCCAATGAATTCTGCCGGATCGTCGGATTACGTCTCGCAATTTTTATTAACGAGATACTCTCTCGGATTCCGACCGTTTCATAACTGCCCGAAAGGGGGGTTTTGGGGGGGGGGGATCAATAAATATTTAATCTTTATTTATAATATGCATATGCGTCAAAAAATTAACGACAAATGAATTAACAATTTCGATTCTTTGTATATAATAATTCTTTTTTTTTCTTCATTTTTTTTCTTTTCATCCAATTTGGCCAAGTTAGCTGCCAATTTCTCAACGAAATAAATTAAAAAAAGAAAAAAAAAAAAACGTCCTACGCTTTTTCTCATTCTTTCGTTTAGATTTAAAAATCCTCTAATTAATAGCAAACACTACGATATGCAGCATCGATTACTAATTTCCATCTTATTTTTTTTCATCATTTTTAATATATTTTTTTGAATTTTCTCTCAAATCGTTACCGCATAAAAATCAAAGCCACGGCTAATTTTCAGTGATGCTTTGTGCATTCTCATTTTTTTTTTTTTTTAATTTAATCTACGTTATTCTTATCAACAGAATTTTTTTTCATTTTTTTTTTCTTTTTCTTCATTCCCCTAAACTTTTGCTGAATCCGTCATGTCCTTTAACAACGATCAACACCGACCACAGACACTTTCGTACATAGATTATTTGATAATAAGAAGTAGGCACAATAGGAGTAATAATACGAATTGCAACGTCTCTCCACTTTAAAGAACGTCTCTTGGGAAGATCCTAATTTGCGTGTTTCAAACAAAACTTTTGTGTTTTCCTTTTTTTTCTCACATTCCTCTTCACCGGCTCGTTTCTTTTCCTTCTCTTTTTCGTTTTAATTACAGGATGAAAATATCTTTAACGGTCACCGCGTCCATTTTAATCATTAGTCAAATGTTTTATTTATTTCTTTTTTTTTTTTTCGTTTTTCTTTCTTTTTTTTTTCAATACTGTCTGACAGTGTAAGACGCTAATCTCTATTTTTAACGATCCACCGATGACGAATCAACTTAAAACAAAAAACTTTCGTATTTCGTCTAAGCATTAAAACAACATAGTACTTTGATTCTAAATTCGTACGTACGATAAATATAATAATAATAATAATAATAATAATAATAATAATAATAATAATAATGATGTTACAATATAATATAATATTCGCTAAGTTAGCTACGCCTACGCTGTTTGGATTTTTAAGGTTTGAGAGTCATTTCAAAAACGCTGATTTTGATCCGATTCTCGTTTCCTTAACGCGATCAAAAAAAAAAAGGCAGAAACAGAGAGAAAGAAAAAAAGAGTAAAGTGGCGCGGAACACACAGCTGGCTAAATTCTAAAATGTGCGTCTACCTCGGAGAAATTAATTACTGTTGTACCAGACTCTTAGGTATAAATGGTTATTGTTTTTTTTTTCGTTTCGTGAAATTAACATAAAAAAGGCAGCCGGAGCGTCTTGAGGCGAAAACAGATAAATAATCGAGAAAAAGAAGAAAGTGATTTCGTAACAAGAATTTTTTTTTGTATATTAAATTCGACTTGTAGCGACTTAAAGTTTAAGATATCTATATTTCATAAAGTATATCCTATATATTGTGAAATATATGAAGCGGGAAACTTCGGTGAGTTGAAATTTCCTCGCTGAAGAATCCCGAAAAATATATATATATGTGTGTGTCTTGGAAGCTGAGGGATTAAACGTAATAAAAGAGAATTGAGTATTGCAAGAAAATAAATCGAAAGGAAAACAACGAAAATTGAATTTTTGCTTTGACCACAACGCTTCCGACTCCTTCAGACTCGCTGTTTTTCTTCTTTTTTTTTTCTTTTTTTTTGCTTTTTTATCGACGAGAATCGGCAGCCTAAATAACTGGTAAATATGATATGGATCTGTTGTCCAACACCACGTCGCTCTCGGTATCTAACCTTCTGACTCGAACTCTTTGCTTGTAATGATATTCCTTGAGATAACTCTTAAGTGTCTTTGGCAACTGCAGCTTGTTTATCCCATCGTAAGTCGTTCGGGTGGTTATAACCGCGCGGCACAAGTGTTGCAACGGGAAAACAAAGTTACGATGCAACGGAATTGTCAGCATTGGCTCGAAGAACATACAGCAAGAAGGATCCTTGTAGTGTTCAATAAGACCGCATACCTGCAAAAATAAACACGAAAACTGACGTGATTTTGCAAAAATTGTTTCAACTTTATCAGATGGGAGAAACATATTGCGATTTTTTAATGATTTTTGGTGGAATGAATTTTCTTTTTTAATCGTTGTCAAATTAGCGAGATTCGCCGATTTTATTTTCGGCCTCAAACAAATATTTTTGCTTTTTGTGTAATTATTTTTGGCCGAATAATGCAATTTTTCTACTTTTTCTAAATATTTGACTTATTGTTAAAATAGCGAGAATAACAGATTTTTTTTTCGTCCTCAAAGAAATATATTTGCTATTGGAAAATCGACTCTTTTCCATGGCATTTGGCACAGATTTTGAGAAACACGTAATCTACAATTCCTACGATCAGAGTTTTTGATATTCAATAAAATACTGAAACGACATTCAGATACAATTACAAAAAAGAATTTTCAAAATTTTGATAGGATTAAAATACTTCCAGATCGAAATTCAATAATCCTTTTATAGGAATTCTAGAATGGACTTTATACTAGTCTCTCAAGCGGCTTCAATCCTGCATAGTAAGATCTGCAGCTCAAGAATCTTTTTTTTTAATTACAATTATGCATCCTCAATGAGATGCAAATGCAAGTTTTGTTCAAATTAATAGTATAATCAATAAAAAAAAAACGTTTCAATGCCTCGATTACTTTGAATATATAATTCTTCCATCAGACAAAAAAAAAACAGTGGAAAATCCGCGTGATAACGATAAATACGAGTAAATTACCGTTTCCGAAGCGTAAACACCTGGATCGTGCGAGTCGAAGCTAAATTTATGATTCCACTGTTCGATTCTGGCGTGAAGCGAGCGCTCGTATTTGCGAAAGCTCACGGAGAATAAGAATTCCTCTTGGGCCGAGTCTCGAAGCAAAAAAGTCCCTTCCTGTTTGCCTTCGAGCAATCGTTCGGCCTCGTAACGATCCATTTTGCCCCAGTAAAAGGAGCATGCAGTGATTGATCGTAAATCCGGCACCAGGCAATGCAAATAGTCGACCTGCGAAATTTCCAAATTACGCAAATTTACGTCATCTATTTATTTTAAATTTATAGGTAAGAAAAGAGAAAATGGTCTTTTGAGGAAGTAAACCTGAGTGTGTGCCGGTCGTTCAATGTTCGGAACCAAGGTAAAGTCGATTTGAGATAACGCTGTGAGTGCAGCCGCTTGGATGCCAGCATGAGCTTGAAAGAGGGCCGCTAGACTGTCGACGGTAATGCCATTAGGATGTACTTGGATTCCCGTGGGATAATTAGGCCTGTATCCGGGCGGTGGCTCAACGCCTTCCTCCATCTCACGAGCTCTTTGAAGTCTCGCTCGTGCGTCGCAATCCTAATTAAAACAAAAAAAAATAAATTACGCTGTTGAAGAAAAAAATTATCGAAATAATTCTGATATTATTTGGCGCACAATTTTCGAAAAACGAAACTTCGTCAGTGAACTCTGGAAATGTAGCGTTTTTAATCAAGTTTATTTCGACTTTTGACAAAATTTTGGATTTTTTTTACAATTTTTTTTTATTTGGATTTTTTGACAAAAAGAATTTTTAAAGATTTGGATCTTTTTTACCAAAAAAAAATTCAATTAGTACGATTAATTTTTTTTATAAAATAATTTTCTTGATATTTTCTATTTCGGAAAAAAAAAAAAAAAAAAAAAAAAAATTAGAAAACTACAATTAAAAAAATTCGTACCTGGTGATTTTTTTTTACACCATGAAAGAAGAGCAAGGATTCTTTTCAACAATTTTTTTAAAAGGACGGTAAAAAAAACATGTATTCTTTTGCAACAATCCAAGATAATCCGTTCACGAGGACATTTCGTAGCGAGCAACATTGCTTGGGCTTCCGTTGCTTTTTTTTCAGTTGCCCATTCTCGCTATTTTTCCGTTCCGTGGAAAAAAGATTAAAAAATATTGAACCTGATCTCTCGAAGTAGTAGCGAATAGCCGAATAAACGAACGTTTTCATTAAAAATAATTTCTACCACTTATTGAACTTGTTTAGACTGCCGCATAAATCGACTTGTCTCTTTTCTATATCTCATCTCTTCTGCCACAAGATTTAATTTAATTTCCAAGAGCATGTCCCCTTCAACATTTAAAAAAAAAAAAAAAAAACCCAGATACAAAATATACAAAATCGTGATCAGACCTCCATTGAAAATTCGGCTGGATTGAACCGCGACAAGTCGATAACGGGACTCGGTGGCAGTGGTCCGAGTATCGGGCTCTGCGGTGCTGATTTATTGTTAAAAACAACACCGGCGCCCATGGGATGTTCCTCGGTGCGTCTGTAACCAGTGCAGACGCACTCGGTGCTGTTGTTCGGTTGTTCCGGTATATCGGTATTTTTCGAGCCTTTGCTCTTTGCGCAATTGAACTTTAATACCCAATTGCTGCGTTTCTTCTTGGAGGAAAGCACATGATTGCACACCGGGCTCTGATCTTTGTTTCGTTGTTTTGTCTTTTGTTTGCCGAACGACAATGTTTTCGAGGTACGTCTTACAGGTGGATTAACCGGACTGTCCTCTGAGCTACTGCTGCTGTTACTGCTACCGGAGCTACTGCAGCATGGTTCCTGTTGTTGCTGCTGTTGCTGCTGCTGTTGTTGCTGCTGTTGTTTATAATCTACGTCAGCGGCAGCGACGAAATTTCCATTATTACAGACTTGCTGTTTGTTATCTTGAGCGTCAATCGGTTGACTGTATATAGACTCGAATCTCGAATTATGATTATCAAGCGCTAAATTCAATTGATCGTTGTCCAAATTTCGATTACGCTTGTTATCGTTGTTGCTCACGACGAGGACGACGTTGTTGTCGTTTATCGAGGGCGGCGACGGTGGCGGCGGCGGAGGCGGCGACTCGTTACCGTTGTTCTCGTTGCCATCCGATAGATTCACATTTTCCTCACGTCCCAACATATTAATCGGCATATTTTGGCGCCCATCGGTATTATACACATCGGAATTCGGTTTATCACCATCCATTCTAAAGAATTCTCGGAAACTAGCTAAATGCTGTCCCATAACTGAGCGATACCGCAGGCATCTTATTGACCCAAATCGCGCGAATTCGGTATGAGCTCGAGAATTTTTGGCAATTGTTGAACGTGTTGCTTTGAGCGACGGTTTGCCTTTTTGCTCGTATCAGAGAACAATCGGCGCTTCGAGCTTGCTGAGCTCTCGCCTTGCTGAGGATTATCTGGAATTACAAATTTTTTTTTGTGTAAATACATCAGTTTTTTTGTGTTTTGTTTATCTACTTCTTTTTTTTTTTTTTTTTTTATGGGATAATAATAGTAATTTTTTAAAAATATTTTTAATTACTCCATTATACATTTTTTTTTTTCTACCAGTTTTAAAATTCTGAATTTTTGCTTCCATAAAATCTAGCCGAGAATAATTAATACTTTTTTTTATTTTTTAAACCAAAATATGCAAAAAAAAAAAAATCGTCAACTAACTCCAAGACGGTCGGGCGGATGAGCACATGAATTGACTTGGAATTCTCGATACAAATATAATTTAACTAAATTTTGAAAAATGACTCTATTAAAGCCCAAAAAAGCTTAAAAATGATCCAACGATGAATGTTATTGAAACAGTGTTCAAAAAATAGATCTTCAAACTACAAATTCCATGTTTTTAAAAAATTCAGCATTTAAAAATGGCAATTATTATCAACTTGTATTAGAGTCGTCCTTAACCAGAATTAAATCAAATTTAATTCTGTATCAGCATACTAGCATAATACCGATATTCTTCAACAAGATTTTATCTAAGCTTTTATGTACAAAATTAGTGCATCAATAAAATTTGTGTCCAAAAAAAAATTCAAAAAAATTCAATAATTCATGCATTTTAAGCAGAAAACTTCAACTCCTGCAAAAATAGCTTTCTTTTTTGTGTATTTTTTAATTTTTTCCAAAATTTCAATTCGACTCTGTTAAACGTCCACCGAAATGTATATAAATATTCTGTCGCCTCTCGCCAGAAATAGACAAATCTTGTCCACGAATATCTCTCGTCTTGACACAATAATTTGTCATCGACCAGAGCAACATATTTCAGTTACCAACGTAACAAAATTTTGAAAACATTTTCATAATAAGCACAAAAATTATATACACACACACACATATATATATATATATATATATATGTATATAATTTTTGTGCTTACAATGAAAAAAAATATATATATATATACATAAATGATCGATATACAATAAAAACGATAAAATTTTGGACACAAGCGCAAAGTTGGCTCCCTCAACAGTGATTTTCACATCACCTTGTAATATTAACGAAAATCGAGTGTCGGAGCGAATTGGCCAATCTCGATAAGTGTGAAAAGTGGGACGTGTGATTAATAGGATCGAAGTGATATTTCATCATAGAAAATAATACGATTCCCGTGACAATGAGGCGGTGATTGAGTAAAGTGAAAGTAGACGTAGGTGGTTTGGAGGAAGAGGGGCCCGCGGGTATTCGTCATACAAAGTTTGTCTTTAGATCCAGATGCTTAACTTTTAAACGTGTCAATATTTACCTCATGAATTTAATCGTCGTCGAAAGATTCCGAAGCTTCCTCGGGCGTTGTTTCGAAGGAAACGAAAAAAAAAGAAAAAAAACATATAAATATATATATATATATATATATATATGTGTGTGTGTGTGTGTGTGCGTGTATATATATATGTATATATACGGATGAGTCGACGTTAGTTAAATGTGTTGCTCCGATGGCAGCCTTCAATGCAAGATGAAACTTGTCTATGCAAGTCTTGACAGGAGTGCATCTGCTTATCAGCTTTCAAATGCCTTAGAGTGACTTTTCTAGATAAGGGCGAGATATCCTTGTTTGTTACACTGTCACCGATGAGATGCACGAATTTTGTTAGACGAGATTGCACGGGTGTGTTTTTGGTTTTATTTTGTTGTTTTTTGTTGTTTTTTTTTTGTTTTCTGTAGGTTCAACGTTGTCAGAAGATCGAGGAAATTGTCAAAACACGTATTACTGCTTTGCCAGACATTTTTCGCCTAACTCTCTCTCTGTGTGTCTCTCTCTCTGTCGCGGAGCCAGGATTCGTCACTATTCAAGATGGCCGGAGAGCCTTGAAGCATTTGTTCAGTGGTCAGAATTTACGGTGAGAGCACTCTACCTGTGAGTGTTCACAGTATAATTTTGTGAGTCTGTTGATAATGCAGTTTTTTTTTTGGTTTTTTTTAGTGGGTTTTTTTTATAAGATCGGGGTTTGTTTCGTTTAATTACGCCGTGAATGTGATTTTTATCTCTTTTTTCACTGATACTTGTTTCATTTACTCGGTCGGTATACAGAAACTGTAAAAGATATTCTACTCGGTCGGTATGAGAAACTGTAAAATATATTCTACTCGGTCGGTACGGGAAACTGTCATACTATTAGGTTGGTACAAAACTGATAATTAATCGGTCGGTATGAAAATATGTACTGAATATGTCGTATTGCTCGGTCGGTATGGAAACTGTAACGAACGTTGCTCGGTCGGTATAAAACTGTAATAACTGACACACTATTCGGTCGGTATAAAAGTTATAATCTGTAAATGCTATATTACCGGGAGTCGGTAAATAACCGGCTAAATATCTGGTTAATAATTCTATTAATGAACCTGTAGTTGGTATTAAAAAGTATTTAACTAGTTTTTCTCCGCAAACGTACAAATATCCTTTTTGTTAATGATAGAAAAATAATTTTATAAGTTTCTAGTTGTACAAAAAAAAAAGTACGAATATAATTAGTAAAAAAATTGTATTTTCATTCTACGAAATATTTTATGTCAATTTCTAAAAAAAAAATCTTAAAAAAATAATATATGAAAAAAAAAGTTGCAAATTTATTTATTTTAAATTTAACAAAAAACACAATTGTTAATATTACAAAAATAACATAAAAAATTTTCTTATTTTTACGAAAAAAAAAATTTGTCAAAAATTCGTATTTCCACTTTCGATGTTTTATAGAAAACCTGCAGTTCTTCAAATCAAATAATGACTCGAAACTGAAGAAAAAGTAAATAATTTTAAAAATAATGGAATCTTACCTTCATCGCAATTTGATCTTATAAAAGCGGACATATAAAATAAAATCTCAGGCGAAGCCAAACCACAAATTAATATACATTGTTCTTTTTTTTTTTCGGTATTAAGTATTTATTACATACAAGCATTTTATTTTTTTACAATATGAAGTATTTCAGCCATGATGGATGATTAGTGTCGTCGCTAATTATTTAATATTCGAAAGAAAAGACGTCCCTCTCTCTCTCTCTCTCTCTCTCTCTCTTTCTCTCTCTTGTGCCAGATTTATTCGACACATTTGTTAATGATAAATATAATAATAATAATAATAATAATAATAATAGCGGGAAGGATCGAGATTATCGAATAAAAATCAGACGTGAGGGGCAAAGCGGGGGGCGGTCGGTGAGGCTCAAGGTGAATAAATACACACATTTTCTTACGACGAAAACCACCTTAAAACGTGGATTTTTTTTTTTTTTTTTTTTTGGACAAAAATTGAATTTAAGCCCAAATCGACACGTTTCAAATTTCATCTCTTTGCACCAACATTCGTGTCGGAGCCTTTTTTTACCCTCCTCGATTTTTTTTTTTTTTTTTTTTTTTTTTTTCTTCTTTTAATACATAAATTAGTATAATTATTATAACAATATAAATATACGATCTGTTGCGCGATCAAGCTCTCCGTTCTTATCGGCAACGAATAATCGAACGCATACAGTTTTGTATACAATACGAATTAGTTAAAAAGGGGATGATAACGAAATAGTAAGTAGTAGTAGTTGTAGTAATTGTAGTAATTAATCTACCGCTACCTCCCACCCGCAGCCTTTTTCATTTTTTTTTTTTTTTTTTTTCTCTTTCTTTCATCCAAATTACAAGTCCGGATGCTCCAATATTCGTCGAGACTGTTGAACAAATAAATCCAGGACGAACAAACATTCGTATACGACACAAAAAAAATCCAAGTGCAACATAGCAAACGGTGCGAATGCCATCAGAGATAGTAAACCGATCAACAGCTCAATTTTTTTTCACAAGTCGATTAATCCTTTCAAAGGAAATTTCCCAAAAAAAAAAAATTGTGTTTAATTTTTTTTTCATTAAAAAGAAAGTATGTTTGTAATATTTTGATAATAGGAAAAATAATAATGTCAAAATATGACGAATTTAATTAGATATGTTTTTTTGTAATAAAAATAGAATTTTTTGAAAAAAAAAAAAAAAAATAATAATTTGATAAAATCGGTAAATTAAATATTGAAAAACAAATGTAGCTCAAATTTGTTATATTTTTACGAGGATTTTTTAGTTTTATAATCCTTGTCATATTACATATATGCTCTAAAAAAAATCCTTGTCAAAATATGACAAATTTAATTACATACATTTTTTTGTAATAAAAATAGAATACACAATTTAAAAAAAAAGCTATTTTGCTAAAATCGGTAAATTAAATATTAAAAAAAAAATTCAACTCCAATTTGTAGTATTTCGACGAGGATTTTTTTAATTTTAATTTTTAAGATTAAAAAAAAAAAAAATTAAACACGATTTTTTAGTTATGGAAATCGTTATCGTAAAGCTTGCGATTGGCGAAGATCTACCTCGAAAGCATTCGAGTCCAATGTTTCCACTTGTCCAATGATTTTATAATACGTAACAAATTCTAACTCAATGTGTGTGTTTTTTTTTTTTTTTTTCGTAGAGACGGATTATACACGATTTTTTTTTTAATTAACAATGCGACGGATTTATCCCTGTTTACACAATAACATTATTAATAAATAGCCACTGGATAACATACTTATCGACGTGTTTTATTCGTTAAACATATATTTCTCTCTCTGTCTTGTTATAATCTCAAAACTTCGTCGCTTCCGTGTGATCAACGCATTATATAATGAGGCCCTTATCAAAAAGCTAGGCCGTCGTACAATAGAAACACGTTGAACAAAAAACAAAAAAAAAAAAAACAAAAAAAAAGAACAAAAATCGATTAATCAAAATGGATCATTCTTCGTTAAAATTCCCTAATTATCGGTTAATCGGACACTGCTATTAATAGTTTATTATCTATACAGTATTCGGGTCTCTGAGCTTAAATTCTAAACACTTTTATTATTACTTTATTTTATTTTATTTTTATTTTATTTTTTTAACAGTGGCTATTTCGCGAAGTATATCCATCATCACAGCTTAAAGAATCCACGTTTTATCATCATCTTCTTATTTATTTATTTTTTTTTTTTCATTTCTTGTTGTTCTGTCTCACATGTTTATCTTCGTACAATTGTCCCACAGACAGTTTTCAAAAAACGAAAAAAATCTAGCCGCCAGTTTACAAAAAGCGGGCGGAGAGTCGAAAGGTCTTTTAGCTAAACGAAGGCTGGTAATAAAAAAAAAAAAAAAAAAAAAAAAAAAACAGAAAAATCGCTTGACTAGTGAGCGCACGCCCCGAAACGCAGTATACGGAAGAAATCATTATTATTTGCTTCTTTTTTTTTTATTATTATTTTTCACTTCCTTTCTCTGTATAACATTATACTAAAAAAAAATTTTTTTTTTTTTTAAAACACGGGCACAATAATTAATGCGATTATCGCAAAATTTTCTTTTCGTTAACGACTTTGTTCTACTCGTGAATTTCTTCAAATTGTTTCTTTTTTTTCTTCTTTTTCGCATCTCCTTACGATGAGACGCCAAAAAAAAAGTACTACGATCTTCGTCAACTTGTGCAAAGTTTGTGAATTTCAATTTTTCGAACGCCCATATTTCATGCAAAAACGTTATTGAAATTATATATATGAGAAAGTATAATGTTGAATTAAATTTAATGAAGTTTGATATTACAATAAAATACAGATGTGTGTATGTGTGTGTGTATGTGTATTTTTTTTTTTTTTTGTGTTTTACCGAATGTTTTATAAATACGCAATATTCCATTCAAAGATTTTTTTTTTTTTTCTAAAAAGTTAGTCGCTATATGAGTAGGCATAATATATGACGTTTTTTTATGTATATACTTGCCATAATATGCTATTATTAATTAACATGATATATTATTTTACATGGTTTTTTCTTCTTTCCTTCGGACCTTTTTTTTCATTTATTTATTTTTTTGTTTAATCATACGCATTGTTTCGAGGGTTCGTAGAGGGGGGCCGGGCAACTCCTTCCAAGGAGATACCGCCATGGTTCTTCCATTATTATTTGGACCTTCGCTTTCTTGATCTCTATCATATCTATTATAGCTTATTTACATTTTTCTTTTTCTTTTTTTTTTTTTCTTTTTTTTTTCTGTTCCTTCCATCAACGAGACACCATTTATAAAGATTATACCCAACGCTTGCCGGCGGCAAACTGGCAATTCACTTTTTGCTTTTTATCCTCCCTTTTTTGTTACTTTTCTTTTCTTTTTTCTTTTTTTACTTATTCCTCATTCTTCATCAACCAGAGTATCTAACACTTACTTTATGATAGAAGATCTGTAACAGAGAGACAAATGCTTGTGTAACTACGTTTTGAAACTAACAATACTTTTTTTGCTCGACTCGTCTATAATTACGCGTCTAAATATCTTTTTTTTTGTGTGTGTTTCAGGCGAGCAAGTTTTATTTGAAACCACGAATTGGATGCAGAAATTTCGAATTTATGAACGCAGTATTTTGGTAAATATTTCATGAATAAATTATTAATCGCACAGACAAAAAATAGGTATTTCCAAATTATAGATTTAGAAATTTTGGAAATGAGGCAAAACACCGTCAACAACGTCCTGAAATTTATTCAGGATTTATTCTGGTTGAAGAAAAAACGTAGGAATTTTTTCAGATCTTTATTGTATTGGCGTTAAAAAACAAATGATTATTTTCAGCGATTTTCAATGGCTGGAATATGGAATAAAAAAATCTGAAAAAATTCCTACGTTTTTTCTTCAACTAGACAAACATCCTGAAGAAATGTGAGGACGTTTTGTTGACATGAAAAATTGGGGTGGCCGACTTGACGCGTTTTTCCCCACATATAAATTTTTTTTTTTTTAACTAACTTGCTCGCCTAATTACAACATTTTGTCTGACGTATTAAAAAAAAAAAACGAAAAAACAACAAAAAGATTCATGCACATACCTGGTACTTGATTGTTGTCTTGGGTTTTGTTGTTGGTAAAAGCATCCTGGAACGGATTAGTGTTGGCGTTCGGTGCAGCAGCCACAAAAGGGTTGACCATGGGAGTAAAGGGCATTGCCGCTGGGTTTAGGTTCGAGTTGAGGGAATCCTCGTTAGACAAATTTGCCGACAGCTCGAGTATCGGGCCTCTACTGCTATTACTCAGAGTGTCAAACTCCGAGAGGTCTAACAGGTTGTTGGTCACGTTGTTTTGTTTGCTATAAAAAATCAGCCAAAGGAAAAACATAAAAAACACTAAGTTACGGCCATAACACTAATTTTTCGACTAATGCGTTTTTTCTTTTTTTTTTACAAAGGCACTGTGTGTAAAAAAAAAAAAATACAACACTTCTTTTTTACGTCTAAACGAATCCAGCTTTGATTATAAAATTGTCAAAAGCGTTTCTATGGTGGATTTTTTTTGCTTGCATCGTTATTACAATCAAACGAACTGCCGCGTTAAACAGCCTTTTAAAAAAACGTGTTTTTTCTTAACGCTGTTTACTCGGTGTAACGAAAGCGAAAAGCACGAAAAAAAAAAAAAAAATGTATTGTAAATCGCCAGATTCCCATATATTCTTACCAATTTCTCAGCGTCATTCCTTAAAAATTACTTCTTAAATACTAAAGTACAACACGTCGTAGAATTATCGAGAATAAACAGCGGATTCGGATTTCACTGCCAGGCTTTTATACTGGATTTACATCGATTAACGAATGCACAGTTGGAAATAAATGTAAAAAAAAAATTATATTAAAAAAGAGTGAATTTAAAAAAAAAATTTAATTCTGTCTACAATTTTTATTTTCTCGATATTTTTCAGCTACGAAAGAGTTATCTTTTTTATTAATTAAAAAAAAGCAGGCTTTTGCCGAAAATCGGTGAAATTGTCACCCCAAAAATGTTTTATTACAAATATTTCCAACGGCGTGAACTACACATGAGTGATAATTGCCGATAATTGTGCAATGAATTATTTACACGAATAAATAGCCCAAGGAATTTTCAAATAAATATGTGCTAATAATAATTACAAAATCTACAAAAAACCGTTCTACCGCAAAAAGGTCGAAAAAAGAAAAACCAAAGCTCTAAATTAAAATACCAGCATGCAAGAAAAACCGAGTGAAGGGATCATCTCTCTAAATTACAACGACAACAAAAAAAAAAAGTTGAAAAGCGTGTGTCGATGCACAATTGCACAAGGTGCAAGAAAGAAATTCGAGAAAAATTCGACGGTGGCGAGGAAAGAAAAGAAAATATTCTGAATGGGAGCACAGTAAAGATACGCGCGATAATTAACGGATTTTCTTGCCAAAAATGCAATTTTTTTTTAAAGAGTCTCGTGTCTAAGAATGAAAAAAAAGCACATAAAAATATCTCTGAAAAATCGCACGGAATCTTTACTGCGCCCATGACATGAAATTGTATACAATTATTCGGATGATTAACTTCGTTTATGCTATTCATCTCTCTTTACATTATTTACACTGAAAATTCATTGTCACGATTAGTTAACGCCGAACAAAGTGAAAGTTTCGTTAGTGTGTGTGTGTGTGTGTATTTTTCTTCTTCATTTTTGCTCCAATAGGTTTTTTTTTTTTTAGTGCTTTCACTCAATTTTTGTTTTTTTTTTTGTTTTTTTTTTAATGACAATTAATGCGATGGTAACAAGGACAGACTGATGCGCACAATTAAATATGTTCCATATCATTATTATCGTTTCCTACCTAATAACTAATCATGTTATTACACTCGCTAATACCAAGTTAAATATTAATTATAAAATATATGTTTAATTGTAAATCGTGAATATAATATACAATTGCAGAGATTTTTGTTTTTTTTTTTGTTTTTTTTTTCAGCGGTTATACGGTTATGATTAGAGAAAGTGCGTAATGCAAAGTTTTATCGGTTAACATAATAGACGGCCAATCGTGAATATGCTCGCGAATTGGTGATTCATGCTGATTATGCCTCCTACTTTTTTTTTCTTCTTCTTTTGTTTTCTTAATGCTTGCAATGTACAATAAATCAAGAATAAGCCAGCGTCTAACGATTCTCCGCGATGTTTCTATTTATTTATTTATTTTTTTATTATTTTCGTTCGCACGTTGACGCTGGCTTAAATCAACTTTAAGGGGAGGGAGTCGGGTCAAATTTACGGACATCCAATGATCTCACTTACTTGGCTGCTAGAATATTTTTTTTACAAATATGTTCTATTGACTTGTTAAGCAAAGAATTTTTTGATAGGTCGTAAAATGACGTGGCTAATGGGGGTCACTTACAATAATTTTTTTCTTTGTTTTTGCATTTTGTATACTTAAAAAAAAAAGCGGTGGACCAAATATTCGCAAATAATTGTCAGTTACGCTCGAGATTATTCTTACCAGAATGACTGTAGCCGATTTGAGATATACGTAAAATTGAAGTCAGGCCGTTGAGTTTAAGTGGCTCTTAAAAAATGCATTTCTTAAATTAAATCATAACTTTACCAATATTTGCGCAAAAAAAGAAAATTTACACTCATGTAGTAAGGATTAATCTGAAGCTTAACCGAGAATTATTTTGGAATATTTGGCACACCGGTTCTCTTTCAAATAAACCAGGAGTGCAAAAATAAAAAAAAACGAATAAAAAAAATAGTTGTAGGTGACCCGGATTGCCCGCACGCTTTTGGCACTTGCCAAAAAATTCTTTGATGTCACAGATCAAGAGTACATTTTTTAAAAAACAACACTTGCGTTCGCACAAGCGATAAATTTTCGAAATATCCGTAAATTTGATCTCCCTCTCTTTAATAGGCAGTCGCTTCGAGAAATTATCTCTCGCAGAAGCACGATAAATATCTAATTAATTAACTACACGTATATATCACATCTGCCGGACGTTCGAGCAGATTTCTCTCTCCCTCTCTCGCTCTTTCGCTTTTTTTCCTCGTCTGTTCTTACAGATACTTTATAATCGTATATATATATATATATTTGCAAAGCAACGCTTTCGATTTTCTCTCGTAATCAATAAACTGACAATTACGCGCTGACATAATTTCCATGCTCTGGCGATGATAAATCATATATATATATATATAAAATATATATATATATATATTTTTTTTTTGTCGTTAACACGATGCGTTAACTCGTCAGATGTGCGCTCTCGTAATCTTAACGAATCTGTGCGTGTGTAACTCTTTGCCCATAAAACGAAGCACTTTCACACGATCTTTTATTTTATCCTCTTTTTTCGCACATTTTTTTTTTTTTTTTAGATTCTAATATTTTTTCTTTTTTGATTGAAGGCATTTGCACCGAATTTGTGTTGTGTGATATTCATCCGTTCGTGGTAGTCAGTGTAAAGAGTACAGATCCGTTTGGTGTCGGGTGGGAAGCATGGCATTTGTCGTCGTTGCTGCGAACCGTAGAATTCGTACATTGTTGTTTTTTTTTTGTTTTTTTTTTCATTCTCGCATTTTTCTTTCTTTTTTTTATACACGATTTGTCCGACAGCGCAAATTGAATGAAATTACCGCATTGTCGGACGTCGCTGCTTGCGTTCGTAACGTTGCCACGATTGCAAGAACAGGAACCATATTTTGTTTTTTTGTCATTGTTTTTTTTTTTTTTTTCATTAATTAATATAATAGGCATTCTCAGTCAAATCTCGCTCGAGACACTCAAGTGAAACAGGAACCGAGCATTCGTGTCGTAAGAAAAACAATAACGATGAGTCTATCAAAATGAACTTAAATCTTTTTTTGTTTTTCGTTTTTTTTTTTGTTTTCAAACATTGACAATCTCACGAAATTCACGAGCTGTTAGAAAGGTAAGACTCGAAAGCATTTTTATTCGATTCGTTAACCAGACTATTCGCCAACAGAATCGGGATAATATCGAGATCCTTTAGGCGAGCGGATGTGTCCGTATTTTGTGATCCACGAATTTATAATTTTGTGATTTAAAATCTTGAATTACAATTCTTTTTTTCAGCAAAATTGCCGCCAATTTTTTCTAACATTCTAGATATTTCAAAGAGCAAAATGTGAAAGTTTCAGCTAAATCGGGAATGCCGTTTCAGATGGACAAAAAAGTGGTAACTTTATTTAATTGAAAAATAGCATAAAATAAAATCGGAGAATTTGACAAGAAATGTTGTTGGAAAGTACGCTGAAAATCCAAAATTTGACGTTGTCATGATTTTTTTTTGTGCGAACCGTAGTATTGACGTTAAAAACAATGATTATTTTCCGAAATTTTTAATAGCTGGAATATGTAATAAAAAAATCTGAAAAATTCTGAATAAAAATCTCAACATCCTGAATAAATTTGTGATGTTTTTTTCGGGAATTATCCGCTCGCCTATCCGACTCACTCGCTCTAGTATATTTATATTTTATCTCGTTCTCACTGATTAATAAATCCCTTTTTTTCTTTATTTCTTTTTTTTCGTTTTTTTTTTTTTTTTTTTTTTTACTATTTGTACTTGGCATACTTACACAGTAGCATTGTCGAGCGTGATGGATTGGCTGTTGATGCCGTTCCCGTGATTCGTATGGTGACCGTTCAGTTCACCCTCGTCGTTATCCTGATTGTTCTCCAGCAACGTTTTGCTCTCGTTAATCCCATTGCGGTGCGTACCGTTACGCACTATGTCGGGCTGAGTGTTGTTGCCATCGTGGTGAACCTGTTGCTCGACGTTTATAAACTGTTGAGTCGCTTCGGATATAAGACTTGCCGTCATAACGTCGTCGGATCTGTTGCTACCCGGCACTGGTTTAGTCTCCTCGCTCGGACTGTCCTCTTTAAGCTTGTCACCGTCGCCGCCTTCGCCCTAAAAAGTCACATAATATTGTCGGACAATTGTTTCAAGAAAAAAAAAAAAAAGGTTGCAAAGTTGAACCTCGCTTCCTTATTTTTTTTGTGGATGGCGGAAAAAAAATAATGAAAATGCAGATTTCTGTAAATTTTTAGAGCTATTGGAAATAATGTAACAATTTTTTTTTTTCAAATTCGCTTTTGGGTTTCGTAAATAATATATTTTGGACAGAAAAGAAAGATTTTTGAATGAAAAACTCACTTTTGTCGGTGTATTTGGCTGATTCTTTCCACGTGTTCTCAGCATTATCGCCTCCACTCGTTTGCGTCGTTGAAGCCGCTCCTCTTCCTCCTTTTTCAAGCGTTCGACCATCTCGAGTCGTTGCCTGCAAAGATAATTATTTTTTATTTTTGTATCGACTTTTTTTAATGCTCATTATTTATTTTCTCAATCAGTGATATTCGAGACAATTGATTTCTAGCTTGCTTTTAAATCTTAATTTACCAAAATTAAATTAAATCGAATATTTCGTAACTTTGAAGCCTGAAAAAAAAAAAAAAAAAAAATGTTTGAAAAATACAAAGAGTGACTAACTTTTCGGCTTCTTCTCTGGCTTTGCGATCGGCTTCCTCCTTCTCAATTTTTTGACGAGCCTCCTCCTCTCGTCTCTTTCTGTCTTCCTCCTCCCGACGTGTCGCCTCTTCTATGGCCAGTTGCAACCTCTGTTCCTCGGCCTCGCGCGCCTCGTTCGCCAATCGAAGAGTCTCCACCTCGAGACGACGTTGCTCTTCTTCCTCTGCGAAGAGTCGCTCGGCTTCCAGACGCTCTTCCTCCTCCTGCGTTTTTAGATTAAATTGTAATTTTCATTTTGGGCAGAGTTTCTTCGGGAATTAAAGCATATTTTTTTTTATTGTTTACGTACCAGTCGTTGACGCTCGAGCTCGGCCTCGCGTTCTGCTTGTTCACGAGCTAACCTCCTACGCTCAGCAAGAGCAGCCTTTGCTTCCTCCTCCGTTGTAATCCTGGTTTTGGCTATCATCGAAGCTGTTGTAACAATTGGAAGATAAAATAATTGTTAATTATATTGGAATTATAGAATTGGGCATTTTATTTAAAACATTATCGAATTTATTTTATATATAAAAAAGTTTTGTGTGAAATCAGCTAATTTTTAAAAAAATATTTGTACTCATTTGTTAATAAATATATGTGACCAAGTCAATTCACTTGACTATCGGCCTGACCCTCCCGGATTCAGTTGACGAATTTTTTTTTTTGTTTTTTTTGTATTTTTTTCTTGATATCCACAAATAAACGGTTCACAAATAAACGGAGTAATAAATCAAGTAATGACGCAGTTTATAAGAAAAAAAAATGTTATTACCACTATAACAAAATTAGAACGTTATTTTCCATACACACAGTTCTTGTGCTAATTACAGCTAAACTTTTTTTATTCTGTTTCTTTCGCTTCTGTTACCGTCTTCTATATCTGACCTATTCGTAGCCCCCCACGCGTCTTTTATAGAAAAATCCGATGGCTTTAAAATAATAAGCGCAAGCCTGTGCTAATTCCGGGAGTCCTGCAGTATAATTTATCATTTATCTAATAATAAAATGTATAAAATCATGAATTCCAGTCGTTCTATTAAAATCTGTGAAATATAAGAAAATGTCAAAAAACCCATTTTGCACTATTATTATTTTTTAAAATCCAAAACTATCTCACCAGTCATATCGATTTCTTCAACTTCCAATTCGGGCTTCAAAACAGGCTCGGGTGATTTTTTTCCAGCATTGCCATTCTCCTCTTTTTTCTCGATTTTCGAAGCTATCTGTGCCGGAGCTTGACTGGCTGCTTCCTGAACAACATTAGCCGCTTCCTTAGCAGTTTTCATGGAGGAAACCGTGTCATTTGATTGGACATTCAAAGTTTTATTTTCCGAAGCGATGGATTCCGTGAGAGCCTGGTGACATTTAAAGAAAGCAGAGAATAAAGTTAAAAAAAATAAATAAATAAACGTGCTTCGTTGGAATGATTGCCAATTGGCGGTAATAAAAGTCAAGAGTAATTGACCCCTGACCTCTGTTTTCTCGGTGCCTTGATCCTTCTTCTCCTCTTGCTTCTCCTCGCACTTGATGTCCTTAGCGTCTTTTCCATTATTATGCTTAATTATTTCCGTCGTATTTTCGCGTATTAACGGCGGATTTTCAGCGCCAGGGCTCTGCAACGGTGTGGCTTTTGGCGTGACACGTGGCGATGCTTTGGCGCTCTTGATCAATTTGTCCGTTGGCTTTTTCGGTGCTTCCGTGGGCTTCGGAGTCGTCGGCTTCTTTGGAGTATTGTGGACCTTTGGCAGTGGTGGTTTCGAATCTTTTGTTACCTTAATATCGCCTACCAGGTCTGCAAAGAAATTTTCATCAAATTACGAATGAAAAACATTGAGAGAAAAAAAAAGGACGAAAAAAAAGAAGGAAAAATTTATTCAATCTACAGTATTTACATGTGCCGCAAACATCTTTCATAAAAATGAAAAGCCAATAAATTGATATGTAAAAGTAAGAGTGAAGCAAAATAAAGAGGAAAAAATAAGCTAAATTTTTGTTTTGTTTCTCTCTCTCTCGCTTTCTCTCTCTCTCTCTTTTTTTTATATGCCGGCGAATCTATTTATGATGTAAAAGCCATGCTCACTGTGTCGCTCTGTGACAGAAACGCCAGTTCCGGCAATAGAAGCAGGTCGCGGACGTCGCGGTGTCGTTGTGCGAGGACGCAGATTGACGTTACTGCTGCCCACACTGCTGCCGCTCTGTTGACTCATGGAGCTGTGCGGCCGCGACGGGCTGTTCGGCGTCACTTCCCCGCTGCGGACACCTAAACCCACCCACGATAAGCATTTTTTGTTGTTGACTGTTTTTCTCTTTTTTCAACTGGCGTTTAGGCATGGCTTAGCTTTAGCTTTTTTTTTATTTACTTTTTTTTTTTTTTTTTTTCAGGGACGGCCATTCTGTCGAAGCTTTGAAATGCCGTGACATTATCAGGATTTTTTTTCAGATTAAAATCTAGAGTTACCGGAAGATGAGAATTTTTCATTTCTCATTTTTCTTTTCACGTTTTTTTTTCATCTCGCCCTTCAGAATTCTCGCATAAAAAAAGCGAGACGAGATTTTGCAATTTATAAAAAAAAAAACTTTTAAATTGATAATTTTTTTTGTGTTCCATGAATTGTTAATCTAGAATTGAAAAAAAAATCTGTTATAGTGACTAAAATAAATGTTCATATGTATAGTATTTTTTAGTCACAACAAAATATTGTAAAACAGAAAAAGAATTTTTGTTTGTACAAATTAGAAAAAAAAAAAATGTCGAAGAATAAAATGTTTGCACTCCGGTATCTTACAGAATAACAATCTTATTTTCGAAAATTTCACACATTTACACTTTTTTTGCCCTCCCTAATTAAAAAAAAAAAAAATTCACGAAACACAAGAAAAATAGCCAATTAATCAAACTACTTTTATTTCTAAGCTATTATTCTTGACTGTTATTATTTTTATCCAACGAAAAGAAAAAACGTTCAGTCTTCGATTTGTAAATTTCATTCCATTTTATTGTGAATACCAAATTTATTTTTCCAACTTTTTGTCAGAAAAATCAACAGTCCTGCAAAACGTACATTTTTGTTGCTGTTGAATTTTTGATGCCGCTGTTTTCAGATTTTGTAAAATAATTCTCCTTCGACATTTCTTTTCCTGGTATTTAAAATTTTGCCGACAGAGTGGCCGCCCTGTTGAACTCGCGCAATTAACATTTCTCTGTTTCTTGGCGAGGAAAAAAAGAAAAAACAATTCACAAAACTTTAAATACATGTAATCAAGTGTGCGTCGCAAAATTTCTTGATGCGATGCTCAAAACATTGTACAAAGACAATAGCATTATTCAGTTGTAGAGTCTAGTTACAAGTTTCGTGCGATAACGGAGAACTAACGGCGGAGCATTGGACTCTCTTTCTCTCTCTCTCTCTCTTTCTCTCTTTCACGAAGATACAGAAACCACCACCGATAGTCGAGGCTTGAAACGATAATAAAATGTAAAGAATAAGTTGAAAAAAAAAAAAAAAAAAAAAAAAACGAAACGAAATTAAAAAAGGATATAAAATTATAGAACTTGTACAAAACTGTTAATTAAGAAATAAACTTGTTTCAGCATAATCGAGGAAGTAAATAAAAAAATAAAAAAAAATAAAAAAAATGAAAATAAATCAAAGTTAGATGTATATAGCACATTAAATACAAGTACACGAGTATAATTTCATATTTTATTGGTGATTATGTAATAAGTAGAAAGATGTGCAGCTTACCGGGAACGAAGTAGTAGCGGTAGTAGAAGTGTTTGCTTTTTTTTTTTTTTTTTTATATATACCTTCACCCGTGACATCAGAGAGCGGACGTGCGGATTGGCTTTTTTTTTTTTTTTTTTTTTTTTTTGAAAGAAGGAGCATCTGGTTAATCAATAGCCAAGAGAAATACGTGGAGAAAGGATTATACGTCGGCATCGACGGAGTTAGTTTGCAAAGATTACGTTAAAATATTAGAGAAAAAAAAAAAAAGAATGAAGAAGAAGAAGTGAAAATATAGCGAAAAGCACATGAAATATTTGTATTATCCTACTGAGCAGATGATGGATAGATAAAAGCTATAATATATATATATATATATATATGTGTGTATTGCAAGAATGAATATCTTTCTTGTTCACGTATCATTCGTGCCCCCAAGGCATTGTTATTGATTTACAAAGGCTCCTTTCAGTCTCTCTCGCTACTGTTCATGCACAAAGTAGTACCCATGTGTTCCTCCAACTCATGACGGACAAATGAAAACGCGTGTTTACTTCAAGGTCGCGTGTTCTATCGACAATACTGTTTATTCATTGAAAATCGGGCGAAAAGAAAAAATCGTTCGTTTATGTAAGATGGATGTTTCAGCTTGTCGATTTTAAAGGAAATTTTTATGCCTGATTTTTTTTCATTTGTCAGAATTAAAAAAAAGAAGGATTCAAAGGTGTTGCAAAGTTTCATTGCAAAAAAATGTTTTTTTTTTTATATTAAGGCATTTATTTGAGAAGGAAAAAGGAATAGTAAAAAAATTTCATTCATAATGATCTTACAACAATTTCACAAAATAAAATAAATGGTTTTGAGGTGTTGATAAAGAATTCAATCACTGATCTGTAAACATTGAACTTCCTAACGTTTCTAAAAAAAACCTTCAGGAAGATTTGTTAGCTTTCGTTGTTTAATTATTATTTTTAAATATTGTTAACATTTTTTTTATCAATGACCTGTATTATCATCTCTTCCCTTCGAAGCTACAAAATATTCCCGAAAAAAAATTATTTCCTCATGAATAAAAAAAAGGAAAATTCAATCAATGTCCAGGAAACATCCAGCTATTGTTTGTTTCTTCGTCCACGAGTTGAGGGCACATAATGGTTACCGTATTGCCCTTACCTTGTTGCTGTTGAGTCTGATGCTCGCGAGCCTTGCGACGTAGTCTCTCGGCCCTGGTGGCTCTTGGTACGTGTACCGCGCCCGGCAGTGTGCCCATGCTACGTGAATTATCGGATCGCTTGAGACTCTTTGCCGCCCCGGGCGCAGCCAAGTGCGACATGCTGCGACTCATGCTGGTAGCGCCCAGAGGCTGCACCTGGGCCTGTTCGCTGAGTGTGCCGAGTTCGTTGGGACGTTTCCTAGGCTGGGCAAGCTGGTCCAGTCTCGACATGGAGTAAGTCCTACCTGGTGAACGTGTGAAGGCCTTGGCGCTTGAGCTCCTAGCCGTCGTCGAGCCGGCGTCTCTCGGCGATGGTATTGTTGGCATTAAATCCGTGCGCCTTCTGTTCACCCGAAGATATACCGAGCTCGGGGTTCCTGGCGCTCCGTCGCTATCGTCACCTGGAAAGTTTTACGCTTAGAAAGCCAGGAAACATCGAGCATCGAAAACAGAAACGTATTTACGTGGAACACAAGTGATAATATACGAGAGACATTTAACTTTCTTCGTGGTAAAGACACTCACACACACACAAACATTAATGTTAGACTCCAGTTTTTTTTTTTTTTTTTTTTTTTTTTGATTTTGCTAATACATTATAATTCACGTGCCGACTCGTGCGATGTATCAAAACTCTGCAAACGAATTAGCTTTTTGTCCTATAGAACGAGCTTGGGGAGAGAGTACACGTATCGATTCCAACAGGTTCACTATTGAGGGGAGCGGGTTGGATCAAAATCGCCGATGTACCTTGAGGAAAATCTGATTTTTTTGACTGCTGGTGTTATGAGCGAAAATATGTAAGGGATTTCTTGATTGAATCCATTGGGATTAGTTGACGAATTCTTTTTTGGGCATATTTCGGTCCAAGAAAGAAGAAATTATTTTTTTTTCCCATAAATTATGGTCCAAAAAAAAGAGATTATTTTTATCCCATAATTTTTGGTCCAAGAAAAAGAGATTATTTTTTTTTCATAACTTTTGGTCCAAAGAAAAGAGATTATTTTTTTTTCCATAACTTTGGAGTAAAAATGAATATTTCGACCAGGTTTAAATTTCTAGGAGTCAATGATATATATTTTCTCTTACAAAACCAGCAGTCAAATACGATATTCTTCAATTAAAATATTTTTCCAACTAATTTCCTTGTGAATTTTTCAGCCTAAAGTCAAATGAGCGCTAAAAATTCTTCCTACAAGTTTTCAGACAGAAATTAATAATTGAATCAACTCGTAGATTTTGTCTGCGCACCATAAATAAACATGGCATAGTATAAATATTGCTAAAAATTTGTAGAAATATTTAAAAAAAAAAAAAAACAGTATTTACGTCGTGAACCTGTTAAAAATTGAAGGATAGGAGTGAGGATTTAATCAAAACATAAGGAAACGTACGAAACAAAACCCAGACATGCTTCGCAGGCAGGAAAACGTCGTGAATTCAATCCAAACGCCACAGAATTCAATAGGCAAACTAATAAACGTCCTGAATATTTTTAAAAATTGTAGCCTTCAGCAATAAATATTGCGACAAAAGCAGAGATTGCATTTTTTTTTTTGGTAAGAGTGTGATAAAAAAAGATGTTGAAACGAAATGAAAAAAAAACGTGAGCAATGACAATGACGAGGAAATGTCTTATGCGTGTAAATATGCTGCGCTTGATGGAATACCGTGAAAATGGGGAAACATGCGCTTGTCCGTGTACTCGTACGAATATTACTATAAATATGTAGGAGGTATTCCCGCTCAACTCAGCAAGCGTTCAACCCCGAACCCTTCCGATTGACTCCATAATTTTTTATACTTATTCTATATGCTCGAAAAAACGCTTTTACATTTTTTTTTTTCACTGAAACTTTTTTTTCATAAATTTCTAGGCCTCGATTTAAAAATAATTTGAAATTTTTCTCAAAAATTCTGTATTAGTTATCAACATTTTTGAATGTTGTGTAAAACGTTTACGCAATCGTATGACATCTCGTATAATTTTTTTTCCATTTTTTAACTTTTTTTTTTTTTTTTTCGAAAAAATGGCTAAAAAATTGACAAAAATGTCTGCCCACTCTGGATGAAAGCTCAAAAATTTAGACCACTAATACAGAATTTTTGAGAAAAATTTCTAATTCCTAAATTGTAATCAAAAATTTAAATTAAAAAAATTCATGAACAAAAAAAAAAATTAAAAGCGTTTTTTCGAGCATGTAGAATAATATAAAAAATTATGAAGGGAATTGGTAAATATCTCGGTTGAACGCTTACTGACTTGGCCAAGAATAAAAAATATGTTACAAAAAAAAAAAAAAATAAGAAAGATTTCGATCGAGTGAATACTTAAAAAAACGAGTAAGAGAACAACTTTGACGATCGCCCGTAATAGAATCGGAGAAAAGTTAAACAAGACATATGTACATATATATTTATTTATTTATATATATATGTATATATTTCTTTCCCGATGCAGGCTTCTTGGGCTTCGGAACTCACCGGTGACCGCCCGCTGCATCGTTGGACGCCTAGTAGTGTCGTTATCTGAGTTATCATCGATGGCAAAGATGTCAGTAGTGGGAGGCAGCGAGAGGCTGGCTCTCTTATTTTTGGCATGGGTTAAAGAAGGATCGGGGCTAGAATTCCAATTGAACACCTCGTACATAGAGGAGGACATTCTCATATCTGCGAACAAATTCATTGCAACGCTGTACAAAAAAAACTTTAACATCCCCGGAATATCTTTAACTTTTTTTTTTCAATTTTTTTTTGTTCTCCAGACACACCGAGTTGAATATTGACAGGATTGAATAAGAAAAAACGAAAAAATCGAGTGTGTTCGATTTGATTTTAGATGGACGGAGAATCGGTGGGGCTGGGGAGAAAGGGGGGGGGGGCGAGGGCTTTGTTTTAAAGATAGATTGACTGGTTTAAAATTGTAACGACTGATTGCGCAACGAAATGAGAGAGAGGTAAATGAGGGATGCTGCTTCGTGATAAAGTGTGTCTCTCTTTGGTGCAATCTGATTTTTTTTTATGCTTATGAAAATAATTCAAGCGCTCGGCAAATGAAAAAAAAAAAAAAAGAAAAGAAATTGTATATAATTTTGGGTGACAAAAATAAGGTAGATCCTTCGGAGTTTGTGACATGACAAGACTATGGCTATGGCAACTGAAACCGAGAAAAAAGTAAATAATAATTTGTTAAATAAATATCTGGAATTGGGTGAAATCGACACTTATTACGGCAAAACGCTCATATTAAACACGATTTCTAACGATACTGTGCACATTAAATCGATCTTTGCATGCATTCAATTAAATTCACGAAAAGAAAAATCATCAAAATCAATTTTCTATGTACACAGAGGGACAGCTAGAAGAAAATTTAGGGGAGCGAAGCGTTTCACTCTTGTCAATTATTGTGCTAATTTTTTTTTTTTATGTTTCTACTATTTTATAGTAATTTGTAGAATATTTTTTAATTAACGGGAACAGGAATCAGCTAAGTATCGTCAAAATCGAATATTCAAGCAATTGGACATAGAAAAAATTTTTATCTTTAGAAAAATTACCGCGAAATTAATGCAGTTCATGGAGCAAATTTTACTTTCCTAGTTGTTTTTAAGTTTTGTTTGCTTAACGCGAGAATGAACTAGCGATTGTATACGAGAAACATTCTACAATAAAAAAAGTTCACTTTTCGAAATTTACCTAATATTGAAAATATCGCAAGCGATAAATTTCCGAAAAAATTCGTCACTAATTATCTTAGTGTGAAACGCTCAAAATCCTCTTTAATAAAACGTATCTAATTGGGACTAACGATCTAGTCATATAATATCATGGTGAAATATTATCCTGAGCCGAATTTACAATTTGATGTTGTGACATTATATCGAGATGCGCGAAGGTTTGCCTGAAAAAAAAAAAAAGAAAAAGAAAATAAGAGCCTAGCGAGCTGTAAATGTTTAAAGCTCTTGATGCGTTCGCAACGACAACAGTTAACGAGATCTTGACGAGAAGACGGATCAGTGAATCCCCTTTTATCCTCACCGTTGCATTGTTCGCTGTCGTTTTTATAACTACCGTATAGAAAAAAAACACGCGTCACTTATGCCGAAAGGTCGTACATTTATTTACTCTGCAATATAATTATTTAAAAAAGTAACATTAAAAATAAAAATGTAAGCTACAATAAATGAAAAAAAAACAAACAAAAAAACAAATAGATTACCTACGAAATTTCGGCATTACTGACGCAAATTGACGCTACTTTTACATTCTACAAACGCTAGATCAACGTTCTAAAAAAAAAAAAAAAAAACGAAAAAAAAAATCAAAACCACAAGTTGATACGAAATCTGTACCTCTTTGCTTTTTATTCCGAATCTGTAACGTCAGCACTGGAGTACTCTGTAGTATCCTCGTGAAACGAGTCATCGGATATACAAATTTACGGTAAATATTGAAGTTTGTGTATAAAATATTCTTGACTTACTCGGAGCGTTTGTGAGAAGAGCTCAGCAGGTATTTTAAACTGGTCATCCTAAATTCGGCCCAGATACTCGGAGGGGCACAAATTGTGCAGGGTATAGGTTTGGATGTGTTAAAATAAAAAAAAATAAAAAAAATTCGACGGTACGCGAGAGTTGATAATCGAAAATTTTGTGCAAATTATATTTAATATACCTTCGCCGGGCTTTCGATCCAATCCACCTGCCGATGTAGCACGTTTCTTGCTGCCGTCCAGCTCACGCTCGGACGATCTCCTCGTGAGCGGTTGAGCCGCCGGGAACATCATGACATTTGTCGTTGACGTTGCTCGGCGCGTTCCCCAGAACGACGAGCCACCGGTGTCCGCAGGTTCCAACATACGCGGCGTTGAGCTACCGAATGCAAAAACTATGTGCGATCTTTCGTTCTTCTTTCGGGCCTCGATCCGCGCCTCGCGTTCCTGATTCTTTCGCAATATTGCCTCTCGTCTCTCGCGCTCTGCCTCCCATATCAGACGTTTTCTCTCTTCCACTTGGTTTCGCCTGAAAAAAAATTAAAAAATTATAATTCCAATCAGTGTTTAATTGGCCAACATTGAAAATATTTGAAGTTTATACGTGGGCAAACTTTTTGTAGCGAAATAATTTTACATCATTTTTTTATGCCTAATTTTATTAAGTTTTTTTGTTAGCTCTGCTTTTCTGGTTCTGCTTTTCTGGGATTTTATTGTTTATTGTTACGAAATTGGTATTTGTTTTGCATTAAAATTGAATAAATATATATATGTGCAAAATTTTTGTGAAAATTTTTTTTTAAATATTTTTTATATATTTTTAAATATTCGTGTTGCGTTTTTTAAAAATATTTATGTTAGAAGAAGTGGTTGTTGAAAAGCTTGAAAATATATATATTGGTCTTTTATTTTCTATATAAGATTTTTTTTCGTTTCAAGATATAAATTCTTTTGGAAACATGTGATTTTTTAATTTTTTTTAGTATTAAAAAAATTTGAAAAATTCGCAAGAAGTACTCGTATGAGTATTGGTAAGATCTGGCTGATAGCAATAAAATATATAACATAATATTTCAAATATATCGGGCACTCCAAGTCAATCCACTTGGCCATCGGATTCAGTTGACGAATTTTTGTTTCGGCATACTTTGGTCCCAAAAAAAAGGATATTTTTTTCGATTTTGTATCACTTGTTTTAATCTTTAAAATCATTTTTTGTCCACAAGTTTTGAGTAAAATTTAATTTCGAACAGGTTTAAAATTTTAAGTCCTCGATTTTATGGGAAAAAAATTCAGAACTTTAAAACTGGTCGAAATTTATTTTTACTAAAAAATGATGGAAAAAAATTATTTTATATGGTAAAACAAGTGATAAAAATCTGAAAAAAAAATTCTTTTTAGGACCGAAATATGCCAGAAAAAAAATACAAAAAAAATATACAAATTGCAAGTTAAAGTAAAGAGAAAAAGTGGTTTTTTTTTTACCTGTCGCTGTCACGAGACCTGAGCTCGTCGATGCGTCTTCTTCGTTCTTCCTCGCGTTGCTCACGAAAACGTTGAGCCGCGAGTGCCTGTTGTCTCAGCTCCTCGAGTTTTCGCTGTCGTTCCTCGTTCTGTCGGTCGCGCACCAGTTTCGCCCTGTCAACATCTTTCGCGCTTCCCTCGCGTCCTGTAACATCCAGCCAAGTTCAAAATGTAATTGACGAAGGAGTCGTAGTCGCGATTATCGCTGAACGCCGTCGCGAAAAGCTCGAGTCGTGGCAAAAAAAAACAAATAACGTGAGCGATTAAACGAATGTAAATCGTTTGATTAAATGACGTTACATGACAGTGATGTCTTTCCTTTTATGTGATTGATTAAAAAAAAAAAATGATACCTTGATTGTCATTAGGATGATCGCCGTCTAGGGAGTCTTCGTCGTAGAGACTGCGACGCTTCACATCTGCCGAGAATAAATCATATTGCAACATATGTGTGGATCTTTCGTTTTGAATTGAAAAAAAAAGTCAATCTTGCTGGGGAAGAATTGCTCTTCCTTTTTTTTTCTCAAGAATTTTTGCCCGGCGACAAAAGAACGTGAATTGTCATGAAAATTAATGCTAAAATTTGCAGAAAAAAAATATAATAAATAGCCAAAATATAAATGCAAATGAGGCATTCTGTGTCAAATAGACCACTTTTTTCAGACTTTCAGATACGGCTCAGATTTTATTAATTCCCAAAAGTTCTTTTTAGGAATTTTGTCAGCTTTTTTTTTTATGCAGAAATTGAATTTTTTAATAAAAATATTTATGTGTTTTGGAAAATAAAATAGTACAAGATAAATTTAGATTTCTGGCAAATTTTCGAATTCAACTGCGAAAATATTTTCAATTTTATTTTGAATGAAAAAAAAAAATTGTTCTAGGATATAAATTATTTAAATAAAGATTTTTGAAAAATAAAAAGTTCTTTGAAATTTCTTTGAATTATTAGTAATTATTAGTAATTATTTGTGTCATAAAAAAATGTGGCGACACAGAAAGCCGGAAATACAAAACAACAAAATGAAGATTTGCTTTTCTTTTTTTTTCTGAGCAATTTTTTTATTTAGCGAGAAAAGTGTATGAGAACCAAATTTAGCAGAAAAAAAAAAAAAATAACGAATAGCCAATATTTCTTCCCCAGATATACTTTTTAAAATTATTCAATTAGCTACAAGGTGACAAAAGAGCTCTTGTGTTTCATGACTTCAAAGAGACTACTAAATAAAGTGACTGAAAATTTAATCTGAATTGATTTTAGCTTTCAATTTTACATTTCGTTTCTCAATAAACTTCTATTTATTTCAATCACACTCATAGATTCATCTCTAAAAAAAAAAAAAAAAATTATCGAATCAGTGCAGGAGCTTTTTTGTCTCACCTTGAGCAATACATAAACGCTAACATGCGAAAAAAAAACCTTTAAGCTTGCCATGCCAGACGTGCAATTCTCTGCAAGCCAGAGAAATAAATATATATCGAATTTAAAAGCCGCAGACGATGGCATAGATCTTTTGTTACATTATATACCAAACGTCGCACTCTCCTTTTTTTTCATTTCTACTGTTATTTACAGTCCGATAGTAAAAGTCATATGGGGCATTCCAAGTCAATTCTCTTGGTCATCGACCTGACTCGGATTCAGTTGACGAATTTTTTTTTGTTGTATTGTGGTCCAAAAAAAGAGGATTTTTTTTTTAGATTTTTGTCACTTGTTTTAATCTATGAAATAATTTTTTTCCTTAACTTTTGAGTAAAAATTAATTTCGACCAGGTTTAAAATTCTGAAATTTTTTCCATAAAATTTAGGACCAATAATAAGTATTTCCATCATTCGAGAGTGGACCGAGAATTATTATTTTTTTTTTATTATAAGAAAAAAAAAATTCCCTAATTTTTGTTCCAATTGAAATAGCTTTTTTCAATTTTATTTGAATTATTGGACGAATTTTCAACGTTTTACTCTCGAAATAAGAAAAAGAAAAAAAATTTTAATAATGACATGTTTTATTTTTATTTAATTTTCCTAAAAGAAGCCATTACCGAAATTTCAAATTATCAAAATTTGGAAAAAAATCCTTTTTCTAAAATAAAAAAAAAATAGAAATTACGTTCAACTTGTTTTTAGTTCCAAAATCTACAGAAAAAAATTTTAGAATTTAAAACCTGGTCGAAATAAATTTCTACTCAAAACATATGAAATTTATTTTTTTAACCATGACATGTTTTATTTTTATTTTCCTAAAAGAAGCGATTATCGAAATTTCAAATCATCAAAATTTGGAAAAAAGTCCTTTTTCTAAAATAAAAAAAAAATCGAAATTACGTTCAACTTGTTTTTAGTTCCAAAATCAACAGAAAAAAATCTCAGAATCTAAAACCTGGTCGAAATAAATTTCTACTCAAAAGTAATGAAAAAAAAAATTCATTTTACAGTACAAAACAAATGATAAAAATCTCTAAAAAAATGTCCTCTTTTTCTGGACCAAAATATGCTAGAAAAAAAATGCGTACAGCTGACTCGGAATGCTCCGTATACATTGCATATATATATGACGTAAAATGAAATGTAAAGAGGCAACGGAGCGTTGTACGATTGATGGAAAGAGTTTGTAGATTGTGTTTCGCGCGTGTTTCTAGCTTTATTTGTCTTCCATTACTTCGGTCTACCTCGAGGGGTTGAGCTTGGAAAGCACGCTGATCAAACGTTTGCGTGCTTCGATGGAATTTCTATATGCAAGCTTGGTGGGATAACCGGACGACACGGCGTTTACGCACGTTTCCTGCATCGATATATACCCAATGGGAATTCAATCGGTGGGTTCGGTGTGCTCTCTGTGTCCCGGCAAAACCAAACTCGATTATATTCCCGATTGACAAAGATTTATAAACTCGCACGATCTACACACACACACACACAGACACAGACATTTGATTCTCTTTCTCTGTCGCACCAATAAATTGCCTTGCTCTTGCTGATGAACTGCGGTTTTCCAGTGTTATGCAAACTCTTGTCAAAAACACCATTAAACACAAGCGGCAAATAACCAACCGAAAATAGTATTCCAAACTGCTCGCAACAGGCGTTTAATTAAATTTTCCAGCAATCTCGAAGAACAACGTTATTGAATTTTGGAATTCGATTTGTCAGAGCTGTTTAATAATATTAATAATTCGCAGCTTTTGAATTATCGAAAATTTGGCTGTTAACGAATTTAATTACAAATAATTATACGACCAACGTAATTGTATTGAAATTATTTATTTTATGTTTATTTGAAATAACGTTGAAATTGAATTTTTGTAGAATTTCTTTTTTAATTGTAGGAATGTATATAAAGAATTGTACGATTTCCATACTAAAATAAAAAATAAAAAATAAAATGTTGACAAGACATGTAACATCTACAATTTTTTTCTTATTCGTAATATTATGTTCTCTTGAAGCAGTTTCTTCAACTTTTAAATTATTTTACGGAATTAAATCGTGATAGAACATTGTACCAATTATTCTCAAATATTTTTCTTCTCAAATAAAATATTTTTTCAAATATTTTTCTTCTCAAATAAAATATTTTTTCAAATATTTTTCTTCTGAAATAAAATATTTTTTCAAATATTTTTCTTCTCAAATATATATATATATATATTCAATTCTGTCTACATTGACGAATTTAATTACAAAAAATTACAGGACCAACGTAATTAAATTGAAATAATTTATTTAATATTTATTTGAAGTAACGTTGAAATTGGATTTTTGTAGAATTTTTTTTTGATTGTATATAAAGAATTGTACGATTTCCATTCTAAAAAAAAAATAAAAAAATGTTGACAAGAAATGTAACATTCAATTCTGTCCACATTGTTTTTTTTTCAATTTTCTTCTACATTATTTTTTTCCAGTTTTCAATATTCTACAATTCATTCGATTGTCTCTCTCTCTCTCTCTCTCTCTCGGCTGAACATCGGCAGACATGAAAAAACTGGGAATTTTTATTAGTGAGAGCGATATCGTTGAAAAAAAATGGGTAAAAAAAAAAAAAATAAATAAAATGCAGTGACCCAGTTGAGTCTGACGTGAGAACGCACGTCGAATCCGTTGCACACACACACACACACAGACACTCTTTCGTCACTATTTTACCTGAACGCTGGAGCAGCGGGTCGTCATCGCCACCGATATGAGCGAACCAGTGCATCGTTTGTTCTAAAGTAAAATAAAATAAAAACCGTGACAAAAAAAGAAGCTCAAGAAGAAAAAAAAAACGAGCCGCAAAGAATGGCAAGAGATACATGTAGAGAGGAGCATCGCGGAAAAAAAAAGAAAGAAAAGAAAAAAAAATAATACAGCCTGCTGTGATTCAGTGCTCGTCTCTTTCTTTCAATCAAATCTCTGATGGGAGAATCTGGATTCTCGTCGAGTTTCGAGTCGCGAGCGATATTTTATCTCGGTGAAACGTGGCATCGAGTATAAAGGTCTCGGGAAATGTTAGTTATTATATATATCTATATATATATATTAAGAAAAAAAAAAAGACAAAAATCTGTAGCAACGTAATGAGGGTCGTGCATATACTTGGTTGAGTCTCAACCTGCTCTGGCCTTTTTCTTTCCATTCCTATATTCCTACTCCCCCCCCCCCCCCCCCCCCGCGTCAGCTTGTCGCGAAGCCGCCCTCGCATATTTCACTAAATTGCAAATAGAAATTCACTCATATAATATATGTGAGGAATTCCATCTCAGACACTCCTGTCAATATTATTTATTTAATTTATTATATGGTTTAATACAGCCATGTTTTTAAAAAATGTATGTTGATTTTTTTTGGTCAGCTTGTGTATAATAAAATATATTTATTTAAAGAGACAATAATAAGCATAAAAATATATGTATTTATAATATATTTATGCAATGAGAAAAAAATTTTTTAAATAAAGTTTGATTAAACAAATGTTCAGAGAGAACTAAAAATCTGAAGAAAAAAAAAACATCCACAAATATTCAGTGTTATATAGCATTTTTTTAAAATGCTAAATATACCAAAAATCCTTCTGTTTGTTTGTAATTAAGTAAAAAAAAAGAAAATTAGTCACGAAAATAATATTTATGTAACTGAGTTAGTAGGTTAAAAAAAAAAAATGAAAAAGCAGTGATTTTGAAATATTGATTTTGCTCATAAATATTTGGATGCCCAGTTATTAAAAAAACTTGCATATTTTATGTCTCCAAAAAGTGTATAAGTATTGTGAGAAAAATCCTCAGATAGAACTGTACGGATTTGAACCGATTACAAATATTTTGATCCCTCCAATTGACTTTCAATAGCCTCATATTTTCAAGGAAATATCAATTTTTTGTCCGGGACAAAAAGTCATGGGATGAAATGTCCGGTTACGATTTGAACCGGTACGCCCCATATACATGTGTATATGGGACATATTTATTAATGCGGACTGAAGGGAGTTTTGCGGAGGGGGGGGGGGGGGGGGGGTGGCAGAGCTCTGGTGCCTACAGAGCGCTCTAGGTGAGAACTCTCCAGCAATGTTGTTTCCGCTCGTTGATTGCGAATGTCAGACGCAAAACCGTGGCAACGTCATCAGGGTGTCGGGGGCCTCTCCGCGTACTCGGACGTCGACGCTTGCCGTGTGAGACAGCAAAGCCAAGAGGGGTTGTAGGGGACCAGCGACACACACACACACACACACACACACACACACACACACATGGATTTCTTCATATCGTCGTGTCCTTTGCGCTGGCTCGGTAATTGGACGTCTCATTAGCAATGCGGATACGGAATCGAACAGGTGGACCGACGCGTCCGGATATGAAGTCCCTTTTCGCATCAATCGCTCGATTGAATGATACAAAGAGCAGCCCCTACACGTTGTATCATCTTCCATGATGGAAATTCGCTTCAGGGTAGATGAACCAAATGGCTGAATTAGTGAGTCTGTTCGAAGGGTTCACGAAGTAGCGTTGGGGCTTGATTTTATCCACAAGAATTTTATTTCCAATAAAAAAGAAAAGGCTGGTTCTCTCGCTTTGGAATTGTAAATGGATTTGTTGGAAATCAGACTGTATTATGGAATTGCAATTTTACTTGAATTGTAGCAAATCGAATCAGTGTAAGCTTGAAAACGTGGTCCATTAAAAATTGTATAAATTCATAGTAAAAAAAAAAAAGGAAACATAGTAATTTGGTGAATGGATATTTTTGTAAAGTGATTACGCTACTTTTTCGTTGAATGCACACTCACAGCGTCAATGCGTCAGAGGTGGAGTTTCTCTCTGGCGAAACTCTCGACGATGAGCAGCGTGTACGCCTACATTTTCTTTTCAGTCCACGCATCGAATGGCAAGCACATCGGTTTAACGGTATATGGGGGATTCTACACAGATTGGACCTGGGTCTGACTTTCGAATTCTCGAATTTCGTAGCTGCAATTTTTTTCTGATATTCTAGCAACTCCACGAAGGACTAAAAAAAAATTTCGAAAAAATCGCCGGTACAAAATTGGGGAGATCGAGAGTCAGACCCAGGTCGGATCGGTATAGAATCCCCCATACCTGGACCTGACCCTCGACCTCTCCGATTTGGTTTGTAATTTTTTGTAGGATTAGTTAGACCCTGAAATGCAGGAAATTTTTTTTCTTTTTTTCATTGATAATTTTTTTTTTAATATTTTTTTAATGTATATCGAATGGTATAATTTAAAAATCTGAAAAAATTCTGAAAAATACTTAGTTAAATATACAAATTTTCAAGCTTATAGCCAAAGTGGGCAAGATTTTTCTTATAGTTTTTGAGCTTTTTTTCCATTTTCTTATAATTTTTTTAATCAAAAAAGCTCAAGAACTATATGCAGAAAAATCTTGCCCACTTTGGCTATAAGCTAGAAAATTATGATATTCAACAGAGTATCCTCCAGAATTTTTTTGCAGATTTTAAAATTATGGCATATTCGATATGCCACTTAAAAAAAATATTGAAAGAAAAAATTGCCATATAGAAAAAAAAACGAAAAAAAATTCAGTTGCTTTTGAGGGTCCAACTAATCCTACAAAAAATTTCGAGCCAAATCGGAGAGGTCGAGGGTCAGACCCAGGTCGAAACGGGGTGGATTGTCCCATATATATACGCACATAGAGATATAAGTGACTATTCGAGCATACATTACATGCATTGCATCTCCAAGTGTCGAATCGCATGTGTGCTAATCGATAATTCGAGGTTCGCATTCACTGTCGTCCCGCCTCCGCGGATCCTAGGTAATCTCTATGAGTATACACGCGTTAACCAGAATGTCCCTTTCTAGCGTTAATGCCAGTGAAGATATATAGCCGTGGTCCGAGGGCGTCAATCTGGTGAAAATGCAAATTTTCTAACGTGCTGGCTAATAATTCGCGTCGTACACACGAAATTCGATTTCGCAGGAAGCGTCAGCGTTTATATATTCGTTGGTCGAAGAGACGAGAGAGAGAGAGAGAGAGAGAGAGAGAGAGAGAGAGAGAGAGAGAGAGAGAGAGAGAGATATAGTCTGGTCGACGAACGAGATGCATCGAGCAATTCGCAGAGAGGGTTGAGAGCTAACCAGCCTTTCGCTGATGCTCTCCCGAAGCGCCTCTCTCTCTCTCTCTCTCTCTCTCTCACCGTGGGGGGATTCAATTTGGTCGTTCGCATATCGACGAGCGCTTTTCCCTAGTGTTGATGGACGTCGCCCCCATCCCCGTTAACCGGTGTGCTCTCACGGTGCTCCCTGATCACCGGGCCGCGCGTATTTTCCACCACTCTCTTTTAGTCAACCACTCTTTCTCTTTTCTGTCTCGCTCGAGACACGAAAAGAAGACCTGCGGGGGATGATATTTGGGGTTTCATTGAAAGGTGCTTCTTGACATTAACTCGGTATTCATGGCACGGACACGGGTAGAATTGGCTATGCCAAATGGAATGTCTGTTAAAAATATTATTTTCATTAAATATTGTGTCTGACGAAATGGTATTATGAGGAAATACTGTGGTGAGAAAATAACATTTAGTTTACATACTATTTTGATAAAATACTATTCTGACAAACCCTAATTTTCTAACCATATACTAAAAAAAATCCCGTAAAAAATGTAGAATGATCTTAAGATATCATTACTTCCCTATTGAAAAAATGCCTAATAAATAATAAATATAATTCGAATTGCAAACAAACACCCAGTTCTATCCTTAAGAAACAGTCAACATCCCTTCATTACATCCAAAAAAAAAATCATAACCACCGTTTGTCGGCCACGCCTTATCTAGCTACACCAAAAAAAGAATATCTCTAAGGGCAATGGTACATGAAAAATACTTGCTGGCAACCTTGTGCTACATCGACTCGAAGACAAAAGTAAAAAAGCAAAAAAAAAAAAAGGAAAAACGAACCAGGAAAGAAAAACAAAGAAGCGAGATAAAAAAAGAATCCGTTGTAGATGGGAAGAAAAGAGGGGAGAGGCAAGGGGTGCGACATTGTTTCCCGCGACATTTTTACTGCCAATGCGAGGTAAAAAAGAAAAAAAAGAAAAAAAAAAAGGGTTGAGAGGTGTTGGAACGAGGTGTGGAAGAAATGAGGGGAGTTAGAAAGAGCTAACCGAGAGCTATAGAGTAAACAAGGGACGATACATAGGAATGACGCGACTAAACAAACATCTTGACTAGGTCTTCAAACGCTGGAAAAACGAAAAATTCTCATTCATCGTAGTTACGTCTATCCGGGCAGCGGTGCATGGTTTATATACTGGAGCATGTTTCTCGGTGTCGGTTAATCTTCCAGCGCGGGTTCGGAAGTGGGTCGGTTCGAGACAATGGGAATCCGCGTGTCGGATGTGCGGTCTTCTCTCGGCTGTGATGCAGCATCCGTGGTGGTTTTTACCCGTTGGGGTTGTGCCGGGTAAGGACGGTCTGGTGTCTACTTTGCAATCACGGTGGTGTGGCAGGCCAGAGAGCCTTTCTTTTGCCTCATTCCTTCACTCTCACTCCCGACCAACCCTTCTGCGACAATCATCCACTCATTTGTTCTCGCATTCACGCCTCCCTCCAGGAAAATACACCATGTGGAAGGTACCTAATTCCTGAACATGTGGGAAATGTCTCGCTAATTGACAAAGCGATTAACTGGAGTAAAAAGAGAAATATACAAGACAGACTGACCGATTAAATTGATCTGAGACACTTGAACACAATTATTTTTTTCTTACAGGCGAAAAAAAATGTATTCCAAAAGAGTCGATCAATGAGAAAGATCTTTTTGAAACGAATAAAAGAAAAAAATGCTCGAGTTGTTTATAGTCTCTCTCGAAATGCGTCAACGACTGGAAATATCGACCACTCAATACGAGAGGACCAATCGTTTACTTCTCTTTCTCCGTCCCCGCTTCATCTTGAATTGACATAATATCGAGATGGTTCTGAACATAATTGTGAGTGCACTTCCGGCCATGAGGAAAAGCTGGCTCGGGCGATTTTCCTCCCTACTGGCTATAGATATACGAGGCGAAGAAGTTGGGAACAATTCAGCGAACGGAAAGATGGGAGGAAGAAGGGAAGCTGGCATTGAGGCGAGAGTGGCGATAGATACCCGCTGTACGTTACACAGACTGGCTTCTTCGTCTTCTTCTTATTCTTTATCTCTTGCACACTAAAGGCTCAAATATCGATCTATCTCGTTTCCTCGATGAGCCGCATGGAATCGGTGTATTTCCTAGACGGTCCGAAAGGTTTATTCGAGGATAGATTTTGCTCTATCGATGACACACACGACCCGGATTTCCGGTAGAGTCGCGGCATCGGCTAAAGATCATCTCGAGAATACGAGGGTTCCCTCTCGACATATATTGCAATTATTCGACGACGACAACGACCACCACCACCAGAGAGATATCGCGTGTCTCGAATCCGCAGAGGAAACCGAGCGCGCAATGATCCCATTAAAAAGATTATTTCTCAGATATATATATATATATATATATATATTGAATATTCTCTTGTATTGAAAATTGTCGAAGCGAATTGCGTAGTTGGGGAGCCCGGGGCTTCGTGGAACAATGCAACTTAAGGAGCAAACGCGTAGTGATCGATAACGTAAATTCAATTATTCCCTAAAATTCGAAGAGCTAAGTTTTACATGTTGTGATTTGCTGTGGCTGTGAATATGTATGGGAAGAAACTCATCGACCTCAAGTTTCATGTTTTTGAAACTTGATGTTCAAGGCGAGGCTGGTCAGCAACAAGGTTGCTAAATGTTAAGTTTCAAATTTTTATATTCATTTCTTTCGTTTTTTAACTCCCGACTGCCCCCTGGCAAAAGATGGGAGTTGATGCGTTTCGCGACGATCGAGAGATCCCACCTCGAATCTTAGAAATGCATGTTTGTCAAAATGACAAAAAATGTCTTGTCAAGTTTTGGTACAGAGCTTCTATGGCTGGGAGGTTTGCCATAAGTCGATGAATTTTTGAGATCCATAGTGTCTCCGCAGAGATATCTTTGAATAAAGTTGTAAAATTGCCAATTCGTAAAAATCGCCTTGACCACCACATTCTCCACTGTCGGGAGACGTCAAAGTAGAAGTGCCAAAGTCATTGGTCGTTTTACATAATGAACAAGTTAACGACATCGAAAAAGAAGTCGCCCGGCTGCTGTAAAAAAAGGAACCGTGAGTTCAGTAATTACAAACAAATAATTGAAATCTATTGTTACAATTGTAATTTAAAAAATGACGGAGTTATCCTCCTATAAATGTTATGAATTATTTCAGACTTTTTTTTTATATCTCATTTTTTATTGAATATTCATTTTTTCTTGAAGAATATTTTTGTAATTTTTGTACTTCATTTCATTTTTTTTTATTTCATTCTTTCTTACTTTTGAAAACTCTAAAAATTTTCAAAAGTCCCTGATTTTTCTATCATATTTTGTACGAAAAAAAAATGTTAGCACTAAATAAAACCCTTTAATAAAGAATCAAGATTGATCCATAACACCCCGGCGTTCCTTTACAACAAATGGTATTCTCAAGACGACGTAGCACTTCGATAATTTAGTCTTGATTCAACCAGTGTAACATTCCCTCGTAGCATATTGAAATGTACATTTTCCAAGTGTATATACTCGTTACCCTAGAGGTGTGAGGGTATTTTGTCTGGATATTCCGTCACAGTTTCTACAAGCTCGTACGCTACATTGCATGCTACGTCGTCGCTGGCTTTGAAATTTTCAGTGTGACGAGTGTGCACGAAATTGAGTTAAATCAGATGAAAGGAGAAACCGGGCACCGAGGCGTGTGCCGGTTTGCTGTGTTGCAGAAATGTTGAACGTGTCGAAATGGTTACTAGGCGTCTTCTACTTCTCGAACCCATGTCACCCCCTCGGATTGCTTTGGCCCTCCACCACCCCCGAGATGTAATCCTCGTCGCGTATACTCACCCTTAGTGAGAGAGTGGCGATGGTGTGCAGAGCTGGACCTTTGGTTGGATTCCTCAGGAGCGGCTCCAGCTAAAAACACAAAAAACGACAAATATTAGGGTTTTTTTTTCATCAAGACGTGCATTCCTTTACATTTAACAATGAACACTTTTTTCTAGGATTAGCAAAAAAAATTCCGAGACCTTATTGAGCCGGAATCAACATTATTGTAACAGATTATCAAAATTCTAGGAGTTGACGATAATTACGGTGTAAATTTCACGTGGAATGCCGCCATATAAGCACCTTAAATTCCTTCATTTTCAACGATAAATATGAATGCAAATTTTTCAACTCTTCCTCCTTCTTGTTTTCATTACAGCTCATAAAATCTGAATGGATTAAACGATTATACTCATTTCTAAGTATACAATAAACTGCCCGCTGTGCCTTCAAGTTTTTCTCGTCTGGTTCTCTTCTCCTTCTCCTTCCATTACGTTGACTAAGCGTTTGTTCCTCTTCTGCCTTAAACCACCGCAGCTTTCCCAAGTTTCTTCAATATTACGCGAGCAAGTTTGGCCTTACACGCAAATTGTATCAACGCAGAGCCACGGATTTTGGGTGGCATTGTTTCCTAACGTTAATCCATCTAAATATATATCTATACAAGTCCATTGTGAACTCTAAACAACAATCGTGAAACGTTTGTTTAAGGACCCAAGGCACAAAATGTGGCTCTGAACTGTGAACAAGAGGCTATTGAGAATGATGGAATTTAGCACGAAGCACGGTTCGAGCGGATCCCTCGGAATTCCTCCGAGACTTATACGCAAAAGGACGATTGAACGATATAAGAGCGACGATGGTGGACGGGTGGTAACGAGACTTGGGGGGCGGGTTTATCGACGATACGTTCGGTATGTCCGCGCGTTAGCAATCCTGAACCGAGAGATGCTTTTCCTATGACACTCTGGTATACTGTGGGGCTCATATATACATCAGGTTAAGCCTCTGAACATTTCGCAAGGCGCGTTGGCAGACAATTGGCGGCCAGCTTCATTCTCCCCCGTATAGTGTTCGGTATTATATGGCGACGGACGAGGACGAGGATTGCACCTGCTACTACTCGATCGATCGTTTGAGATTGACGGCAAGTTTCGATGGTAAACGCTTGCTGTCCGTGCATTTGATGAGCATTGCTACAGTGATTGGCATTAGATTGCCACGACATTCATCGCAAATCAGATTTGGTCCATAAACCGGTGGACAACCGTCAATCTATGTTTCTTGACAAGGCAAGAATTCTTATTAGTGCAGATTTGAAAAAGGACAACTTGAATTTTCCAGGTGTCGAAAATTTGAAATCCTAGTTTTATCCTGATCGTAGACATCAAAAATGTTCTCATTTAAAATAATGGAAGACTTGAAACATTTTCTTTTAAATTGCGACAAGAATCCCTGACATTGGCTTGATATTTCCAAACTGTCGAAATCTCCTGACTGTTCCAAGCAAATTCCCAGACAAAGTTACCCTGCAAGCAGAAGTTTTGCTCGATTATTATATTTTTGGGAGAGTCAGCGTCACGAGCAACCGATACGCTTGATGTTAAACCCAAGACTGATCGTATTACACGAGTAATCGAGGCGTCTGAAGACTTGGTCGAGTTACCTGATCCTTGCTCAGCGAAATTCCTCCAAGCAGGTCATTCCTCTTGTCATAAATTCAAACAGCAAAATTTTGTTCAAAACACTTTTGCTGTATTGAATTTGCGCTTTTGCAGAAAACCCCATTGTGTAGAGTTGGGACAAGTGTAAAATTGCTGTTGTGTAGAGTCTCGCCGATGTACAGTCGGTTTCATGTAGAACCTCATTCCTCCAACGATGTTCACCCTCGCGTACGGTTTTTCCAAAGTTTGTACAGTACCTCGGGAGGATATAGCAAAGGAAGATGATGAATACCTTTTGGGGAAGGGCGCTAACGCCGAAGGGGCTGCAGAGAGACACGACCGTGTTGGCTGAGGTGTTTCTCACGCGTTCTATATACCAGAAGGCAAGGCAAGCACACGACCTCAAATGTCGAGGTTCAACTGCTGCGAAACTCGAGGCAGAAGAGGCTCTTAAACACACGGCTGGCTCCACGGGGTCGATCCATACACGCGCTGCTGCTGGTATATGGAACCGAGAGGCGAGAGCTGCTGCTGCTGCTGCTGCTGCTCTTGCTGGTTGATGGAAGGAAAAGCTGATATTACACGAGCCTCCCGGCTCATCTAAGCTCTAAACGATGGCGCGGAACATTTCCTCCCTTTCCCTCACCATCCTACCTCAAAGCTATGAGGAGCCTCGGCGACCCTGAAGCGATATACCGCTGGGTGATCGGCTAATCGCTGACCTATGACGTTGCGGTTAGTCGAATCACGTATCAAGCCGGAGAGCTACGGGAATACACAACGGGGCTAATTCAGAGCAAAGGTGGACATGATACTGCGGTGGGTCGACACAATCGTGAACAATGTCCAGAAAATTAAAAAATTAGCCGGATCAGAACTTTGAAATGAAGAACTTTTTTGGTAGTTACCAAAATTCGGGCGGGCAATGCGGGTCGCGTACAAGAATTCTTCTTCGTTTTTATACTCTTGACACTTTTGAAGGAGAATCAATGGAGCAAATATTCCGAAATAATTCATGGTTGAGCTTAAGTTAAATCTTTATGACATGAGTTTAGATTTTCTTGGAATAAAAATTGGTAACGTTATAATTTAGTTAAGAAAATATTTTTTTTGGGAATGTTTCGCCTGCTGGTTGTTTTTCAAAACTATGGAGATTCCAAATTTGATGTACTAAAGAGCCAATGACAGTACCTTGCCCTCTTGTCAATGAAGAAGGTCTCAACAGAGCCAAAGAGAAGAGCAGGCTTGGTATGTTACCCAACTTCGTGGCTAAATGTCCTCCAGGCAAAAGCTCTCAAGAGGAACTCGCTTCTCGTGGCGCAGATGTGACGCACAAGCTTCACTCGGGGAGTTCGTTGGGTCTCCCTTGGAAAAACGTTTTATCCCGTTCTCCCGCGTTGGTGGGATTTACGGATTTACAGGAGGCCGAGAGAGGCTCGGTAGGCATTTTGTTTTTAAGCGCTTCGAAAATTGCAAAGGAGTTCTCGTCCATGATGCAGAGACGAAACTCTTCCTTGGTTTAGCTGCTGCGATCCTGGAGTGGATGAAAGTCGCGACAGGAGTGGAGGGCGGGAGGGGAAGGGCGGGCTATTAAAATGTCGCGAGGAATCTCTCGTCTACGACGTGGTAATAAGACGGGAAGGAGAGGTACGCGCTATCATCATCCAAAGCACCGGGCAATTACCCGGCTATAAAAGCGAAGGAAAATTAAATAGGGCCAACTCGTTTCGCATAATGAAGTAAAACGCGTTAAACGAGTGTCCAGCTTTTTTTTTTTTTTTAAATTTTATTACTATTTTTTATTATTTAATCATGCAGCTCTTAATTGATGACGAGCCTCTTGTGGCGAGTCATAATTTAGAAAAAAAAAATGCTGTGTTAGTTACAATATTTACTTAACAAAAAATTGTGTAACGACGTTTTTTCTATTGGAATTCATGAAATTATTTTACAAGCATATAAAGAAAGCTTGATTTTACTAGAGGTTTGTGTTTTTTTTTTTTAAATTTTTATTTAATGGAATTCGTCACTACATTTTTGGTCGTTATATTTTATAAAAAGCTTATAAATTATTTTCATTCGTTGAGTCAGTGATGGTTTCATACCCAGCAACGTTATATCTTTGTCATTTATTTCCAGTGCATTTCACTCGATAATAGTTGCGGGAGGCACGTACACGTGATTTAATGTAAACCGATTCGACGGAGGGATCTGCATAATTTGTATCAATGCTCCAACATAATTCGTGGATTCGATATTTATTCGACGAACTGTGTGTGACCACTTTTTTTTTTTTTTGCTACATTTATAAATCCATTATTAATTTATGTACCCAAAAAAAAAAACAACTCTGCCAGTATTGAAGGATACTTGGTTTTCTATCCTTTCATCTGTTAATATGCGCTGTAACAATTTTTCTTATGAAAATTAATATACTTTTATCGAAAATTTTAAGGCATATTAAATTTTAAACACTCACGATTATTAGTAAAATGAATAATAAACATCATAAAGTCGTATTTAATTTTTAAAAAGTATATTAATGTGGCTTTAGAATTGTTTATGTAATTTTAATATTCAAGTTTATGCATAAAACCTTAATTAATAATAAAACGACATTTGTTGAATTAATTACATTTTTACAACTTAAATTTTTTTTGTTTTTTTTTTTTGAGAAATTAATATTATTATTAAAAATATGGTTTTTTCAGAATTTCAGAAAATGTGCAAAATTTAATCTACAAAAGAGTATAAAAATATTTGTAGTCAAAACACAATTTTTCAAAATTCGCACTGTATTATATTAATATATAGTATAAAATATTCTTTATGAAAACGAATAAATAATGATTTATAATTAAAATAAAAATTAATTATAATAAAGTCATATTCGTCGAATTGGCGATTTTCATTTACGTTAATAAATTAATATAAAATCTTACAAATTATTTTCAACTGTGGAGGGAAAAGTGCAGAAACCGAGTGTAATAAATTTAATCTACAAAAGAATATAAAAATATAATATAATAAAGTATTCTTTATAAAAATGAATAAACAATGATTTATAATTAAAATAAAAACTAATTATACTAAAACCATATTCGTCGAATTAGCAATTTTCTTTTACGTTTATAAATTAATATCAGATTCCCAAGTCTTCTTGAAAAATTCAAGAAAATCTCGTTTATTTTTACTATTGTCGTGAATTCGTGGATCTTACTTCTGGAGTAATGTAATGTACCTGACACTCGATATTCCGTCACTCGAATTTCACTCGATAAGAGTTTGGAGCAAGCACGGTAAGAGGCAAATCGACTCGACCGAAGGATTTGCATAATTTGTATCGATGGCCAACATAAAAGATACCTCAGTCGAAAAATGGGAAAAATGGTATACCGAAGAAATTTATAGCTGGATAAATATATATAAATATATATTATATACAATATATTATATATATATATATATATAAATATATACATGTACGATTACAGGGCGACTGCCTCCGAGGTGGACCCGTTTGATTCCCTTAGAGACGCCTTTCCCAGGACAATACGTCATGCTGGAAGAGAGCCCTGTGGTGCAGCCGATCCAATTTCGAATCTCGGAGTGCAGGTAAAGTGGCATAGCGTGTGGCAGAGAAGCAGTACCTGAAGAGAAGCGAGTAGCAACCGCAGAGCTTCGCCTACTGCACAGCCTCTTCCCTAAATTATATATATATATATATATATCTCTCTGACTTATACTAGATCTATTATATATATATATATATATATATATAGATATATATAATAGATCTAGTCAGAGAAAGAAGAGTAGCTTTCGGGAAAGCGACATTGAATAAAACGAGCGAGCTATGAGATCCTCTTTTCACGGTATACACACACACATGTGTGTGTCTCTCTGGTTGGGCCTCTTCGAGAGCAATGTGAAAGAGAGGCTAAAGCGTGTAAGAAGCTTGATGGAAAGAAAACCGCTTCGCGCTCATGATTCTAGAGCCACCTGATAAAATTGTAGCGAAGAGGCACCTGAGATATATTGCTTATATATTTATGCGGGGGTAATATGAACGCTTGAGGGGGGGGGGGGGGGGGGGGCTCGAGGGAAGATTTATTATATATCATTATGTGCCAGCTGGTGCGTGGAAATGTTTCTGAGCATTCTGTAAAGAGGGGTGGAAAGAGAATTTTTGGAACTTTTATAATTTGGGTGAATGACTCTGAAAATTAAAAAATTGACAAAAAATTGTTGACGCATTAGTGAGTAAATTTTTTTTTTTATATTTGACAAAAAACCTTTTTTTCAAATATGGAATTATTTTTTTCTTATTTCTTCGAATATATATAATTTTTTTGAATCTAAGAAATTTATTTATTTTTTTTCAAAATGTTGTGAATCAAAAATTTCAATGATCCTTTTTTTTGTAGGAAAAAAAAAAACATGTCGCGGTAAAAAAATAAAAATCGCCATATTTTGGGAGTAAAATTTGGAATATTCGACGAATAATTAAAATAAAATAGAAAAGAAGCCATTTCAATTAGAACAAAAATTCCGCAAAAAAGTGTTAAAAATCTGGAAAAAAAACCTCTTTTTTTTGGACCAAGATAGGCAAAAAAAAATTGTCGACTAATCCCTGAGGGGATCACAGGTCAATGACCAATTGACTTGGAATGCCCCATATACACTCTTATAGGACACTTTCACTGACTCTCTTGATACGTGTCCATACATCAATGTAACGTACTGCAAAAAAAAAAAAAAAAAAAAAAAGAGCCTTTTGAGGGATAAACTCGTGATTGCAAGATTTATCTGTGACAGCGAGGACGATGCGTCAGTTGGCGTATTTTTTAATTAAAATTCCGGCATTGTTACTAGTTGTGTCCCTCACACTTGCTGAGCCCTGAGTGAGTCTTTTTTTTTCTCTCTCTCTCTCTCTCTCTCTCTCTCTCTCTCGGCCTTTTATTTTCAATTTCACCCGTTGTATCTATCGATGTCTGATATCCGTGACGGTCCATGCGGAGAGATGCGGGGTTTCCGGATCAGCGAATCGAACGAATCAAACGGGTTTTGGAATATGGCAACCAACGGCGGCGCATGCCTTTTCAATACCCCGCAGGCACCCCAGAGGTGGTGTATTGTCCTCGCGATATTTCGATAGGGCCTTTGAGACGCGCATATTTTTCATCATTTTTTTTTTTTTGTACACCAGGAATTCCGGAAAAAGTCTATTCTAAACTTTCGACACTGGTGTAAAAAAAAAAAAAAAAAAAATTTCTATCCAGTGCTGCAATCGGGAAGGCCCTGAAGATTTTCTCCGAAGCTCAGAAAATCTTCGAAGGATGGAGAAGTCTTATTTTTACAAAAAAAAATGAAGATATTTGTTTGGCAGAGATTCGCAGCTTTGATCTCACCATCAAATTAGCTGTCTTGTTACTTAATGAGAAAACGTATGGTCAAATATTTTTCACGGTTTTTTTTTTACTCCAATTGGAACATTTTTGAAGTTTTTTTTTTTTGTTAAAATTGTAAATTCTTGGGGAATTTTTTTTTGTGTAAAAAAATGTATGCTAAGTACTTAAAAATTAGCTTTCCCAAAAAAAAAAGGTTTTTGGAATAAAAGTAGCTTTTTAAAAAAAATGGTGTTTTCCAAAAAAAAAACTTCGCGTTTCTTAATAAACGGATGTTTATAAAAAAATTAATCTGCGAAAAAAAAAAAGCAATTTTTTCGACAGAAATGAATTAAATAAATTTCTTCATTATTCTTTTTAAAAAAATTGATATATTTAATTAATAAAGAAAAAACAATGTAAACTCTTTTCCATAACTGCGAGAAATAATGTTTTTTTTGTTACTTTCACGATTGAATCGTGAATTATTAAACATATTAAAAAATGTTAATATTAAAATTCATTGTAACAGAATAATTCGATTAATTTATTCTCAATTATTGCAAAAATGTGAACAATGAAAGATTTTTCATAATAATTGATGATTCGTTTATAAAATTATTTTAAATACATTTCCATTGAACAAATGTTCGTCTCTCGTTGATTGTCATTTGTGCACTCAGTATACATCGCATTTGTCATAGAACACTTGCGAATAAGCGTTAATGTGATTAGCGAGGCGTGCCTAATGTTTCAGCAGGACCGGAGTAATTGATAACACCGGTACGCCTCTCACCGTTGATAATCGTCGTACGACAGGTAATTATCGCGTTCATCAGTGGGACGATACTCGTGTTTTATATATACAGTTGCAACGCTTAGAAATTAATTAGCACGCTTAGAAATTAAATTACCAACCGAAAATTTGATACTATTTAAAAATTGCGTAATACAAGAAGAGATAATTATTTGAAGAGAATAAAGTTTATTGAAAATATGAAAAAGCATTGATTTTCATCACATTTTTATTAAATTTTTTAATGAATATTAAATATAAACATTTTTCAATTTTTAAAAAATTATATACTTTTTTTTTTAGATTTTTTTGTAGAAATTTTTTAAATGGCTAATAAAAAAAAAAGCTTTAAAATCATTTCATGAAAAAAAAATCGCAAAAAAAGAAAATCGAAAAAAGCAAATTTCGGAATTAATTTTCCAGCAATTGTTTGACATTATTAGCTGGGCAAATTTCAGATATTGCGTTTTCATGAAATAATTAAATTAATACGTGTATGTTTCGAACATATATGTTCTATAATAATAATGCAATTATAATATATTGTAGAATTTGTAACTAGCGGAACCAACGATGACAGCACGTGAAAAGCAACGGTTGGCAACTGCGGCTACGAACGTCAAATCGATTAGACGCGCTCCAGTCGAACGCCAGTGTGGATTTTGCGCGACCAATTAATGTGTCCCGGGGAATATAAGTCCAGCCCCACCGAGTCGCCGCAATATTTAATCTAAAGTGACAACGAATTTGATAAAAAATAAATAAAAACAAAGGGAATCATAATGACAGATGGAATTTCAGTTGACATAGTAATAAACTGGCAGAAAGAGTGAAAACTTTGTCATTGAACACAATTTTATAATACACAATGACGAGACTTTTACAGGAGAAAAAAAATCATTCGATATTTTATATTTATTGAAATATCAATTTTTAAATTCACGACGCAAATTTCTATTAATAATAATTCATTGAAACAAAAAAAAACACGTAACGATAACTTTTACAGGCGTAAAAAAAAATAATTCATAAAAAATTGAAAAATGTTATGAATAATCACAAAATTTCGTGACGACTTTTACAGTGAGTAAAAAAATATAATTCCTCAAAATTCTATCATTAAGTGACACCGAATAATTAAAATTCCTATTTTCAAATTTATGACGGTAGAAAAAATTTTCTAAATTTCGTAATTTATAATTTAATTATTAAAAATATTTAAATGACGAATAGCAATTTTTATTAGCGTCTTGCAGAAAAATCTTGCGACAAAATTATATGATAATATTAAAATAAATTAATATTTTTATAATGATAATAATAATAATAATAATAATTATTATTATTATTATTATTATTATTATTGTGGATGCTGAAGTGCACGAAATATACAATCAGTCTGTTTTCTCTTCTTTTCTTTTTTTAGAAAAAAAGTATATATAAAAATACAAATTTTACATATATTTTTTTTTTTTTGCTTTTTGCAAACATTGCTCGTCGATCATTTGTAAAAGAATGTTGGATGGTGCGTCAAATTCGAAATTCAGCAATTTGCCATGTCTGATTGTGAATTTCGAATCCATTATACATGTTATTCGTGAATTCCGAGTGGCGAGAGGATTTAACAAACGGTTAGCATTTGATGAAGAGGTTTCGAGGCCTATACGCGGAGCAGCAATTCGTCACATTGGTGAAATTGCTCAGGCAAATAGCCGCCGGTGGTGCGAAAACAGAGAGAGAGAGAGAGAGAGAGAGAGAGAGAGAGCAGAGAGAGCAACGAGGGCGCTGAAGCAGCTAGCGCGACGACGATCCTCTCTGGGCCGGCGGTTCGACTCCACCGGTGCGATAATCCGGTTATATCGCAACTGCGGGCACAGAGAGCAAATGGATCGTGGGAGTTCAAGCATACTCGATCAAATAATTCAACGCTCCGCGCCATTTCAAATAAATGTTTTAATATATTAAAAAAGAAAAAAAGAAGAAGGGGAATCACTCGTGTGAGTGTAGCTTTTGAAATTATATTTGTCGAGAAAAAACCGATCATAGCGATACTGTAATGCGATTCTCAATGAGAAATATTTTACACAGTAAAAAAAAATGGACCGAAGATTTTTTTTTTTAAGGATTTTAATGTTTAATTATAAATGGCGTACAAAAATTCTGTAAATTTGACGAATTTTATTACGGTAAAAAGATTAGAAGAGACAGAAAAATGAGAAATTATGAAAAAATAATTTTAATTTTGATTTGAATTTGAATTTTTATTTTTATTTTAATTTTAACTGAGAAATATTTTACACAATAAAAAAAATTGGACCGAAGATTTTTTTTTTAAGGATTTTAATGTTTAATTAAAAATGGCGTACAAAAATTCTGTAAATTTGACGAATTTTAATACGGTAAAAAGATTAGAAGTGACAGAAAAATGTGAAATTATGAAAAATAATTTCGAAATTTAATTTTAATTTTAATTTTAATTTTAATTTTAATTTTAATATCAATTTTGTAAAAACATTAGAAGTGACACAAAAATGTGAAATCACGAAAAACAAATTACGTTAATTCAGATAGTGACACATTTTATTTCTGTAAATTTGTCAAATATTTTATAATTTGTTAGTACCAATTATTTTTCGATTAAAATTCCAGAAGCTATAAAAGTGTCAAACTTTTCTCTACTTTACAATTTTTCAAGCTAAAGAAATATAGATTAAAAAAAACAAAATTCGACCAAACTCAGTCTATTTTTCTTTACAAACAAAAAACCCTGAATTCCGCATCTGCACTAATTTTACATTTCGACCAATATTTTTTTGTCTCTCATCAAGTGAGCCAAATGGTCGAGACAACATCCATCGTTGAAACGAGATGTTTTTTACATATCTAAAATCGCGTGTACGAGAGTTCCGATCGATATTATTGGTCTCCTCGAATCCCCGAGCTTTTTTTCATTTTTCATTTTTTTTTTTCATAACGCAGCGTAGAACGCCCGTAAAAGCTGCATCAATGTCTGTGCAGACAAATATCCGGTGTGTCCGCATATGTGGACCGATAGCAGAGAGGTCGAAGGGAAAGAAAAAATCTTCGGCAAATAATACTCGCTAATATATCACTCGGTGTATCGACGTTTTGGTGTCTCGATGAATTTTTATCGAGACACGTTTGATTTTTTAAACTTTTTTTCTTCCATTTCTTTTCTCTCCCATTTTTTTTTTCTTCTTTTTGCCTTCTTCCCTTTTTCTTCCAGTAACTGGTTTTTTTCTCTTCAGCATTCACAGCGATGTGAATACACACATACTGCGTTACGAAAGTCCGCATCAATTATTTCGACGGATCGTTAACTCTTCTGCGTTCGCGTGATTCGTCCATCAACTCTCCTTTTCACTGAAACAACTGTGTATAATTAATTTGCTCTCTCGCATTCCTCGCTCTTTGAAATATTATCACTGCGAGAAAAGGCCGGAGGTTCTCTCGTAATTGAGAGATATTTATCGACGCCGCACGCGTTCTCTCCGCACTCATCATCATCATCATCATCATCATTATAATTGTCGGAGAAAAAAAAAAAAAAAAGAAAAGTGGGATACTTGAAAATAAGTGGTATGTCGGATTTTCCACAGGTGTTAGTATGTATTTCTGCACTCTCGTGCTCTGTGAGAAACCCACTTTGGTTGTTAATTTCCGCATTTGCGTTTCACCGGCGCGCATTCCTCTAGCCGTTCTAATAGTCAATTAAATTATCGTCTCTTGTCTCGGAAGTGCAGCGAACTCGCACTTTCCTTATTCGAATGAAATCCGTGGTAACGTCAAATGTGATAATTGCGAGGGAAAATGCAAACAAATTCATTTGAGAAAACTTTCACACAATTTTTTGTGCTGAATTCGATGTATTTATTAATGATACTCAAAATTATTGAATTTTATTTTTTTCGTATTTTTTATTGGTTATGGATATTATTTAGGAAATTTTGTAAATTGTTCCTTTTTTAGGAAAAAAATTTACTTTAGCAGAATTTTAGTATTTTGAACAAAAATCGATGTCATTTAATTTGGAACATTGAATTTGAATCAATAATTGGGCCGAATAGATTAAAATAAATAAGTCAACAAATTTTCATTAAGTGGATAGAAAACTTTTTTTTCTTAAAATTAAAACAAAAAATATAAATTATTCTCAGCTCTCGAATTACGATGAAAATACCTTCTTTTCAGTCCCAGATTTTATAGAGTAAAAAATTCAGTATTTTGAAACTCGTCGAAATTTAATTTTACTCAAAAAATACAGAAAAAAAAAATATATTTTATAGAGTAAAACAAGTGATAAAAATCGAAAAAAAATTCGTCAACTGAATCCGTGAGGGTCAGAGGTCGATGGCTAAGTGAATTGACTTGGAATGCCCCATATATATTGATATAGAATTTCCCACGAAGAGAGCAAGTGCAGGAGTAGTGTAATATAACAGATTCCAGTCCCTCTTAGAAGCGTTCACTTTGAAGGGAATGCCTGCAACTTCGACCCTTCGATAAATCTAATTTTCTCTCCTTGTCGATCGAAAGCAATCTCGGTGGTCGAACACTGTCCCTCGCGTATTCTCTCTTCACTCGTCTTGCTTTGTCACTGTTTACAAGTCAAACTCACTATCTACCTTATTTGTTACATATTACGACGTTCTATAACAATTAGCTACCGTAAATTTACTTTAAAAAAAAAGAAAAAAAAAAAACTGTTTTACTGCAAAATAACGACGTCATTTTTTCTCCTTAAATATATGTATTTCATTCGAAATTTTGTAAATTGAAATTGATTTAATCACATCTGTAACTAAGGAAAAAAAAAATACTTTTCAAATTTTCATTGAAAAAAGTATTCTTCTTAAACGCAAATAAAAAATCTAAAAATAATTTTAAAAAATTGTGAAACAAATGCCCGAAGCGTTAAAAAATTCCAAAATTCTGGATAACACAATTCTCCACAAACAAAAAGATATTCGTCTCTCAAAAAAAAAAATCCCTAGACATTGAATTGCTTCGAGCTCAAAATAAAATCGATACGAATAATCTGACTGAAATTTGATGCAACGAAAATTCCACCATTTTCACTCGACTCCTTCAGTCTCATCGTACAAAATTGCGTGTACTCGATTCAACGTTTAAAACTCAGGATCGTGAGTGTCGAGGTGAGAAAGCAATTAGCCTGAGAGTAGAGAAATAGAGTCCATTTCGGTAGTTGAGTGAACAGGAAGAAAAAAGAAAAAAAAAAAAAAAAAAAAAAGCAGACAAATAGTCGGTGTATTGGATCCAGCGGATGACCCCGAAGAAGGTAGTTACTTACAACGCCAAGTTAATGGAAAGAAAAGAAAAGCTTTGGGTCTCGTTTTCGCGATGTCCATCGAGGAAAAACGTGGACGTTAACTTATACAGCCGTTATACGTATTGGAAACAAGAGGAAGAAGAATAAGAAGAACAAGAAGAAGAAGACACACGTTTTTCTCAACTGTCCCCTCTTGGGTTAATTACCAAGAGAACACAGCGTTAAAAGAGGTCGCCGGATGCTTCGGGTACGACAATTTCAAGAGTCTGGCAAAAGAGGCTGCGCCCTAGGTCGCGAAGACAATATCCTCTCTCTCTCTCTCTCTCTCTTTCTCTCTTCCTTCGAGGAGCTATGAACAATAGACCTTAGGCATTTGACGGTCGGGGAAACGATAGAAAAGAAAGGAAAAAAAATATATACATACATATAAAAAAAAAAAGAAAAAGAAAATATAAAAGAGTCATTGCACGAGATGCACTCGTTGCATTTATCTATGGCAATATAGCAACATCAAGTTGGCAAGGTCGAAGAAACTATCCAGTAAGTATAACTTGAAGTGCCGCCTCTGGCTTTGGTGGATTGCAACGAGAGTACGTGCAGAGCTTTGGATGTTGTACTCGGTTGATATATATATACATATAAAAACGTCGAAGCAGACTAAGAGTCAGCGTTTCGCACGTATCGCGTCTGAGCCATCACGAGCCATACAGCGATAGACACACTTTCTCATTCACGTGGAAAACACACCGAGATACTTGGACAGATCCTCCTCTTCAGCGATATCAGCTATCCGAGCCAAATCTCTGGGTTAAACCTTCGCAACAGGATTTTCAATTTCTCGTTAAGGAACACTCAAGATATTTTTCATGAATACGCAAATTCGGGGTGATGTATCAGCATATTTATGAAGCAGATTCATCACTCGAATGGCAGAAATGTATTTTAAAAAAAAGGAAGGCTATTGGCTTGATGTTTCTGTTGTCGTGAAATTGGCCCTAGAAATGTTGATGGAGGATTCTGAAATTTTTCATGGTCTGACCATGATCCAATATTGGTAGCAGTAGATCTTCATTTCGGGTATTAGGGTTAGGGTTTTTACAGCTTAACCCTTCGTACATTTTTTGTCCCCTTCTTATTTCTGTTCTTGATACTGTATCACATTTTTTGGAGCTTCCTGTGTCCTTTCTGCTTAATCAACTCACTTCACAGGTGTCTTTTTGAATTATTCATAAATTTTCTTTTTGGCTTCCTGCCCTCTTCTGTCTCCTATCAACTTCTCCTCTCGCTTCTTCCTTTAAGCATTTTTTCGGCCATTTTTTCTCCAATACAATTGTTGGACAATTTTTCATTCCGAAGAGTAATCTGAAAAAGAAGACACATTGTTTGTCCAACGACAGAACGAATTAATGGAAAATTTGCATTTTTTGATAGCCTCACTTTTTTTTTTTAAGCACTTTAATATCTTGTGAATGAACAATCCTCCCAATAAATTCTCAAATAAAATTCATCAAATAAAATTCCAGTAGATGTAATTTAAGGAATAGTAAAAAGAGGAGAAAAAAAGGAAGAAAAAAAAGAAGCCTCGTCAATAAATCTCGACCAGGGCTTTTAGCCTGTGTTAGGGATAATTTCTGGGCATGAGGAAAACAAGTTTGCGGGGTGGCTCGTGTGTAACCCCAACTAACCCAACTAGCGGCGTTTCAGCCATGGTGGAAAGAGGCTGTATAGAGAACAGAGACAGAGCGAGAGAGTACATAGCGAGGGAGGAAGACGAAGAGGAGAGAGAGTTCTATCGATAATGGATTCACCGATATACTGGAACGGTGAGCGCGGTCGAAGCGAAGCTTGGTTGCATGAGCTTCGGAGGTCTTTCATCAATCGTCCGACGTTGGACAAAGCGTCCGAGAACCTGCTTGCTCCTGACCACCATCCTGTGTGTCCAGAAGCCTCTTCTATATATATATACATATATATATATATAAATATATATACATGTAATAAATGCCTCGCCTCCCTCAGGAGAATTTCTGTCAATGCCAAACCGTTAGTGAACTTCAGGATAGTCGCGAGTAGGATTACAGAAGGTTAAAAAAAAAGGAGCCCTTTCCAGAAAAGCCCGATAAGTATAGGATTCGCAGTGAGGTGAGTAAAAGGGATGAAAAAAAAAAAAAAAAGCGAGAGTAGGAAAGTAAAAAGTATCCGTTGCTCCAGGAGGATTGAACAAAGCATCGCGTACAAGAGACCCAAAGAAAGGGTAAAGAAAAAGAAAGAAAGAAAAAAAACAAAATGAGTCTCGGGCAGTTTCTCTCCTTCCACTCCGATTGATAACGTGAGAGAGCCACGGCTAACCATTCACCTTGCTCTGCCATTCGTGCAATTTTCCCCGTTCGGACGTGAGCCAAATCTCTTCCATTCTTGTTTTTTTTTTTTTTTTTCTTTCTCTTCTTTTTTATTCGCCCTCCTCACTGCTGTTTGTTTTAGACTCGTTCTATGAATTTCCGTTCTTATCTCTATTTGCAGGTCATTATAACCCTTTCCAATCCTGGTATAAGTCTCTTTGGGGTTTATGGAATAAATAAGAACGTGGAAACTTCCTGTGGGGATGAAATTATGGAGTTTATTTTGGTTTTTAGACAGAGAAAAATGTGTATTCAAAGGAAATAGTGGATTTACTTGAGGGTAGGCAGTGAGGTTCAATTTACGGACCCTCATTTTCGGATAAAAAAAGGGAGAAAATTGATTCGATTAACCGTAACTCATTGTTCAGTGAGTTTTTAATAAATATCAAAATTTATAAACACATTTGAATCCATAGCTTTGTCATAAAGGCCTGAAATAAAAATCTCAACCAAAATGAGACATTGAAGACTAAAATCTGTGCTTTGACTAGAAAGCTACAAGTGGAAAATTTGTATAATTCACTTTCCATTCATTCTGGTGGACAAATATGCCTGTAAAAAATAGCAGAATACTTTATAATGATTAAATGCAAAATTTTTATTATTTTAAAGAATAGTTTTATCAATAAAAAAATATTTTCTCGACTTTTTTTAAAAAGGTTCACACTCTTAATTAATATTTCATTATAATAAACCGGTAATTGATAAAAATAAATGTGTATTGGTTCGATAGAATAATTTTTTACGTGCTTTCTGCAATGATGTCCCGGACTGTTTTGCGTTACCTTCGTCTCCAGAAGTGGAGGATTCGTCAGGCTCTGGCGAGGATCCTGAGGACTCGCTTCTCGATCTGCTGTGATCCCTCGATCTGCTGGGACTAGTGCCGATACTCTCGTAACCGCTGTGCCAATCGCGTTCCCAATAGGCAGATGGCGCTGACGAGGATCTACAACTGGCACCGCTCCATTCTCCTCGATAATCATCCGACATCGAGTGCGATGATCTTCGTCTCTCGTGTCTATGAGACTCAGCCGATCGTCTGCCAAAATCCGTTGGCATTGCTGTTCGCTTTCTGCGTAACCGCGACAACGATTTCGTGCAGAATTGAAAATATTAAAAAAGAATGTTCAATTAAGGCGACACAGGCGGTAACGTTTGCAGACTTGTACGATAATAATCTTTCTCAATCAATTTCACACGATATTCCAAATTATTTCGGAGAGTTCTCGAGGTTGGAAGACAGAAAATAAGGTGTATTTTTATTTTCCATATTTGATGTTAAATTATGTGACTTTGGATAGAAAAAGTATCTGCGAAAGGAATATTTTGCTTGAATGAAATTGGCTCAAAATAAATCAAGCATAAATAAGAGCAGTGAAGGTTTGATGTAGAAAAAAAATTGTTATTTTGAAGACAACAATTTTTTGTGACTTTGAGAGACGTCGAGATATTTTTTATCTTGCCATTCGGATGGATTTTCATTTTACTCGAGGTACGGAGAATCAAAATACACCTTAAGATTTTTGTTGCCTTGGAATACAGTGTAAATTTTACGTAGGAAAGAGCATCGCTTTCCTTCGTCGAGTGAAGACTTCTTAGGTAGAAACCAATTACTTTCATATGCTTATATGATTCTGGTCTCGAGATTGGAGAAACACCTTAAAAGCACTTATGGCCACAACTGATGCATCAGCAAATTGCATTCTCTTTTTTTTTTTTTTTAATCTCATAAAAATGCCGGTAGTTTAGTTGTAAAAAGATCAAAGTCGTCGAATGTACAAAATTAAAGGAGCTTCGATCGTTATTTTTATCGGAGCTATTCAAGCCTGTGGCAACATCTGGTGTACCAATCAGCATTTAGGAAAAAGACTCAGCTTCCTGTTAAAAATTTATACTGTAGTCATATCCTCTCAAAAACAAAGCTCTAAAATCGATAGATTACCAAAAATCATCAAAACATGCCGTCGCTAAAAGTACGACTTTTACTTTCGAGGTAAAAAAATTTGTCCCGATACAATTTCGTTTTTCCTTTTTTTTAAATTTAAATTATCATTCAATCAACTTTGTGTACCAAAAATACGATATTTTCTAGAATATTTTTACATCAAACAAGAAATAAATAAAATTTCAGCAATTTGTTGAAACCATTTAAGCTTAAATAAAAAATTATGTTTAATTCGTCACTAAATGACTTTACCCAATTTTTCGGCAAAATAATTACGAAAATATGAGAAACTAGCTTTGACTTCCAACAGTTTGTGTATTAAATTGTGAGAAGGATGTCATCGTGTCAACATTGCAAAACGTACTCCCTGTGCTCGGGTGAATGTGATCTCCCGGTGCCAGATTCTCGGGATTCATTGGTCGCGTTCGTCGTTGACTGCTGATGACTCCTTGCTGTACGTTCTGACGAGCATGGATTTTCGTGATGATGCCTGATTTCGTCATACTGCTGCTGCTGCTGTTGCTGCTGATGTTGATTGATTGACGTTGATCCTGACGAACTTGCAGATCCTGGTGATGATGCTGTTGCTGTTGCTGCTGCTGCTGCTGCTGCTGCTGCTGCTGCTGTTGATGATGATGATGAACGATGGACATTTGCCAGTTCAACGTTGGCAGTAGTCTTTGCTTCTTTGGCTGGTGATGATGGCGGTGACGTTGGTGGCGATGTAGAGGGACTTCCTGCACGACCAGAAGTGTAGCATACAGCGGCCTTCCGGAGAGTCTCCCTGCACAGCTCGGAGAACATGCTGCCTCCCCCATGGCCGGCCCTCGCGGACCAAACACGCGGCACAACACGCGGACAAAATGACACACAGTACACGCGCGCACTAAGAGACTCTAATAAGAGTCTCTCGGATCACCGACGACGTTACGTCGGGTCATTGTGATTAGAAATCGCGTTAGCATCGTTTTTTAGTTCGCGCTTATCGTGACAATTGTCAATTTTGCCTTAATCTCCAAGACAGCCTTGGGGCTCCTTGAATTTTAATCACAAAACGTAAATTTCGTGCTGAATGCGTTGAGAAATTACCTAGCTTACGATTCTACACTTCGGTAGAGGGTTTTGCAAATTTTTGTGTAAGTCTATGAAAATGGAATTTAAAATTGAAGTACATTTTTGTTGTACATTTAACAGTGAACATTTGTTCACTAATTTTTTTATTCAGTTTACTAGTTTATTGTAGATGAATGTAAAATTATTTTTGTAATATAAAGAGTTTTAAGTATGACAAATTTATTTTTCTTCGAGTCGAGAATCGTCCTAGTAGAATTTCGTTACAGTAGTACGTTTTGGATCTATCGTAGCTTTTTCGTCCTCGTTAATATAATTGTCCGCGTCTCGTTTTTATTGCTGTTAAAGCCAGGCTCTCACTTTAATTAATCACGATTGGAGATTATGCATTACAGTCGTTCTATAGATAATTATCGAAAAAAGAAAACAAAAAAAAAAGGGGGAACGTTGGCTAGAGCTTGCGATTAATGGATTTGGCTGAAGCGTGCGGAGGGCAAATTCAGCTCGTTGATGCGTGAATCCTCTCTGTTCACATACATGTATATATATACGAAAATATATTCGATCCCATGCTCTTGGCCTACTGTATCCAAAGCTGTCCCTCTCTCTCTCTCTCTCTCCCTCTCTCTCGGTGGTAATAGGCACGAGGGTTTATAATGCAGGTGGCGGGTTTGAATCCACCAACCAGCTGATATATTCCGAAACGCGGAAGCCCTCGGCAAAATTGCCGAATTTAGTTTCATCAAAATCCCGCTCTCTCGTGTCCATCAACTATAATGACACGTATACCAACGGATTACAAGGGCAAACTTCCAAGCCAAAAAGTTCTACGTAAATTTGCTGCAGTAAGCTAAATCATTTGACTGGTAGAATCAACTTCTCCTTCCTCTTTTTTTTTTTTTGTTCATTATTGCAGCCAAAACTTTTCGATTTTTACGAGATGACACGCAAAAAGCCTCATTGATTTCAAAGCACCCTGCGGGGAGAGAAGAAAAAAGAAAAACCTAGTGTTAAACGTGACAAAACACTCCGGTTTATCGACATCAATTCCGATAACACTTGTTTTTAGTTTCCGGACTGTTTCACAATATCTCTTCGATCGAATGATAGTCCTTCTTGTCGCTGATTCGATCCTCGTGGCAAATACGTACACGCACCTAGTGAATGTGCGTGCGGATTGGTCGCAGAGACAGAGAGAGAGAGAGAGAGAGAGAGTGAAACAGACAGTGAGGGCTGAGAGACCAGAAATTCCGTCGTGAGGAATGGACCAAAAGGGGCGCGCGCGGATGGTCTCCGGGCGAGAACTGAGGACGCAGAGAGTCGGAGGAGAATCTCGAGCGCGAGCCACAGTGAGGACGGCGGAGCCACCCGACGGTTGGACCTCCGACGCCACCACCGACGCCGACGCCGCCGCCGCCGCCGCCACCACCACCGCCGGGCTGCCTCGGGAGGGATGATGCTCGGCAAAAGGGGTAGTTTCCAACGGTGATGGTGGTAAACCTGGTGGGGAGGATGAGATTGCTCGATCCACGCAACCAGACGGGTACACCGTGTGTGTGTGTGTGTGTGTGTGTGTGTGTGTGTGTATTGTCGTGACTGGGGTTAGTTGCATCACGATTTTTCTGGAGAATTGGAATTTTTTTTTTACCATTTATTCGAATTTTATAAGTAGTTAATTGTTGAATTTATTCATGTAACCAAACGAAGAAATTTTTGAAAATTTATACAGTATTTTTTTTTTTTGTTATAGAAATTTTGAAGAATTTTACCAGAATTTTAAACAGGTTTTGATCGAATTTGAAAAGTTGTGGCATATTTTTCCATCGAATCACGATTTTTCTGGGAAGGAAATTGAAAAAAGAAAAAAAAATCGTTTTTAGAACTTTCGTTTGGCAGATTTTTATTTTTGTTTTAGAAATTTTTAAGAAATTTACCTGAATTTTAATCGGGTTTCGAAGGAATCAGAAATTTGGATGTTTTTCGGAAGCATGGCTCCAAAGGAAAAAAATGTTTCTCCAAAAAAAATTTTAATACGATTATTAGGTATTTTACAAAAAATTTTCAATATCCCACGATTTTTTTCAAACCTTTCATTTAGTTATTTTAATGTTTGAGAGAATATGAAAATTTGTTGGGGATTTAAAAAAAATATTTCAACAACTTTCTATTTTTTTTCGGAATATTAAATTTCTCATTTCATATATTTTAAACAAAAATTCTGAGAAACAGGATTTTTTTGTTGCCAGCGCACGATTGCAAAACAAAGATTTTTAAAATTATTGGATTATTATTGATTTATTAAATTAAAAAAATATAAACTAAATAAAATAAATTTATTATTATTTACTAAATCTATTTAAGAAAAATCTGGTATTGTTAACTAACAATACCAGATTTTTCTCTCAGAACAGGCAAAGCCTTGTTTTCTCGTGTTTTGTCATTCATTGGTCCTTTGACCTTTCTCTCTGAGAATCAAATTGCCACTTCAACGCCACTAGTTAACTCAAGGCCATCAAGCTACAAAAATCAAGAGCTGTACTACATCTGGCAAAAAAAAAGTCTCAAAAAAAAAAAAGAAAAAGATCTCTCTATCATACGTAACAATTTTTCAATCGTTTTTCTTACACTTTTTTTTTCCTTACCATTCAAAAAATAAAATGTAACAAATAAAATAATATTAATATAAATAAAAATTAATACTCCAAAAACCAAACACCCAAAATTCCAACCATTCGGATCCGTCAGTTTTTCTTAAATCCTTTAATTTTTCTTTAACATTAAAAAAATAAAACAAATAAAATGCCTTGCAATTTATTAGTTGCCTAAGTCTCCCTAATCTGAATCTCCAAAAAGCCGAACAATCCAATTGATTCAATACACAATCTTGCCTCGTAAAATGCGTTAAATTACATTGAGTAACTCGCAGGCATTTAGTGTAATATTGCAGCTGAGGTGGCTTATGAGTTCTTGTGAGATAACTAAGGATACCCTCTCTCTCTCTTTTTCTCTCTCTCTCTCTCTCTCTGATGTAACACGAAGGCGTCGTGAGAGAGGATGTTTTCAACATCCCCCGCTGGTCCGCTATCTTGTACTTCAGGCAACATGAAGAGGATAGAAGAGGGGAAGTGGATTGCTATAGAGAGAGGTTACTCTATACGCACCGTAGGGGGGTTGTACTGCGCGCACAGAGTATAACTACTAGCACCTAGTGGTAGTAGTAGTAGTAGTAGCACCATTACAGGCTGCCACCTCCGCGCGAGTCGACGCTCGTGCTCTGTTGCATCGATCAGTTGCGTCGCCACCTCCTTCCTTCCTTCCTTCCTTGCCAACCCCCGAAACACTCAACCCCTGCTTGACGCTGCTTCTACGACTGTGGAAAGCTTCCTCAGCGTATATACACACCAAAGTGAAAACGCAAAGTACGAAACCAACGTCCTGTGGTTACTACTTCAGGCTATGATATAATACCACTTGTACTTCAGGTTCTGGAAACTAGAAAATTCCGTCTATACGAATCGAGACAAAAGATTTTATTGATTTCAAAGGGAATGCATTGAATTATTATTGCCATTTATTCAACGAAATTTATCATTGATTTTTAATTAAGTGTTTTCTGTTTAAAGGACTAAAATCATTTTTCAATGAATTTCCGATATTTTGTTGAGCCTGTGAAGGGAGTGATTTTTTTCATATTTCATTGATTTTTCAATTAAATGTTTTCCATTTAAACAAAAAAAAAATTATTTTTCAATGAATTTCTGATATTTTGTTGAGCCTGTGAAGGGAGTGATTTTTTTCATATTTCATTGATTTTTCAATTAAATGTTTTCCATTTAAACAAAAAAAAATTATTTTTCAATGAATTTCTGATATTTTGTTGAGGCTGTGAAGAGAGTGATATTTTTTTTTTTGAGAGGAGAAGAACTTCCTTATCGTTTCAGAGTAGAGAGAAGAGGTTGGTCCTTGTGAGGCGCATGACCTTGACAGCCGGATAAGCTCCTGGAGCTTCGAGGCAGTGAGAAGGGACTATGATCGATCCTTCTTCCTTTTTAAGATATGCTGGTTCGGGGCCAACACCTTCCGGGCTTTGTATACTTTTCGATAGCACTCTGCGAGCTCAATATATTTTCATCTTGTAGACAAGTTTTGGGACATTTTTTTTTTCTGTCGAAAAATTGAAGATTTATCATGCTGGAAAATAGTGGTTACAAACAACTGCATGTTTTATGCTTCAGGAAATTTATTTGGTTGCGATAACCAATGAATTGGTTGACCCAACTTGCAAATTGGTTGGTCCATCTTCTGACTAATTATTCCAATGAATTTCATGATAGAACAAATGATCAACTATTGGACCAACTGATTTAGTTGGTCACAATTAAATCCAGTTAAATCACAGTTAATCCAGTTGATTGGTCCCACAACTAAAGTCAAGATCCTCAAAAAAAAAGTTAATACCTTTGAAATATGGCTGATTCTGATCGGACTTAAAATGAAAATTAAGCATTCAAGTGGAGGCGTTAGAACGACAGTACAAACGCATATAAATAAGAGTGTATGTATCACTTTTCACTTGTTATTCCGTCTAAGCCTTCCGGAAAATTTCGCACGAAACCCTTAAATTCTGGTATATCAAGAAAGTCGGTTTACAACGTGCGAGAGAAATTCATTATGAACGAAATAGCCAGGGCGGAGACCGGAAAAGCCTTGCAGGTCTGGTGGGTTCTGGTTAGCCGAGAACCACGCTTCTGCTGCTCGCCTACTCCTAATAAACGGAAGATAAATGGAAAGCAGGATACCCCACGATTTCAAAATATATATACAGACACACACACACACACACACATTTCTATCTGTACCGTAATATTAACCTTTAATACCACTCAACCCGCGAGACGACTCCTCGGGTCTAAGGACTATTTTGGTCCTCGTGGGACTGCCACGGAAGTCCATGCTGCTGGTATTTCGTGAAATTTATAATTGGGGATACACCCGACCTACTCGTTAGTTTAAATCAGTGGAAAATTAAATTCATTCTTGTGGCAATATTCTTGATAAATTCCACTTGTAAATCGAAAACGGAGTAAACAAAAAAGAATTTTTTCCCTTCGATTATGAAGAGAAAAATTGTCCTCCCGGAAATTCCACTTTAAAAGGAACAAAAATAATCCTACGATTATTTTTAAAAATCCCTTCGATTATTGTCCTCAAGGAAATTCCACTTCCTAAGGAATAAAAACAATTCTGCGATTATTAAGTCTTCCCTGTGTTTTTATCATCACAAACGTAACGACGTATTCAACCGTTCAACCTCACCTCTGCTTAATTCGTTACAGCAGCGATATTCGACAACCCTTCACCAACCGAATTTCCTGGTTCTTGGAGAATAAGCGAAATTGCTGGAGGGCTTCCGAATTAACACCAGCGTTATACTTGTACCACAAATCCCAGAGCACCGTTGGCCCTTCATCCATTGACGAATTTTCCTCCCTCGTCTCTCTCTCTCTCTATCTCGTTTCGTCTCTCGTGCCTTCAGCCAAGAACCCGACGTGCCTATAGGCTTTTATTGTAACGAAGTGAGAGACGAGCGAGATCCGCCTGAGGGTCAGAATCGAGTAATACCCAAGGGTGTAAAACCCGGTTGGGAAACGAAACGTCTTGGAGGTTTGTCTATATAGCTAAACGAAATCGAGACTGATGGAAGTTGAACAAAACGACGGTGAATTGCAAGAGGAAGAGCGAGCGAGTGAGAGGAGCAAAACTAGTTTTCCCTTATCACCGAGTAGATTTTGCGCGCCTGGGCAACAGCTACATACCATCGACGCCATCAGTCACCTCGTTTTCGTTTTCCGAAAATTCGTGTCCTTACTTTCGGCATCACCGATTACTTCCGGCCAGTCTCTTAGAATATTCGTGAAACTTCCGTTTTGAGTTAACAACGCGTCAACAGCACCAAAATTTTCTTTCTACTCAGCTGCGACGAAGTTTGCCAGGAACAAACTTTTCGCTTGGCACTTTAACAATAAGCTTTTGAAAGTAGGCCTTTGGATTTTAGTATTTAGTGTACTATGCCTTCCAGACACACACACATCAATCCGGAAATTTTTAGTAAACCACTTCTATCGACATTTCCGACCATTCTGAGTGTCCTGACAAGAATCTCGAAAAAAAATGTTCACGAAAACAAAGCTACCTCCATGAGAAAGCTAAACTATTCGAATTCACAATTTTTCCTATCTCCAGAACAAGGATGTCGTTCATTATTTCCCATTCGTCGCCTAGACTCTCGTCACGACGAAATATATGTGCATACAACGTGGATTGCATAGTGACGATCGACCGTGTCTCTTCGGTGTGACGCTGAGGCATGTTTTCAAACGTTGACAGGGCCTGGAAACATAGGGATGCATGTAGAGAAACAGTGTTGCAGAGCCTCTGGGATGCATTTAGCGAGGGTGATTTTCGAGAATACTGCAGAGAGAGTAGAATGAGAGAGAGAGAGAGAGAGAGAGAAGTGAAGCCAGAGAGTGTACGAACTTCTTCAGACGATTGTGCGTGAGTGTTAAACCAACACAACCAAAGACAGATAGAGAAAGAGTGAGAGTGAGCGATGAACGTTGATTCCATTGCAACGGACACATCAACGGCAGTCCTATAGTGTCTGCAAATATCAACATTTCTCTCGTTCTCATCGCCCTCGTGTTTTCACGCTTTTCTCTCACTCTCTTTCTCTCTCTCTCTCTCTCTGCCATTCTCGTTCGAGTTGATGCCCGCATTAATGGAATTCCGATTCGCCTCACTCGAGCTTCGTTTACCAAGCGGTTTCGCTCCGTCGCTTAAACTTGGCGTCATATTGCGCTATCCGTCGAGAGACTAACGAATGAAACGTCGGCTTTACACGGCCGAGAACTTTGCGCTCCAGAGAAGCACTTGGCAAAAGTCTGTGAGTAACATTCAATGTCTACACCAGAAGTACTTGGAGGAGGAGGAGGAGGGGGGGGGGGGGTGGTATCTGCGCCAGGGAGAAATTCATATTTCCGTTTAAACAAGACACTGGGCGAATTCCGGCTTGGGTTTATAGAGATGGGGCAGTTATCGTTTCTTTTAAAGCCTCGAGTTTGGTGCTTTAAGGAGGTTCAAGAACTTCCACTGCATGTCAAATAGCTGCTAACTACTTTTTATCGTTTTCACAAAGTTTTGCGGATGATTTTTACAGCGTTAAAGAATTTTTTTGTATTTTAGCCGGGGTTTATTAACCAAGAAAATATTCATCGTCGCAGATATGACAAAAAAATACTAATAAATTAATTGGCAATTTTATTTGGCTCGTCGTGAAATGTTACTTTTCTCAAAGAAGGAAATTACGAATTTTCGTTTAGTCGTGATTAACCGGTATCAGGATAAAATGACCGGGAAAAAATGGCCAATGGCAAAAACGCCGATGAAAAGAGTTTGATTTATTAAATAGACCGCATGAATGAAGCTTTGGAGCCCGGTTTCACGTTCGATATTTATTAACTTGCGCAATTCAATAAAATCGTATATGTACGATTAATACTCTGATAGGTTTTCCCAAACTTCTACATTTTATAATATCTTTCTTTTTGACGCACGCTGGAACTGTCCTTGAGGAACCAGAACACAGAGCAGAGGCTCCCATATGCGATTTATTTCTAAGTAACCGACCCCACCTCGTACTATTTTTTCGATGTAAACGAATAAATATGCTGATCAAGGGGCGGCGGGGTTAGGCCGGGGGCGTCTGTCGGCCCCGGCGGTTTCGAGGGGCGGAGCCCTTAGCCAGGGGATTGGGGGCGGTGCTGCCCCCCATCTACTACAGATTTTTAAAAATTGTTACAAAATATTAATGTACGGACAAATAATATACAGTTATACATCCAGATGCATTTTTTTAAACGATTTTTTCGTATTATCCAGACGAGTAATCGTATATTGTTCGGTCGGGCACATGTTCAACGATTCTGGAGAGGTCTTTATGTATTGAAAATGTTCTAAAATCGTACTGCATCAATATATTTTACTGAACATTGTCGTCAACGACGAAATCGGACGATTTTTCCATCGGCCTTTTTTTCCTCGGCCATTTTTTTCTAGATTCTGATTAACCTCTTCTCCTTGATAGCAGCGAGTACTATTTGTAGCAGCAATTTGGAGAGTGGGCAAAAATCTGTGTTTCTGGTTTTCTCCATCAGAATCTCTGTTTCTCTCTTGTTTGATCGTCCTCCAGTTGGTGAGAGATGTGCCGATGGGTCGCGTCCCTTCGACCCTTTGGCCATTCGCCAGACACTCGCCGCTTATTTCTCCTCTTGGTCCCGTCATTCGTGTACAACACGACAGAGGAGTGAATCCCGCTGGTGCAATGTATATAGATTCGCGCTCTCTCATCTCGGTTGTTATATCTCCCCGTCGTTGCAATGCGCCTAGAATCGGCTATTTAGGAATTTAGCATACCAAGCGCGTCCAGCCTTCATACCTGTCTGCATCTGTAACAATACTCCAAAGCACACTTGTATATATCATCCCCCGAATAAACCAAATTAAACGGTCACACGTTTCTCCTTATATGATTTACGGACTATACACGACATCTTGTTTGCCAAATGCCCAAGCAAATTCCTATATTTAACCGTCTCGAAAATGGCGTTTCCGTCCAATTAAGAAAGTTTTGTCGCTAATATTAATTGAGTTTTTCCGGCTAAGACAAGCGCCACTTTGTTTTATATATATATCTTTTGTAATATTATTCAGGAAGAAAGTAACACCGCCGCTTGGAATCACGAATAATTATCCGCATAATCCTCTCCATGCCGAGAGAGTGAGAAACTCCCCGACGACTTTTCCGATATATAGCTAACGAGTGAACGAGGCTTTCAACGGTCTGATGTCATCAAACTTTCGGCCTTCTCGAACGTCTTGAGGAATTTGCAAAGTGACGAGGAGGATTATAAAGCAACTATAGGGGGGTTATTGAGTATCAAGGGACGAAATATCGTTTCGTGGACCAGTAAAAGATAATAATAAATTGAAAAATAGGCAGTTTTTTGTTTACTCGATCGATTGGAATGACAATTCCAATTAATTTGACACCATTTTTTGTCTGTTAATTCGAGGTTTTGCCGAAAAGAAAAGTAGAAAAATAATTTGTTTTAAGTTGTCAATTTTTATAGAAATTACCTTCATTTCTGACAATATTTTTAATATGATTTTGACAAGAAAATATTTGGTATTTTTCTATAAGAATGTAAATACACTTTGGGCCATTTAAATTAAATTTAATTTACATTACGAAGACAATTAAAAAATAAAAATTGCTGTAGATAAGATGATGCAGAGATTCTTTATTTTTTCTAATTTTTAATTACGTCCTTGCAATCTCACGTTTTCTATCAACACCCCAGTACCTTCGTTATCATAGGTGTGTGTTTTCCTCTTCGTCGTCACGTTCTCGATCTCAGCAGCGACGTATATATATATAAAAGCATCTCTCCCACGAGCGTTAATCTTTTTTCCTAACACCGCCAATTAAGTTGGCAAACATTACATTGTCGCGAGATCTACGTCGTCGTCGTGGTCTCTCTTGAGAGAGGAAACTTCATCAAATGATATCGCGAGAATGAGTTAAAAGTTTTTCACTCTACAGAAAACCATCCCACAGATTCCAAAGCAAGCATATATATATATATATATCAGATAGATATGAACCGATAACAGAGAAGACGATAAAAAAAAAAGACAATGAAATATCACTCTGAAACTGCTCCTACTATATGGGGCATTCCAACTGGTTTCGACCTGGGTCTGAACCTTGAAGCTTTCGATTGGTTTCGCAATTTTTTCTATGATTGACATAACTCTAAAAAAGCACTAATTTTCATTTTTTTAACATTTTAAAATATCTACGATTTTTTCAAACAAATTATCGAACGGCATACTTAAAAAATCTGAAAAAAATCCTGGAAAACTTTTTTTGGAAAATAACAATTTTGATAAATGAACCGACGATTTTTTTCTACTCTTTCGGCCTTTTTTCAAAAACAAAAAAAAATGAAAAAAATTGGAATATCCAGATAGAATGGCCCATACAAAAATCTACCTCGGCACGCGTCTTCTCTTCGTCGCTCGTGACAAATTATCCTTGGACGTTGGCTCTGGTGGATCAAAGACTAAAAAAAAAAGAGACAAAAAAATGAATACACAACCGCTTCTGGCCAGCGTGTCTTCCTTTCTTATTTCACTTTTATTTATCTCTCTTGGAAAACCCAACGGCAGTTGGTTCGCTTCCAGCGTGTGTGTATATATAGAAAGAGTGAACGTTGCAAAAACTCGACGAGACGCAGAGACGACCAACAAACTCAACCGGGCCTTTTTTCGATACAGAATGTAATATCGAGTCCATATTCCCTGTGTGCATCTGATGAAGAAGGATCACCAGAGTATTATCCATATATCGATAGTTCACGTGTGCACGTCAAAGGTTAGAGCGACCAAAGAGAATAAAAAAAATAAAATAAAAAAATAAAGAAAGGAAAAAAAAAAAAAAAACGTTGCGGTTCGGCATGAACGTAATCTCGCGATCTCACTGGCTCCTGGATCACTGTGTGCACTCACAAGGAGACACCCGACGCTTATATATCCGCGAGAGCTAGACTCTTGACACGAATCTCGAGCTTCGGATAAAAAGCTTCTTCGCCGATATCGTTGATTCGCGTATCCGCGGATCTGGTTTATAGGCAAGAATATCGTGCATCGGAGGAACACCGGGGTGAGATGAAAAGATGCCGTTAAGGAGAGAGAAAAATTTTATAGTCTTCAAATCAGTATTGTTTTTTTTTAGAAATATTTACTGATTTAATTTTTGGATATATTTTTATTCTGTTTTTTTCTGAGGATATTTTTTTTTTTATAATTTTAATTTTGTGTGTTTTAGGATTTTTTTTATTCACAAATAATTATTTCATCGACAGAAATTTTTATTTTTCATAATTAAAATTAAGTGGAATTTGTGGTATTTGAAAATTTTCAGACACAAAAGTGACTGTTAAATAATTTCGGTATTTTTCAAATTACAAATAATTAGTAACAATAACAATATTTAATCATTGAAAGAAAAATCACAAAAAAGAAAAAAAAAGTGTATAATTAAAATTTCTTTAGATTCTAAAAAAAGATCAGAGAATGCATTTAACATTTTTCAAAAATAAGTATTTAAATTAAATTTATTAAATAAAAAACTAACCTACAGAAGCATTATTTCAAAAGTCTTAGTAATAAAAAAACTAAACAAAAAAAATCATAAAAATTAATAATCGCCTAATATTGTATTGCAATTGTAATAATCGGTGGTTTTCGGATATTTCTTGAAAAATTAATGTAACGAAAGCTGCCGACGACAATTTAATGCCACCGGATTTTGATAGAATAATAAAGGAGTCTGTTCATGCGATTCCAAAGGCAAAGCATAATCCCAGCTCGAATGGTCTGTGGCTGCACTTGCAGACAGAGAGAGAGAGAGAGAAAGAGAATCGGGGCATATACAATAGGGAAGGGGATTAGATCGCTATTCTCTCAACGTACCATACATCCACTACTATCCTATATATATATATATATATATATATTGCCACTGAAATTTATCCTCACCGAACGTGACAAGCCAAAATCCACACTTGGGAGTATCTCTTCCATTTCGCTTATAGCATACCTCTTCCATCCCTTTCTCCGTCTGTTAATCCCACCGGGCGAAGAGCACAGTGAAACGTGAAGGATAAACGCTTTTCGCGCCCGCATACCCGAATATAATCGAAAAGCTCCGCTGGCTTTACGCCGCAAACGATATGACGACCGCCTCGCGGGGGCCTCCCAATTGTACACCGATTGGGTGAGCGGGTTATCACCAAAAGCCAGCATATCATTCCAATTGCAATTCGGTTATTTTCTGTGCTATTGCATGACTTCTTAACGTGGTATAGCCATTTCAATCCAGATGAGATTCTTTTTTTTCAGTATATAGTAGCAAAAACGTTGGAATTTTTATAACTGCATAATAATAATAATAATAATAATAATAATAATAATAAATTTTGTTTAATATATTTGATTTTAAAAAGCTTGATTTTTGTACATTTTTCATGTAATTGTGTTTTTTTTTTTTTTAGTTTATTTTCTGTTATGAGGCGAGTCACGAAATTCATAATCAGAAAATTCGATCCTGATGACATATAATTAATTAATGTTTTTTTTTTTTTTTTTTTTTTTTTTTTTTGTTCTCTCTTAAATAGATAAAATTGGGATTTCTATAGCCGGACGAAAATTAGCTCAAACTCGTGCAAATTTACTCGAGAGTATGACTATATCTCTCGATATATTCTCATCTGTGAGTATTCGCAGTTCGCTGGAATGAGTATCTCGGGCGCAATCCGGTAGAAGGACCTAATTACTATAGGAACTGTTCGCGAGTCGTGCTGCCGAGACTGATATTCAAAAGGCATATATATATATATATATATATGTATGTATGTATATAGTCAACGTTAGTAAGTATAACTAGACTCGTCGGGACGACTGTGGAACTCGATATCGTTTCCACCTGACGGAACATCTCCTACGACGTGCGCAACGAGCAGTTTCAATTAAACGTCATTACGACAGCCAGCGTTGAATCCGCTCCGGATTCCTCCACGACTTTTCTGCCAGTTGCAATTTTTTTTCTTACTTCAAATGCTGTTTGAATGAATAAATGAAGATTCAGGGATTAAAATTGTTAATATATAAATATTTCACTAATATTTCATGGATATTTAATCGATTGATTATTCATTATTTAATTAATTAAATAAATAGAGTCGATTTAAAGGATTTTATTAGAATTCGAGTACTTTGTGGTAAAAGAAAAATCGGAAATAAAAATCGTCATTGAGGGTAATAATAATATTTTGCGAGTAATAATAATAATGGTAAATATGTATTATTGAATAAGTACAACAAAAAAAAGTATGTTCAACAAATTTAAACTGTAATTTTTATGATAAATTAATTCTCTGATTTTTAATGAATTTTCCTGTAATTGTAACTTTTCTTTTTCGTCCAATGTTAGAAAATTTGAGAATCCTTCGAACAGTTTCATTGAAATAGTCTTCAAGAGAATCTAACAAAAAAATTGAAATTACACAATTGGAGGAAATGGAGAAAAAGCATGGAATTAATTTTTTACATAAAAAAAAAATTTCCATCAAATTTGTTGAACAAGATTTTTTCTCTCGTTGCAATTATTGTTATTAAAATGAGTTTCCTTGGTATAATAAAGACACTCATTTTTTAAATTGATAATAATAATGACAATAAATTGTTATTATTTATATAATTAAAAAGTTTAAAAAATGGTGTAATTATTTTTACCGAATAAACGTTACTGAAACAAAAATCTGGGATATTAAAAATGTTATTCAAAATTTATTTGCCTCAATCTTTCATAATTGATTAAATCTCGCTGTTTTTTTTTTTTCCAGTGAAGGAAAACAACAAAATTTACTTATTATAATCTTGTTTTATTTTTATTATTTTTATTTTATTTATTATTATTTATTATTGCCTATTATTATACAACCGAGGAAAAAGACAAACGCAAATTAAGTAAATTTCTTCATGTTCTTCACCTTCGAAGAAAAAAAAAAAAGTAGTGTATATTTAATTTCTGAATTATTATGGTTTTACGATTTTTTCGTTGTGTAATTTTTAAAAAAATAAATACGAATAATGTAATTGGATAATTATTTGAAAAATTGAGTTTATTGCACTGACTAAAGTGAAGAATGACGATGACGATGAGAATTCCGGATATGGTGCGTCAACGTTCACTCCTAATATAGCGTGTGTTGCGTGAAACGATTGAAGCTGTACGATCGACAAAAGTCTCAGCCAATCGCGACTCGTGGTCAAACAGCATCAGAAACGATCGTCAGATACTCGAGAAGAGTGAAACACACTCGGTGGTTTAGACCGGTTGAGTGCTCGAGGAGTTCCTCTCTTTCTGCCTGGTTGCACTTTCGCTCGATGAACATCATTAAGAGGAGATAAATATACGACTAAATTATCATTTAAACATAAACACTAAATTATTTTGCTCATATTTTACAGACAACGAGATACAGAATTAAAATAGAACAAAAAAAAATAATATAAAAAAAAAAGAAAAAATAGAAAAGCTAGAAAAAAAAAAAATTGCAGTCTATGCAATTGATTTCAGTATTATAATTTAAAAGCAAATTTGCTGAGACCAAAATTTGTCGCTTGAAAGAACAAAGCTTGAACATTTATTAAGCATTTATCGTACCATAGATTTTTTTTCCCCACGAATATCATTTTTTTCGTGGTGGAAAAAAAAGCTAGAAGGTAGAAATTCATGAAGAAAAAAAATATGGCGTTGCGATAGAAGACCATTTACTTTGGTATTGCGAAATTAAAGCTTATAGACACGATTTGTCTCGAAGTTGAGGAAATTGCGATTGGAGCATAAGTAACCAATGATTATATGCCCGGTATCTGCGTCTGTAGTTGGAATAGATATACCATTAGTGGAACTCACTTGAGACTCAAGTGATTCACTTTGAATATACATATATATATGTATGTATTAGTGGATTAGCCATTCCTATAAGTACAGCTGTACATACCAACGGGCGAGGCTTTTTTTTTCTCTCGCTCTTTATATCTCTCTCACCCGCTGATCGCTCACAGACACCTGCGGCTCTTACGACTATCAAATCGTGCGGCATAGTACTCACCTGAAAAACAAAGAGAAACATGAATTAGTGACACGATATTTTTTTTTAAACGAGCTGATAAAATAGACGAATAATATTTTTACTAAATTAATTTATTTTATTTTATTTTAATGATTCAATTGGACAATTGAATCAACTGACAAATCTTTTTAGAGCAATTTTTCGAGACCAACATTTTTTGGCTGATTCTCGAAACCAAAACTTCGAGAAAAAATATCGAAAACAAGCACATTTTTTTTTTTAATCGAGATATCGAATTATTTGATACAATATGAAATATTGTATTAAATAATTATTATTTAATATTTCATATTGTATCAAAATATTATTTTTTTTTTAATAGCCGATATTTTAACTACTTTTCACTGCGATACAAATTCAGCTATTGAGTCTTGACTAATTGAGCTAATCTGCATGAATTACTCGATTAAAATTCAATTAACCCAATTTTTTTTCCCCTCTAAATTTCATGAAAAAAAATACAATTATACATTATTTCCTCAGATACCAAATAAATTGGTGAATTATTTTTTGTTTAATATACTGGCTAACGTTTCGATACAACTCATCTGCATTCGACCCCCCCCTCGCCACCACCCTTCGCAGGTTTCGGGCAGAACCGTAATCAAAAGGGGTTGATCGATGCAGAGGAGCGTGTCGCCACAGCCCAGCGTCCCGTTAATTGTTAATTACGTGATAAATCAATCCCTGCGCTAATTATGAGCCGATTCTCATATCCCCGGTGTGCTGAGAACCCTCAGCAGCGGGGGGGAGGGAGGGGCGCGGGGGCGGCGTGGTCAGCATTGCCTGGAAACTCGAGACCTCGCCCTTTCTCTGCCCTCGGGAGCTAAATTCGCGATTAACGAACCCTGGCTGCCCAGCATCGACGACGATTATCAGATAAATTATCCAACGGTATCAACACCCTTAATTGTACCATGAATAAAAATCACCGCACCGGAGGCTTATTTTTTATCTATTTATTTTTGGGATTCTTTTTTTTTTGCGAAAAGTTTCATGAAAATCAAATAATTCATGTAAAAATGCTGTCAATTATTTTTTTAAATTAATTTGAAACGCAAAATGTGCATTTTGAAGAGTACTATTATGATTATATGAAAAATATGAGCCCTAATTTTTATGTAATTTTTTTTATTGAAAAAAAAAAAACAGAATATTTTTTTTATCGCCTGAAAAAAAAAAAAAATGATGGAGAAATTCAAGAATAATTTTTCGTCAACAGAGGCAATAAAAAAAAATTTAGATTTAGTAGATATTTTTTTTTTATAAAAAAAATATGAAATATGAAAATTATGGTCAATTATTATTTGTCAAATTATTTCGTTGAAATCTACTAGAATTTTTCTTCATGAAATAATTGCGGTATCTTCGTAATAATTAAAATTGTAAAATGGTACCAAAATCGACATAGTTTCCAAAAATAAAATAAACGAAATTGTCAAGAAAAAGACAATTATTTTTTTTCTCCCTATTTTTATTTTCCACAAATTTTCAATGCTTGGATTTTTCGAGAATAGAGTTTCAGATTGAATATTTATTTGATTAATTTACTGGCAGACATTTAAACTCCTGGTGAGTAACAAATTCAATTTTTACTGACAATGAGAAATCAAAAAAAAAAAAAAAAAAAAAAAAAGAAAATACACACACAACAATTAATGGAAAATTAATGAAACAGAGCATTTGATGAAAATAATGAATGGATATAAAATAAGCAGCAAAAGCAGAAAAAGGTAATGCCAGGCTGTTCACAACTGTGATTTTAATGCACCAAAGTAACTTCTGTGACTGTAATTGCAGGTTACATCTTGGGCATGAGAGAATAAATGCATGTTGTCCCACCGAATAAAATACAGAGTTGCACGTCACAGTTATACATATAAACATGTATAAATGTAGGCGAATGTGTCTGTGTGTATAGTTATTTGATTTGCATGAGAGAACGCCGCAACTTGAAACTGCATACCGCGGACACACGCGGCTCAGTGACGCTCGGGTTAACGACGAGTGAGAGGGAGTAATAAAACCACCGGTGAGCTTCCAAAGGTCGTTTTGTCTGGTGTGTCTTTGCATTGCAAAGAATCCGTCAGAAAATAGGTGGGTCATATCGTAGAGTACAAGAGAGAGAGAAAAAAGAGAGAGAGAGAGAGAGAGAGAGAGAGAGAGAGAGAGAGAGAGAGGGAGAGAGAGAGAGAGAGAGAGAGAGAGAGAGAGAGAGAGAGAGAGAGAGAGAGAGAGAGAGAGAGAGAGAGAGAGAGAGAGAGAGAGAGAGAGAGAGAGAGAGAGAGAGAGAGAGAGAGAGAGAGAGAGAGAGAGAGAGAGAGAGAGAGAGAGAGAGAGAGAGAGAGCGCCAGGACTCTTCAGCACGTTTGTGTACTCCACACGTCACCTCCGCTGGGGCACACAAAACGTTAGAGTGCACACAGCGGGATTCGACAAAGAACTTCCGTTTCGGATGAAACGCGAAAATACTCCGCAATGTATATTGTGCATAATAGTTGATAGCTATGTACCGCGAGGTACTCGCTAGGCTTATAACATATGTATGTATGTGTGTGTGTGTGTGTGTGTGTGTGTGTGTGTGTGTGTGTGTGTGTGTGTGTGTGTGTGTGTGTGTGTGTGTGTGTGTGTGTGTGTGTGTGTGTGTGTGTGTGTGTGTGTGTGTGTGTGTGTGTGTGTGTGTGTGTGTGTGTGTGTGTGTGTATTCTAGACGTGCGGGGATAAAAGAATTTTTCACACAGGTGTGGCCACACACGACGTCGTACAATTCCTTTATAAAAATACAAGTGCAAGTTGAATCAATCAAATGCATATATGGGGCATTCCATCTGGATTCAATCTGGGCCTGACCTTTGACACTTCCGATTGGATTGGACATTTTTAGTACGATTCACATAACTCAAAAACGCATTCATTAAAATTTTTAATAATGTACGTTTTTTTTTAAATTCGATTTGATAAGATTGATAAAAAATTATCAAACTTTAAAAATGTGCAAAAATTCTGAAAAAACCTTTTTTTGAAAAATTAAAAATTAAAAAATATTTGCTGTCACACACGATGTCGTACGATTCCTTTATAAAAATACAAGTGCAAGTTGAATCAATCAAATGCATATATGGGGCATTCCATCTGGATTCAATCTGGGCCTGACCTTTGACCCTTCCGATTGGACCGGAAATTTTTAGTACGATTCACATAACTCTAAAAAGCATTCATTAAAATTTTTAATAATGTACGTTTTTTTTTAAATTCGATTTGATGAGATTGATAAAAAAATTATCGAACACTTAAAAAATGTGCAAAAATTCTGAAAAAACCTTTTTTTGAAAAATTAAAAATTAAAAAATATTTGCTGCCACACACGATGTCGTACAATTCCTTTATAAAAATAAGAGTGTAAGTTGAATCAATGGAATGCATATATGGGGCATTCCACCTGGATTCAATCTGGGCCTGACCTTTGACCCTTCCGATTGGATCCGCAATTTTTAATATTGATGTAATTCTAAAAAGCATTCATTTAACATTTTTTAAATACATTTTTAATAATGTACGATTTTTTTAAACAAATTATCATACACTTTAAAAATGTGCAAAAATTCTGAAATTTTTTTTTGGAAAATAAGAAAAATCGTCGGTGAAGTGGAAGTGAAATTTTTTTGAACGATTGAATTTACAGTCGTAAGTTTAAAGTTCAATTCTGGCTTATTTTTGAATTTATCTTTTTATACATTAAGATTAATTTTTCAGCCTCAAATTGAAACTTAATCGACAATTAAATTGCCACACGAATTGGAAGTAAAAATAAAAATTCTACCTTAAATTAAATAAAATCACTAAAATAAATAAAAAAATAAATAAATAAATAAATAAAAAAACCGAATTAAGAAATTTCCGTTTTCGGTTCTCAAAACACTATAAAAAAAATGCATTATTTTTTTCACACAATATAAAACCCCAAATTAATTCCTCATAAAAAAAAAACAAAATTCTACAAAATTAAAACAAAGAACCAAAAATAACAATAGAATCTTATTTTCGTAGTGAAAAAAAAAACTTAATTTTTCATCACCATTTCATTTTGGAAAAATACAAAAAAAAAAAAACTTATTCATGTTCCCGTGAAATAATGGCACAATTTTGTCACGTCTCTCCACTGGCGGTTTTTCTATGTCAATAAATGGTGCATTCACCTCAATACAAAACCCACAAGTTCCACTAGCAACCACTCTACGTGTAGACATGCAACGTGTGGAAGAACCGACGGAAAAACGATTTCTAAACCACGAAAGCACTTGTATTCAGTATTCAAGAATGTGGCCAACAAAGCCCCAGCGCACACGTCCCTTGTATACACACAATTGTCGATCGATCGATATATATATAAATATATATATATATATATCTATCTATCTACCTTCGTGAAAGTGGACTTTTCGTAGCTTCCGAGTGCGCCTGTTGCTCGACGTATTCTCGTGTATCGGCAGATCGTGCGGTCCGAGATTTTCCCTGGACAGTGAGCTCACGAGAATACCGCGCAAGGTCGCGAGTGTGCTGCTCGGTATTCCTCGATCCATCTCGCCGGTTCCCATTTCATCGTACGTACTATATACACTCTGTCACAAACTCGCGGTAAAAACTTTCACCTTGACCCCCCCCCTTCCGATTAATCGCAATATTGTAAATATTATCGGCTTCGAAACACACACTGATTGCGAAACGAAATTTTTGCTTTTCGTTGAAAAATTTTCTGCTTCTTCCATGAGAATTCGAAATATTTTTTTTCCTCTTTTTCCTTATTTTTTGCGATTTTTCACATTTTTTGTCAACGTCTTTTGAATTTTCAAAATTTAAATGAATTTAATAATCATATCGTAATAATTATAAAATTACATAAAATCATAGATTTTGAAATTTGTTGAAAACCAACAATTTTGCAGAAATTTTGATATTCGAAAAATTGTGATTTTTGGTTTCCATTGAAAAACAAAAATTTTGCATAAATTTTTTAATTCGTTGAAAATCAAAAATTTTGCATAAATTTTGAAATTCGTTTTAAACCAAAAATTTTGCATAAATTTTGAAATTCGTTGAGAACCAAAAATTTTGCATAAATTTTGAAATTCGTTGAAAATCAAATATTTTGCATAAATTTTCGTTGAAAACCAAAAATGTTGCCAAAATTTGAAAAATATGGAAAAATTAGGGACGAGAAAAAAAAAATTTCGAAGTCTATGCAACAAGTAGAATTTATTTCATAAATTATTTTTTTTTGTTACTATAGCTTAAGTTGAAATTTTATATAAAAATGAACTAATATTTAGGAAATGTGATTGCATAAATGTTGAAAAAAAAAAAAAAAAACATCTGTCGATTTTAGGCAAAAAAAACCAGGTGTGCAAAAAAATCATTGTGTAAAAAGAAAAAAGCATTCTCAAATCCAAAAGATACAACAAGCAAGAAATGAAATTTTTCGACAATTCAAAAAATTATTTTTTCATTTTCAAAGAAAATCTCAATGATCCACGATTTTTTTTCTCAGCATGTAAGCATGAAAATATTGTTGCAAATCAGAAAGTGTCAAAGTGTGAATGACTTGACGTGGAATACCAAATATATATCGCATATATCGGTCGCGTGGAAACAATCTTATTTCCTACCACTTTATGCTCGACACATCGTAATACCACAGACACTTCATCAGCTCTATTTTTATTATTATCAAGCGATAACGATAACGAAAACTGATGCTCAGAATTTCACAAGCAAAATCAGAACCAAAGATAGTGAATAAATTCAACACTTTTAATTGTTTATTTATTTTTTTATTTTATTTATTTTTTTTTTTCCCACTAACACGTTAATCCAATTTGAGAGTATTTGCACGAGAACTAATGTAAGCGCAGCTTTTTAAGCATCGAAATCTCTAAGAGGCTCTCCGGAGACGTGTTTCACACGGAGAAGTTATAAGATCGCGGTTGAACGAGAAACGAGCGCCAAGACAACAAAACAGAGAAAAGAGAGGAGATATACACGTCTCGAGCGAACATGGCCAAGTATGTGACTGACTGGTTAGTCGTATAGAGAGGCGAAGGCTGCTTGCTTGGCTTGCCCGAGCCTCTACTTGTCTGCTTTGCTGCTGCTGCTGCTGCTGCTGCTGCTACAACCAGCAAACAAGCAGCGAGAGTTGAAAAGCAAGCGTTGCGGCCACTCGGCGATATCCGAGTCACGGGGGGCTGCACCTTCGGCAAACGTTACACGTTAAACTCTTTCGCACTCCTGCTTTTCTGTCGCTCATCGTCGTTCGTTACAACTCGTCGTGTGTGCCTCCTCTTGGTATGGATTCAAGGAGCAACAGTTTTTTGTCCCCCCCCCCCCCCCCGACGTTCGACGTGCAAGAGACACATCCAGTGAATATAAAAGAATAGGAGATTGCTGCGGGCCACGCAGATATTGAGACACTGTCAGGCGAGGCTCTTGTTTCAATATTGGTGGCTTTTTTTTTTTTTAATATTGTTTTTTTTTTAATTTTGTATGTTTTGGATATAATTATAATTTTAGTTGTAAATTTAGATAAATCTCTATGTGTAATAAAAATATCTCGTCGCCACTGTGTAGGTTCCTGATCCGTTCCTGACCAGGAATAAGACTTTCTTAACTGAAATTGTAAACTGCAAAACCGTGAACTGTTCGCCACCTTATCGACTCTTCAGAGTCGAGGCATGGGTAGTAAGGGGTGGAATTTGTACCAGACATACTTTTTTGTGGCCCCTGTAATGTAGTTTTGGAATTTCGCCAGTTCCTGACCAGTTCCTGACTAGTTTCTGAATATTATTTGAAATTAAATACAAACAGGCAATCGAGATGAATTATTACAAGGGTTAAATTTACATTAAAAAAGGGGTGATTTCAATGTCATTATTTCTTTTTATTATCAAAAAATTGTATAATATAAAAATTATTGACATAATGTTGAAAAGATAAATAAAAATTATTTATACTGAAATATTAGACCGTTTGATTGAAAGTTAAATTTACATTCAAAAAGGCATGATTTTACACTCAGTGATTATTATTTTTTTTTTTATAAAAAAAATTGTATAATATAAAAATTATTGACATAATATTGAAAAGATAAATAAAAATTATTTATACTAATTTTATGAAGTATTTAAATACACTACATAAATTATTAGTTTTTTCTGTCTCCCTCAGATATTAATCATAATTCCCAAAATATTATTCCCATGTGATTTACTTAAAAATCTAAAAGTTGCATTATTTTTTTAAATTATTGAAATCTTGAAAGACGAAAATCCCAAGAAAACTACAAATTAAGAAATGACATTTTTTATAACTTTTCTAAATACAATAACAATTATATTGCAAATTTTAAATAAAAATTTTTAGCTTAAATCCTCCGACAGAAAAAATCGAAATAATCCATAGAAAGTACAACAAAATAGTAGGAAAATCTAATCATGTGATACATCAGAAAAAATCGATTCTAAAAAAAAAAAAAAAAAAATAACTACATTGCCAGAGTGAACTCTTCATTGTTAATAGTCAAGAATGAGAAAGACAGACAAATATAAGATATTATCAAAACATTCTACATTGAATAACACTAATTAAATACTTCATTAGTATTTTAATTAAAATACCTATTATACGATCAAGCGGATTATAAATTGTATTATAATAGTACGCAATTATATTTTCTTCATGAATATTTATCTCGACAATAAAGATTTAATAACTATGAAAACCGTGTTAAATATTGACTATTCATAAAACAATTGTTCTACTCTATATTTAATTCTACCTCAGAAAAAAAAAAAAACAGCAGCAGTCTCTCTTTACACAAAAGAGATTGTTCAGTTTATCACGAAAAATTTCTAACATACAGAAAAGCAAAACATCAGCGTTGGAACCAAAACACCGTGTTCGCTGATGCGACGAATAAAGTTCCGAGAAATATCGTCTCGCAAGAGTTTTTCATTCGATGTTGTTAAAAAGTTTGCGGTGATGGAGTTCTTAAATCCTTCGGAACCACGGAATCCGACAGTTTACATTCGTTCGCCAATCTCAAAAGCCAGTTGCAAGAATTATTTTTCTTTTTTCACGTCGACAAAGGACAAACACACTGGCTTGCTGAGTGAGAGAGAAAATAGAAGCGAAAAAGGCTCTTTTGCCTTTCGTCCAACTCGAGCAGATATCGAACAATTTTTTTTTCCATTAAATAAGTGCGACACGTCGAAAAAAAATGACTTTCCTAGGTTTTTTTTCAAGTGCAACGACTTTTAAACGATGAATTAAAAAAAAGAAAAAAAAAGAACTGATATTTCACAGACGATAAATATCAACAGAAACATGAAAAATATTTTAATGACACCGGAATATCGCAGAGAAACCGAGGAGATAATTAATATCCTCACGAACGAATTAACGTCCCACCCGCGCATTCTTCGGAGGCATTGTAACGGCATTATTATTATTATTATTATTATTATTGTTGTTGTTATTATTATACCTATATTATAATACCTAAGAGGCATTGTTCTTAACTGCAGCGCGAGAAGGGAAAGGCACGTGCTGGAACACGCGAGCAATTCTACTCTACTACGAATATCAACAGAGAGACTCGTCAGACTTCTGTTTGGCATTCACCATACTGACGTTTATCAGCAGCGCCAGCAGGTGAAACACAATCACGATTTGTTTTTTTTTTTTTTTTGGTATGTTGAGACTATTTCTTTGCTGTTACTTTTTTGTATCAATATTTAACGAGGTTGGTGAAACTAGAAAAATGTTGCATCGTTTTTTTTTTTTTAATTTTGAAATTGTTAAAATGAAATATAAATGTAAATATGTGTATTCTGAAATGATTTTTGCTCTGGAATTGTCGTTTCGATGAATTTGTATCTCTACGATTAATTTGATCGTTTAAAAAAAAAGGGTTACTGTAAAAAATTATTTTGTTGTGTATTTTTTTATTTTTTATTATTAATTGTCAGTTTATTAAATTTACAATAAATTTCAGTAACGTTAATTTTCAACGAAATGTTGAAATTAAAAATAATAAGTTTGGAGTTTAATTTAATATAAAAAATTGTCGAATTTTTTAATTGTTTATCAAGAAATAATTTTATCGAAAAAAAAAAGATTTTGATAATTCCGTTGAAATTGGAAATTGCAGAAAAATATTTTGAGGATCCAAAAGCAATAAAAAAATGTAAAAAAATAATTAACGTCATAGAGGCGTCTCCCCGCTTAGGAAGTTATTTATGTGCTGTCGATTCTCGCTTGAATGACGATTCCGGCTGATTGCGTAAGATCCTTCGCTATTCAGCCGGCTGACATCATTCCAAGGCTCGCCAACCGATCACGACTTCTCCCGGGTCGTCTCTCTTATATTTGCGTGTATATTATACAGCATCGCCCGATCGCTATGTAGTCTTTGGAGGCTCTATGCTCGACTAAGGCCGGTCGACCTTGCAATGCCACGTTGCTGCACGCTTGTTTGTCTCTCTGTCTGTCTGTCTGTCTGTCTGTTTTTTTTTGCATTTTTCACACTCTCGTTCAATCTCGATTTGTCTGCTCAGATAAAATTTACGAAAATTAGTAAAATGTCGATTTATTAATTTAAGAAAATTAAAAATCTGTCGATTTATTAATTTAAGAAAATTAGAAGGCTGTCGATTTATTAATTTAAGAAAATTAGGAAACTGTCGATTTATTAATTTAAAAAAATTAAAAATCTGTCGATTTATTAATTTAAGAAAATTAAAAATCTGTCGATTTATTAATTTAAGAAAATTAAAAATCTGTCGATTTATTAATTTAAGAAAAATTAGAAAACTGTCGATTTATTAATTTAAGAAAATTAAAAATCTGTCGATTTATTAATTTAAGAAAATTAAAAATCTGTCGATTTATTAATTTAAGAAAATTAGGAAACTGTCGATTTATTAACTTACGAAAATTAGGAAACTTGTCCTCTGAGTTATTTAATAACATTATAAACCATTATTTATAAAAAAAATACTTTAAACAGAAATAATTCTGGTAAATCAGAAGTGACACAATAATTGTGTAAAAATTATGCAAATTCTACTGTCAATTTCCAGTTTTACAGAAGAATTACATAAATAATGTATTTTCATTTTTACACCAATGTTGCATAATTTTTTTTTGTGTTACTTCCAATTTAACAAACACACAAATTTAAAAAAAAAATCCAAATAAAAACCTCAATATTATGAAGCAATTTTCGCTATTTTGTAACTCTGCTATTAATTTTTCTAATAAAAAAATATTCTGTACAATAAAAAAAAAAGTGTAAAATCCTTCTTTTCGAAAAAAGAAAAAAAGAAAAAGAAAATGATTCCGTTTGGAAAAAAAAATCGTTTGTTAATTCAACAAAAAAAAATCCTAATTATTTTACGATCTTTCGTAATTAAGTTAGTGTCTCTCGCATTTCGGATTTTCGTTCAATCTCGATTTGTCTGTTCCACACAACGCCCGGAAATTTACAAAAGTAGAGGTAGTGACTGTCGATAACTTGTCTGCACAGAGCTATTAGTAACATCGTAAACTATTAGTAACGTCATCATTATTCCTTATTGTCATGGGGGGAATAAAACCAAGCCCAACTTAGCTATGGGAAAATTTTCTCAACGATAAAGCGAACGCGGTCGCTGTGGGAAGAACGAAAAAAAAAAAAAAAAAAAAAAAAAAAATAGAAGAGGAAAAAAAAAACATCATTGTGGAGGAGAATGGCCTCGGTCTTCCGGAGTACGACAAAACTTTTGCAAAATCTATTCACTTCAGAGGGAGGGGGGAGAGAGAGAGAGAGCTAAGTGCGATGTCGTTCGCCTCGCTTCGTAAAACTTTTTAGCTAGCTACGTGGAGCAAAGGTGGAGAAGGGTGTGGGGGAGGGGGGGGGGGTGCTCGCAACTTTCATCGGTAAATTATAATCCGCCCCTTTTTCAGAGCGTACAACGAAGCTGAAGGGATCTATATATGGACTTCGATTTAAATTTAAAATCGTCGTCGTATATTTATATATATGGGGCGTTCCAAGTCAATTCACGTGGTCATCGGCCTGATCCTCTCGGATTCAATTGACAAATTTTTTTTTGGTATATTTCGATTAAAAAAAAAAGAGGAAATTTTTTTCAGATTTTTATCACTTGTTTAAGCCTATAAAATAATTTTTTTTCCATAATTTTTGAGTAAAAATAAATTTCGAGCAGTTTTAAAAATCGGAATTTTTTTTTTCATAAAATCTAGGATTGAGAATAAGTATATCCATCGTAGTTCCAGAGTGGGCAGAGAATAATTTATATATATTTTTTTATTTTAAGAAAAAAAAAATTTTTCTAATTTTTGTTTTTTAATTTTGTTTTAATTATTGGGCGATTTTTCAGCGTTTTACTCTCAACATATAGGAAATTTTTTTTCTTCTTAAATTAAAAAAAAATTAAAATTACTCTCGACCCACTCTCGAACTACGATGGAAATACTTGTTTTTAGTTCTAGATTATATGAAAAAAATTTCCGAATTTTAAACATTTTTTTTTTTAAACACTGACACGATTGACATTCTTTAAATCATTGCTAATTTTTTGCCCATATTTAGCAAAATTATTTACCAATCAATTTCAATTTTTTTTTGTAAAATCTTGGAACCTTTTTTATACATTACTCAGTATACATTTTTTTTTTTGCAAAAAAAAAATTGTAGCCATCCAGCTGTTTTACTCAACATTACATTTTTAATTTCTCGGGATGATATCGGAGCTTTGGTTTCGCGCAAGAATGCTAACCAGTGCGTAACGCACTATGAAGGGAGGTGAGGTGTGAATGGAAGAGGACTTTGTCAGTCGCTATATAGCGTTATTTATTGGCCGGTGAGAACTGGCGTTGCATATATACTCTCAGGCCCGGTGAGTTACGTAAAGCGAAAAGAACGAGGATATAAGCGACGGGAATCGTGACGACGTCATATCGTCATCGGCAGCATGGCGAACCAGGTCCAATATGTAAACGCATCGGCAGCAAGCGCACTTTATATCCGACACATTCCTTCGTATCTTTTTTTTTATTCTCGCTCTTACACACACACAATTTATTTATTTCTTAATCGCATGACCGCTGGCCTCGGTTACACTCTTACGATTTTGAGCCTCCTTTCTCAATATATATATATAAATATATGGGGCATTCCAAGTCAAGTCACTTGGTCATCGGCCTGACCCTCTCGGATTCAGTTGACGATTTTTTTTTGGCATATTTTGGTCCAAAAAAAAATAGGATATTTTTTCTCAGATTTTTATCACCTGTTTTTATCCTATAAAATAATTTTTTTTTTTCAAAATTTTTGAGTAAAAAATTGATTTCGAGCAGGTTTAAAATTCTGAAATTTCTTCCGGTAAAATCGAGGACTAATAATAATAATAATAATAATAATAAAAATCCGATAAAATTTCGAAATTTTGAAAATTAAAAATTTTGTTCATGGTTTTTTGTAGAAAAAAAAGGAAAACAAAAATTTCCATTATTTTGAGTAAAATGCTGAAAATTCGGTGAATAAATTAAATAAAATTGAATAAAAAAAGCCATTTCAATTAGAACAAAAATTAGGAAAAAAAATTTGTTGAAATTTAAAAAAATATAAATTATTCTCGGGCCAAAATATGAAGCTAGAAAAAATTTTCTTCCAAGAAACTTGACTTGGAATGCCCCGTATACGTATATTGTTCGCTTTATAAATGACAAAGAAAAAAAAAGAGAGCTAAGGATACAAGTGGCATGGGAAAGGAAAAGGAAAGGAACATAAGGAGTATACGAGCGATACCCGAGCGATACAAGAATCGATACTAGGTGAGGATATCGAATAGCTCTCTCGGAGTCGCTCGAGCAAGCTCTTGGGATTATTGCTGCCACTGCGGCTAACGTTCCTTCGTTCTCACGATTCGGACCTTGACAGCTATTTCTTTTTTTCTGCTACAAATTTTTTTTTTTTTAATATTACATCAGTACTAAAATTAATTGTACAAAGAATTTTGTATTCACTCATTTTTTTGTGAATTTACTCCATATTTAGTTTCACAAATAATTTAATATAATTTTTTATTAGAATAAAAAAAAAATTATTTATATTATGGCTTTCTTTGATTTTCTTCTAATTTTCTTTTTTAATGAATTTTTTGTGGAAAATCCTTTTTTATCATAATTTTAATAAATACTTAAATAATTGAGAATCAATATTTTTTTTACAATATCCTAGCAGATTATTATTATTATTAATTTTTTTTTGAATCCATAAAAAAAAATTCACACAATTCGCAAAATTCGTTTCTTTTTTTTAGAATAAAAAAAAAAATTATTTGGGGATTCATAAAAAAAAAAACACAAAAACAAAAATTATGAATTCTTTACTTCGACTTTCTTCTAACTTTTTTTTTTAATGAATTTTTTGTGGAAAATCCTTTTTTATCATAATTTTAATAAATACTTAACATAAATAATTGAGAATCAATATTTTTTTTACGATATCTCAGCATATTGTTTAAAAAAATAAAATAAAAACATTTTATTTAATAATAATAAAATCAAGGTAAAAAATTTTTTTTTTAATCCATAAAAAAAATTACACAAATATGCCTCAATAAAATAAATATTAAAAAAATAAATATTTAAGCGTACTGCAACTTACATAATTTATGTAAATTGTATTCAGACGAAGGAAATGCTAGTACCACAAAAATCGTTTCTTTTTTTTTTTTTTTCGTTGTTTATACACACAAGAATTGAAGCTAGAGGGGGTAATTGATAAATTATGCAAATGGCTGTTGGGGATTGCACGACTCTTCTCGCTTTTGACGACAGTGAAACAGATAAATAAGCGCTCGAACCTGATGAATTATTAATCGTTGAAAACTCTAGCAGAACGCTTTCGTATATAATAAAAACAACAAGAAGGATATAGTACAGTTTCTAGCGTTTCCCGAGACGTTTCGAATCGCGTGGTCGGAACCAACGAATATGGCGATGGATCGCGAGAGATCTATACGTGTGGCCCTCCACAATTTATGCCTAAGGAAATTCTTATGGAAAGAGGCCTCGGATTTCTTTTATGTTTTGCGTAGGCGGATTACTCATACAAGATGACATTACACGTCCTGTCTGACGGACAAAAAAAAAATTCCTCTAACGCTTTTACGTCCACGTATCATTGTGATATCTCTGTGACCTTAAAACTCACGGAATTTAAAATGCACTTTAATTTGACATTTAAATAATTTTAAATTCAAATTGATGAAAAAAAAAATTAAAATAATATTTTCTAAAAAAAAAAAAGAAAATGAAAAATTGTTACCATTGTGATATCTCTGTGATCTTAAAACTCAGGGAATTTAAAATGCTCTTTAATTTGACATTTAAATAATTTTTAATTCAAATTGATGAAAAAAAAATTAAAATAATATTTTCTAAAAAAAAATGAAAAATTGTTATCATTGTTATATCTCTGTGACCTTAAAACAGACGGAATTTAAAATGCTCTTTAATTTGACATTTAAATAATTTTTAATTCAAATTGATGAAAAAAAAAATTAAAATAATATTTTCTAAAAAAAAAAAAAGAAAATGAAAAATTGTTATTGTGATATTTTTGTGACCTTAAAATTCAGGGAATTTAAAATGCTCTTTAATTTGACATTTAAATAATTTTAAATTCAAATTGATGAAAAAAAAATATATATATATATTTTCTAAAAAAAAAAAAGAAAATGAAAAATTGTTATTGTGATATCTTTGTGACCTTAAAACTCAGGGAATTTAAAATGCTCTTTAATTTGACATTTAAATAATTTTAAATTTAAATTCATGAAAAAAAAAAATAAAAATAATATTTTCTAAAAAAAAAGAAAATAAAAAATTGTTATCATTGTGATATCTCTGTGACCTTAAAAATCACGGAATTTAAAATGCTCTTTAATTTGACATTTAAATAATTTTTAATTCAAATTGATGAAAAAAAAAATAAAAATATTTTCTAAAAAACAAAAAAATGAAAAATTGTTAATCTACAAAAATAATGAAATAATTTTTTTGAACGTATATTTTATTTTGGAATAAGTGAAATAAGTAATTTCATACTCAAATTTTTCTAGCTGATGCTCATGGAAGTTTCGATTTTTTCTCATTTTTGTCTGCTTTTTGTTGTTGAAAAAAGGCTAAAAAAAATATTTATTTATTTATTTTTGAAAAATAAAAAGTTTTTCAGAATTTTTCCGGATTTTCAAAATGTTGTGTATCTATTGTTAATGTGCTTCTACTTCAGATTGTATTTTCATGCGTTTGTTTTTAAAAATCCTGTTTTGCATCCCTTTAATAGAATTTTCAGTGGAATATAGAATCGAAAATTGGTAGAATTATTGATATTTCTTTTTCCGCTTTTGCGTGTGCTCGACAGTTTTGATTAAAGTATCAATCTGCGATAGGAAAATGCGTATCGCGCCGGAAATTGCGAAATGCAAGATTTAAAAGCATACACAGAAAGATCGGAAATGTAAAGATGGAATCGCAGCATCAAAAGATGCGATTTAATATTTTTTTTTTTAATGACAATAAATTTGTAAAATATGATACCAATTTTTTTTTTATAATAAAACCAAAAAAAAATTATGAAAAATTTTTTCTTCAAGTTCCAAGATTTTACATTAATTCTTAATTTTAACTTTTCAAGAGACGAAAAATAATGAAAAAAGAAAACTGTCCAAATTTCGACATTGAAATTTTTTAAATTATTCAATTAAAAAACAAAAAAAAGTGCTCTTTTAGCGAACATCTTTTTTTTTTCAAATAAAAAAATTGGACATTCATTTTCAACAACTTTAAAAATTATGAAAAAATAACGATCAATCGCAAAAATTGTTTGAAAACTTTCAACACTTTCCTGAGTTTCACATTAATACACATTTACATCGAAATGAAAAAATTAAATTGCATCCACAATATTTGAAGTTTCCGAAAGAAAAAAAAAAAAAAAAAAACAACCTCCACGAGCTTTCTTTTATTCCCACAAGTCCCTGCAGTAGTGCAAAGGGCATAAGTTACCAGGGACAAATATAGATCGTCCAGGACCTGCTGTGTGGGAACGAGAAAACGGTAACGACGACGACGACGACGACGACGACTAAGTTGGCGCAAAAGCGTCGAGAAATTAAGTCGCGGCTTTGGCGGCGCTCGTAAATTACTAAAATTATAAGGGGGCGTACAAGCGTGCGAGACTCTCCTCGTAGAGTCTCCAGCGATGTGCTCCTGCACCACCGGTAGACTCAGTCGCACACGAGTATATACTCTCTCGTTTAAGGTTCTGGGCTTGGTGTGTTATATGCGCTGATGGTTGATGCAGAGGAGAACTCCTTCGGTTCGCTATGCCTCGCTTCAACCGAGAGTGGAGAACTCGCACGCGCGAATTTACTGACTTCATGCTCGCGAAGCTCTGCTACCTTTTTTTTTTTTTTTTTTTTTTTTTTTCTTTTTTTTTTGCTGTGTGTACAGAGAGAGACCACCTCTTTTTTTTTTCTTGTCGCCGGCATCGCGCACGAGTGCCATATTAATTTAAAAAATACAGGTTCTCGGCGTGGTCACCCTCTTGGCATTCCACGTGAAAAGTTCAATCTCCGCTAAAACGGACTTTTGGAATTCACCCGGAAATACAATGGCTGGGATTTTGCCACGCCGAGAGTCTTGTATTAATACTATCTGGACCACTTATCAGCCCTTCGAGAATTCAATTTGCACTCACGATATGCGAGCTGCATTTATCAGGCCACTCTTTTTATCCTGAGGGCGGTATTAACCCTTTTCTCAATGTTGATCTTAAAATAAAAAAAATAAATAAATTGTACGAGAGAGTAAAAAAAGAAAGGAAATGTGGGATTCTGAGAGAATTTTGAACACTTTTTGATGATTTGGAAATCTTGCTAAAAATTAGGCGAGAAAGATTGTGCAATGACTGATTTTGCGGAGTGATAATATCAAAATGTTATTAACAAATTAAAGAAAAATTCATTGTTCAACAAATTGCTCGGTAACCCAAATTTTTTTTTTTATGAAAATGATTCGTTGACTTTTCTGAATACGTATGAATTTTTTCAGGATTTTGTCTTATTTTTTTAAATTACTTTTTTTTTAATATAAAATGAACGGTGAAATCAACAATTTCAAAAAATTCGACAAAATTCGGAAAAATTCTAGAAATCTATTTTAAAAATTAGGCATATTGAAGGTTGTGCAAAGATTGATTTTGCGCAGTAATAATATCAAAATGTTATTAACAAATTAAAGAAAAATTCATTGTTCAACGAATTGCTCGGTAACCCAAATTTTTTTTTTTATGAAAATGATTCATTGACTTTTCTGAATACGTATGAATTTTTTCAGGATTTTGTCTTATTTTTTTTAATTACATTTTTTTAAATATAAATTGAACGTTGAAATCCGCAATTTCAAAAAATTCGACAAAATTCTGAAAAAATTCATGCATATTCAGAAAAGTTAACAAACCATTTTCATATAAAACAAAAATTTGAGTAATTTGTTGAGGAATTAATTAAAAAAATTAATTAGTTAAATTAATTTGGATGAAATTTGTATTAGAATTTTAATACAAATTTCTTGGCAACCGATTATTTTTCCCTGAAATTCGAATTTAAAATAAATATTTCAACTGCAAAATGCTAAATCCAGGATTTTAATTCTGTAATTCAATTTCCAGCAGCAATATAAGACTAAAAAAAATAAAAAAATAATTTTTAACCAGAGCAAATTAATCTAACAATACACAGCTAATTCACATCTACGCAATAATTAATTCTCCCTGTCCAATTATAAATCTAAACGGTAATTTCCCAAAGTGCATCTTGTCCGGCTCGTTAGCGATAAATATATTTTTATAAAAAAAAAAAAAAAAAAAAAAAAAAAATAGCCCCGCGGTGTCTTAATTGGAAAACGGTATTTTCGGGTCAGTGAATGTGCGAGAATTGCGGTTCTGAAAGTCGAGCAGCAATTTACAACATTTTTTTTATCGCTAACGTTATATTGGACGACTGCGGCTCGGTTCGCGTCGCTCTATACAGAGTCCGTTACACACATATATATATATATATATATATATATAATACAACAGCACGTATATGAACGCAACATAAAATTCCGCTTGCCAGATTTTAGTATCACTAGAAGAGGAATTATTCGTCAAGTCGTCGCACATCATCGTGGCGTGACGACATGTAGAAGAGTTCATAGCTGCATGCAGCCTGCATATCAGGTGCAGTGTTGCGGCAGCGATAGAGGGAGAAAGCTGCCGCACTCGAAAATTCGTACAAACATCCAGATTGAAGGCTTTGCATTATATTTAAATGAAACGAAACTGAAAAATTAAAATACACATTTTGTTGTTGTACTTTTGTTTGTGAAACTAAAAATTAAATCTTTATTTTTTCTTTAATTCATTCGAGAAAAAAGAAATGTTGCATTTAAGTGAATAAAAAGATTTGTTTTTTAAGTTCAAATATTTTACGTTGGACTTTTTTTTTTAAATTATTTACGTCTTCGCGAAAGGTGAAAAATAATACAAAAATCAAAAATTTCATTTAACTCATCATTTTTTGCTTCATTTTATGAAACGAAAAATTGAATTACTTCTTTTTCAATAAACATTTTAAAAATGTATAAAAATTTCACGTTTTTTTTTCTTTTTTTTTTGCGACTTTGCGAAAACTCAATAATTCAAATATCAAAACTGCAAAGTTCCACATTTCGAGCTTCACATTACTTGCATAAAAAATTTGAAAATTTTAAATAAATAAAAAAACATTAAATTACCTTCATAATTTTTTTAATGTACTTTAACTCGTTAAACTAACTATTAGAAATAAACGTAATTCGTAAAGTCATCGCACATCCTCGTGAAGCGCAGTGGCGTGTCGACGTGCAACCAGAGTCCATAGCTGCATGCAGTTTGCAGGTGCAATGTGACGGCAACGATAGAGAGAGAGAGAGAGAAAGAGAGAAAAAGAGAGAAAGAGAGAGAGAGAGAGAGCTGCAACACTCGGAAATTCGCTCGTCGTTGCACCGAGCGGCACCAGCGGCAAAATGTGGGTCACTCTCGTGCGTGCGGCTTGCATCACGACCGGAGGGTGGGGGGGAGGGGAGGGGGGGGGGGGTTAAATGTGAGAAGTGGGGGGAGGCCGTGGCGAATCTTGTTCGCGCGAGCATGGCCAAGTTTCTTTTCCTCATTCTTGTTTTTTTTTTTTCATTTTTTTTTTTTTTTTTTTTTTTTTTTCTCTGTTTTGTACCCTCCACGTTTGTACACGAGAGAGACCAGAAAGTCACGACAGCAGCAGTAGTAGTAGCAGCGCAATAGTTTATAGCGTTGGTTTAATTTAGAGCCAGGACTGCAGAGGTATGAAATGATGAGTGCGTCGAGAGAGGCGCTTGTTGTATTTGCGCGCATAGTGCACGCAGCCGAAGTACGTATATGGGGGATTTCATGCCAATTCGAGCAAAGTCCGACCCTCGAACTCTCGGATTTGATCCACGACCTTTTTTTTTTTTTTTTTTTATATAATACCTTCGACTTTGACAGGCAATCGGAAATTTTATGAATTAAAAAAAAAATTATTTGACATAATTAATTATTATATATTATAATAATAATTATTATTTAAAATCAATGTATCGATCGACGTCATTTAAAAATGTGAAAAAATGTGAAAAAGTTTTGCATCAATATTTTTAAGCTTAGATCGCTTTTTTTTTTAATTAAAAAATAAATTAATTAATTAATGTCTAAGTCAGGATTTTAGAGAATTTTTTCAGATTTTTTTTGTGTCATCATTTTTATTTAATATAAAATATAAAATATTGAAATCTCAAACAGAATTTTTAAGAATTTTTTTTCAAATCTTTTAATGACGTCCTACGATTTGTTGGTTTTGAATAATAATAATAATGAAATGTTAAAAAAAAAAATCTAGTGTGAATTCCGCCTCTTAAAGTTGGAGCGTAAAAAAAAAGTGCGTCAAATCCGAGAGGTCGAGGGTCAGACCCGGGTCGAATCGATGTGGGATGGCCCATATATATATGGTGCTGCGAACCACCATATGTATAACACGTACATCGTCGACGCTAATTGCTGTTAATTAGCTCGTTAATTTCAACCAGGCGTTATAGCTTGTTGTACTATGTTGGGCTTTTGTATTCTATAAAAAAAAAAAAAAAAAAAATGTGGGTATGAGCGTAAATATCCTGATTGTGCAACTTGGTCCACGATACCCCACAAATCTCGCATTAAATATACAAGCTGATAGCGGTAATTTTGATAACGTTTTTTTAAGCGATCATTAATTGTGACTTTTATCCGAATTTTTGTCAAGCCATTTTTTTATTATATGTTTTGTATTATTTATTACACGTAGAGGTAAAAAATAATTTGCTATAATACGAAAAATTGACGTAATTTAAATTTATTTAAATTTAATTTTTTGAGAAATTTTTGTTTTTCCCTTAAATAATTGTTTTACTATTTGATTTGTTAGATTAAAAAAAAAATAAAAATAAAACAAATTTAAGACTTCAATAAAAAAAATAAAATCAACTTAACTGCGAATAAACAGAATTTTTAGATGTACAAAATAATTGAAAGTGACTGAAATACTTGATATCGATTTTTGTGAATTATTTTTTTTTTTTTTTTTTTACGATTGTCGAGAAAGTGGTTTTCGTCATGACTGTGGGACAATAAATGTGGTAATCGTCAGAGCAACAAAAAATTTCTCATAAAATAGTGTATTTACCGGATGTAGTCACGACTGGACTCCGTAGTTAATGTCCAAACTTTAAAGATTCTTACGTCGCCTCGACGGATGGTAAGTTAGTGTTTTCGCTGCGCGTAAAACAGATTTCTGCAGTCGGTAATTCTTAACCGGCTGCCGGTAATGTAGAAAGGTCTTTTTTACCGACGTACGATACAAGACGATGAGCGTGAGTCGGTAAAACAGATGAGCGATGGTGAGTCACTACAGTCGGTAAAACAGAGAATTCTTGAGGAAGGAGAATTTGCAGAGAAAGCTCAGAAATAAAATCACATCGAATCGAAGAAAGTATATCGTAAGAAACGAATAATTTTTTTTCCTACAAGATTATTCTGTTGATTTATTTCCAACACTTAATTTTTTTGCTGAGCTCTGAATTTATTCTGATTTATTAATTTTCACGTGAATTAATAAAATAAACTAAATAGAAAATATGAGAAAAATTCTCGTTTGTCGTGTCGAATTATTCAATTTAACAATTTCATGTTATTTTCTCAATGGGATTAAAAAAACATAAGCAATGCAACGACATAAAATTACCAGAATTAAATATTTATAAAATGAATATAATAAATCCTGTCCCGGTTCGTATTATTAAATAATTAAATTAAAAGATTGATGTTTTTTTTTTTTTTCAAGGAGAATTTGTTAATTATTAGCTGGTGCATCCATTGACATTTATTACACTTTAATATTTTTTAAATTTAAATATTTACAATAAATATTTAAATTTAAAAAAAAAGGCCATTAATCCTCATTCCTACAATTACAAAAAAAATTCTATGAACAAAATGGAGCAAATTTCCCAAAGTAATCTTACAAAATTATCGCTATTGCATCCACAGAAAAATAGCACGAGTGTACTGTAAAAAAGAAGCTGAGAACGAGAGCCAACAAAATATGGTACAGCAGGAGGCAAAGATGCAAGAGGGTTGCTGGTTGGTCTCGCAAGTCACTAGTCCCGCAGTATTTTGTTGTGGGCGTTGGCGTCTCGCCCCCGCACGTAACATTGCCACTATATACAGTCAACACAGTATAGAGTATTGTGCATAGGTACGTGCTCAACGTCGTCGTCGTCTTGTGTCTCCCGGAGGACGCACCACTCGGAGTGGCACTCCCTCTCGAAAATAATCCACCTTGCTCGTGAAACGAGTCTGATGGTTACGAGAGAGGAAAGAGGAAAGAGTCCCTTCATGGAGTACCTATACAGATATATATATATATATATATGGGGCATTCCACCTGGGACTCTTGGACCTTCCGATAGGGTCCACAAATTTTTTTTACATGATTGACACAACTCTAAAAAACATTAATTAAAAAAAAAAAAATTTTAGATTTTTATCTACTTTTTAAAACAAGTATATCGAACTATAAGCTTTAAAAATCTGAAAAAATTCTGAAAAATCTTTTTTCGAAAATAAAATTTTTTGGTAACGGATTGTTTTTCTTGATTTAAGAAAAAAAAATTGCCATATTTTGAAACTTAAAAATTTCATAGCTCTGAATAGCACTAATTTTAAAAAATGTACAGATTTTTGTCGACGATTTTTTGAAACAAGTTATTGAACTACAAGTTTTAAAAATCTGAAAAAATTCTGAAAAATCTTTTTTCGAAAATAACGTTTTTTGGTAATCGATATTTTTTTCAATTTGGGAAAATAAAAATTGCCATATTTTGAAACTTTTAAGTTTCAATATTTTTACTTAATTTAAGAATTAATTAAAGTTTCGATATTTTTTTTTTAATTTAAGAAGAAAAAATTGTCATATTTTGAAGCTTAAAAATTTCGTAACACTAAAAAGCACTAATTATAAAAGAAAATTTCAAAAATCTGAAAAAATTCTGAAAAATCTTCATTCGAAAATAACAATTTTTAGTAACCGATTTTTTTCTAATTTACGAATTTTTGCCATATTTTGAAACTTAAAAATTCCAATGATGGTTTCTTGTAGTAAAAAAAAATAGAAAAACAAAAAAAGTCATTAAAAAAAAAAATCCCATACCTTGAGAGTAAAACGCTGAAAATTCGCCCGATAATTAAAATAAAATAGAAAAAAAGCTATTTCAATTAGAACAAAAATCGGAGAACATTTTTTTTCTTTCTTAAGATAAAAAAAAAACTCCTCAAACTACGATGGAAATACTTGTTTTTAGTCCCAGATTTTATGGGAAAAAAATGCTGAATTTTAAAACTGCTCGAAATTTATGTCTACTCAAAAATAATGGAAAAAAAATTATTTCATAGGGTAAAACAAGTGATAAAAATCTGAAAAAAAATATCCTCTTTTTTTGGACCGAAATATACATTAAAAAAAATTCGTCAACTGAATCCGAGCTCAGGCCACATGATCACGTCAATTGACTTGGAATGCCCCATATATATAACTGACTCTGTGACTTCCCACGTGTAGACTTGCTGTCTGCTACGAGTTGCAGACGATGTCTCTCCACTCGCACTATATATATATATATATATATATATATATATATATATATTTTGCCTGCACTAGTATATATATATATATATATATATATATATACGAGTGCAGGCAAAACAAGAATAAGAAGACACTTGTCTCTCGCAGCACGAGAATTAAGTAGAAACACAACATCAAGTATCAACAGACTCTCTCGGAGTCCGAGAGATCAGACACAAAGGAGGCCGGGGGTTCATTAGTCGAAAGATGCCGGCGTAGACCAAGAAGAAACGGACATTTGTTCGTCGGCGCAACTGCGAGGACTCTCCATGAGGTTCCTCTCATTCTCTCATTGCTGTCTGAATGATGCTGGTTGCGCGGTGCGAAACACAACCGTCTCATTCCTACAACACAGCTGGGGCATTAGAAGGTATCACTGCAAACTTGTAAGTCGTATATTAGTCGGAATATGCTCGTATATCTGCTCGAATGACTGTCAGTTATGCACAAACGTGTTTCCCTTGTATTTTAAACGCGGACACTCTGCGTGAAATGCTCGAGCGAAGATTTTCATTGTGAAAATTTAGGTCGACGCACCAGTCATGCGTACATTCAATTTTTTTTTTTTTTTTTTTTTTTTTTTTTTTATTTAAATAATTGAGTTGGATTGTTGACGATCCAAGTTAATTAAAAAAAAATCCAATCTGCGATTGGATTTTTTGGTTCAATTTATTTTTATGAGAAATTATGTTTGAAGCGTTCTGATAAAATAAAATTGACGTTTTATTTTGTAATTTTTGAAAAATTTGAGTGGATTAAATATTTAAGGAATATAGTACTTATAATTATTATTATTGATAATTGGAATATAATAAGAACATTCGATTTTTTTTTTTAATTGACTTGGATCGGTGATGATCCAATTAATTAAAAAAAAGGTAATTAAAAAAATTTTATATGTGATTGTATTGGGTGATTTATTTTTATGAGAAATTATATTTTTCGAGCATTCTGATAAAATAAAATTGATCTTTTAGTTTGTAGGTTTCGAAAAATTTTAATGAATCAAATATCTAAGGAAAATAATTATTTTTTTTTTTAAATGCCACTTTTTGTTTCACGATTTAGTAGGCTTTTGAATTTATTGAAATGTGACGAGTGTTGGAATTGAAATTTAATTTATTTCTTATTTATTATCGAATGAAAATATATTTCAATAAATTTGAAAATTGAAAAAACACATTTTTTTAATTTAATTTATTTCTTATTTATTATCGAATGAAAATATATTTCAATAATTTAAAAAATTTTTAAAACACATTTTTTAAATTTAATTTATTTCTTATTTATTATCGAATGAAAATATATTTCAATTTCTTTGCAATAATTCTTTTTTTCTTAATTGTAAAAAAAAAGACCATGAATAATTGAAGGATATTAATATTAAGAATAAATTTTTTTTTTTAACGACAACATAAATTTATATTATCATTTACAAAAAAAAAAAAATTCGTAGGTGTATTTCTATTTTTACACCTTTTTTATGAACTTCAAATTTATTTTGCTCATTGAAACAGTGCTAAAAATATCGTATGCTTCAATAAAATTTATTTAAGGTGCTAAAATTTGCTATATATATATATATATATATATATTTCAATTGGTGTGTCAATAACTGGTACATCTACTTTATAATGTCAACAGGGAGGCGAAAAACTGGGGCAAGTGGAAGGAGCAAGCTCGATAAACGAGCGATCGGGTGATCGAAAGCGTTCCTTCGGGAATCGAGGTCGACGGAAGTTAATTTAAAGGTAGCGGCAGAGGTGGGAGGTGTCTGTTTCCGGATGCGGACATCGGATCTGCGCGTCTCTGAAGGACTATATTTTAGCCGGAAACCAAGAGCAATGTATATATAAATCCTCTTGCACCAGATTATTTCTATTGTCCGATTAATCACATAAAATCACGTCTCTCCAATCTCCACTAGACAAAAGTCAATATTAGAAAAACAAATTAGTCTGGAGGTAATTCTTTTTTTATGGACAAATTAAATCCAATCACTTTTCAATTTTATTTTATTTACAAAGAAAATTAAATAGATGTGTAATAAATAAATAAATATTTTTTGATAATTCTATCTTTGCAATTACAATTCAACAAAAAGACTTGAAATAAATGAAAAAAAAAATTGATTTGAATTATTATTCGAAAATAGAATTTTACACATTTTTAAAGATGATTAATAAATTTTTCTTCAACACAAAAAAAAATATTTTAAAAAATATATTTTTAAAAATTTTATGTTTTGTAATTATTAATCTATAAAAAAAAACGTTTTAAAATAAACGAAAAATAATGTTAGCATGTCAGATAAAATCACGTCTCTTCAATCTCTATTAGACAAAAGTGAATATTAGAAAAACAAATTACTCTCGAGGTAATTTTTTTTTTGTAGACAAATTAAATCCAATCACTTTTCAATTTTATTTTATTTACAAAGAAAATTAAATAGATGCGTAATAAATAAATAAATATTTTTTGACAATTCTATCTTTGCAATTACAATTCAACAAAGACTTCAAATAAATGAAAAAAAAAATGAATTTTAATAATTATTCGAAAATAGAATTTTACACATTTTTAAAGATGATTAATACATTTTTCTTCACCACAAAGAAAATATTTTAATAAATATAATTAAATTTTTAAAATCTTTTGTAATTATTAATCTATAAAAAAAACGTCCTAAAATAAATGAAAAATAATGTTAGTACCTCATTAAAGTGACATTATTGCATAAGTAATTTTTAAATTCATGTTGCGATAAAAAAAAAGGCAATGATTAAATTGTCAAGGGTTGAAGATAGCAGCGGAGTCGTCGAATAGGGTCAGAAAATTCATAATCTATTTTCTTGGCCGAGCGAGGCTCTTCCGTTCATGGCTATGGGTCATAGATAATGCATAACGCGAAAGAGCGTCAAACAGACGAGGTTAAAACAGCAAAGGAGAGCACGAAGCATCGAGAGAAGTCTGTCAGTCAGGCCATCGTCGGGACGTCAACCCTGGTTTCTATCGATCGGCAGGGTGGCGGCTGTCCGTTAGACACGCGCTTTACCAATTATGACAAACTACGTAATAATTTTGGTTACGTGAATCGCTACTCGTTAAAAAAAAGGCAAAAAAGACCTACTGACATCTGCAACCACAGGGGCTTAATTAGTAAATTAAATAAATAATTAAATAAACAGGACGAACGAACGAGTTGATCTTTGAGTTCCCTGATAATTTACAAATTTTTGTCAAATTAGAGAAATTATTTTAACCATTAGTGACAAATTTTTTTTTTTACAAAAAAATAAATTGTGAACGTAAAATTGATCACTTTTTTTTTTTACAAAAAAATAAATTGTGAAAGAAAAATTGGACACTTTTTTTTTTTACAGAAAAATAAATTGTCAAAGAAAAATTGGTCACTTTTTTTTACAAAAAAATAAATTGTGAAAGAAAAATTGGTCACTTTTTTTTTTACAAAAAAATTAATTGTGAATGAAAAATTGGTCTTTTTTTTTTTACAAAAAAATTAATTGTGAAAGAAAAATTTGTCTTTTTTTTTTTACAAAAATATAAATTTTGAAAGAAAAATTGGTTACTTTTTTCTTTTTTTTTGATAAATTAATTTTGTACTTTTTTGCAAAAGGAGAAATTTACAAAATCAAATTTTGTAATTTTACAACTAGACTCGTATTTTTTTTTATGTTTGTATTTTAACATCGATTTAGTCGCAATTACCAAAAAAGTTAATGATTAAAAAAAAAACAAAAATCGATAAAAACATATCGATTGAAATTTAATTTTTGACTTGTATAGAACATACGACGCATTTATTTATATTTTTTTAAATATTCTAGTCAATGTCTTTAATAATCAATAAATCCAAGAACGTAATTTTTCGATTTTTACGTTTACTGAAAATAAGGACTCTTTTCCCCAATTTTCAAATTTATTAATATATATTTTTCTGAATACTACATTTGTTTTCTAAACATTTAAAAAAAAATTGTAATTCTCTGAAATCAGCTAATTTTTTTAATTTCGTAATTTCCTCTCTCAATTAAATTTGCAAATTAATTCCCAAAAAAAATACTAAGCAAAATTTTGCAATTTCAATTTACAAACTCGACCTTAGGGTGATGTAAAAACAAGACCTTTGTCGATTATCGATTTTCAGCAGGTGTAAAAAGGCTGCAGGTGGGAACAAGCCATCGAGCAAACTCATAGTTTGTGCTTATCGTTCGCCTATGATCTAAAATAGACGAAAAAAAAGAAGAAAAAAAAAAAAACGCGCTAGTTATCGTGGGAGTCGGTGGTAAATTTACTAGGAAGCCGGTACGACGCACGTGCGCAACTGCAAGGGCTCGATCGATCGTCCTAATGCGTTCCGAGGACACACACCGCAGGCAGACTGTACACCTCTGCCTTTCTTCCCTTTCCCTTAATATCATTTTCCTGAATCCTGCTTTTTTTTTTTTTTTTTTTTTTTATTCAGAGAAAATAACGATTATTAAATTGGGAAGAGGAGGGGGGGGGGGGGGGGTTATTAATTGTAGGGAGAATATATATATATATACTGACGCGACTGAATCGTCGTTTTCGCGGTATCGGATTAGTCATTGCATGAGAAATAACAGAAGGAGAATCGCTCGAGCGACGATCGACACACTCTGGTGTTTTCTTGGGCGCGTGTTTCTGTCTTCCGCCTCGCCGGATGAGCGCAGTATAGTTTCCGTGGTGCGGTGGGCAACCGCAAAAGTGCATAAGCACAGGTATGCCACCAAGATATGCGGCGATATGTATACGCCGGATACTTATTCCCAAGCGACTTGCAGTCTATAGGATACCCAAAGGAGAGTCGTGTCTCCACAACACGTGACAATCTTAGAATGCTTGTGCATTTAAAAAAATATTGCAGAGGTTGCCAAAAATGTATGTCATTAGAAAGAAAAAGGTTTTTTTCATTTAGAAATTGAAGAAACACTTTTTTTTTATTTGAAAATTGAAAAGACATTTTTTTAATTTGAGAATTGAAAAAACATTTTTTTTATTTGAAAATTGAAGAAACATATTTTTAAAATTTAAAAATTAAAAAAACACATTTTTTTAATTTAAAAATTGAAAAAACACATTTTTTTTATTTAAAAATTCAAAAAACACATTTTTTAAATGTAAAAATTGAAAACACACATTTTAAAAATTTAAAAAACACATTTTTTTAATTTGAGAATTGAAGAAACACATTTTTAAAATTTAAAAATTAAAAAAACACATTTTTTTTATTTAAAAATTTAAAAAACACATTTTTTTATTTAAAAATTGAAAAAACACATTTTTTAAATGTAAAAATTGAAAAAACACATTTTTAAAATTTAAAAATTTAAAAAAGACATTTTTTTAATTTGAGAATTGAAGAAACACATTTTTTTTATATGAAAATTGAAAAAATACATTTTTTAAATTTAAAATTTGAAAAAACACATTTTTTAAATTTAAAATTTGAAAAAACACATTTTTAAAATTTGAAAATTGAAAAAACACATTTTTAAAATTTTAAAATTGAAAAAACATATTTTTTTAATTTTTAAAATAAAAGAAAAATAATTAATATTGACGATTTAATTTTTTTTTAAATAAAATTGATGTGAAATAAAATACAAATCCAATGATTTAAAGATGATATGTTTCTACCAGAATGCTTCGGTTATGCAAAACTTATTGTACGGCAAGATTTGCATGTAAGCATTACATAATTTAATATGAATCAAAGAAAATCGCGCTATTAATAGATATATGGCATGATGACGTGAAAATATTTCACGTCTGTATAATTTTTTAAAAATACTGCGTCGTTCATGTTTAAATTTCCTTACATCGTGCTTAATTTAGAAAATTTTGAAAATTCTCGATGTAGCTTCGTTAATTAAAAAAGATATTTAAAAAACGAGAAATCAACTACATGGAATACAAAATTTTTGTTTTGGTTTTTTGATTTATTTTGAATGAGTCGGGAATTTATTGCCAAAGTAAAAAAAAAAAAAAAAACAAGCTCAGAAAATTAAACAAATTTTTTCAATTAAAAGAAAAGGTTGTAATTTTCTAGTCTCAAAAAAAGTCCAATATATTTTTTTTACAATAAATCATTTGTTCACATTGTTTTTTTTTTTTTTTTTTTTTACTAAACGATAAAATTTAAATTTGCTATTCCATTTGAATTCGATAATAAATTAGTAATTTAAATAACTTTAGTTGGGCTGCCGAAGTATTTTTACCGCAGTAACTTGATTGTCAACATATGCAGAGTGTTTTAAATAAAAAAAATGTTAAACGACACTTTTAAATTAAGCCTCTGACGGAATAACTCCTCTTTTCTCGTCCGCGTGAAGTTAAACTCCGTGCGACAGTACCCAAAAATCCCAGGAGTCGTCTTTCCACTCGAGAAACATGTTAGGCACTATGCTCTCCTCGTGGTGCTAAACAGGTGGGGCAAAGTATCGCGTGTCGTCGCACTTGAGTTAATCATCAGCGTAGCCTAACATGGAAACCCTACCCCTCGGAGCTCTGCAAGCGTGAGGGGACAATTTCTCATCCGCACGAGGTGCGATTTACAACTGACACATATTTTCATGTCCCCCTGGACTTTTGATGTACCAGAAAAGAAAAATTATTTTTTTTAAATTCCACTTTTCAGCGAAATCACTGAAAGTGTACAAAAAAAAATAGTTTCCAGTTTTGAGGGAAATGACAGAAAGTGTGAAAAAAAAAAAAAATTCTTTTCCACTTTTCAAGGAAATGAGAAAAAGTGTGAAAAAAAAATAAATTATTTTCCACTTTTCAAGTAAATGAGAAAAAGTGTGAAAAAAAAATTAATTATTTTCCACTTTTCAAGGAAATGAGAGAAAGTGTGAAAAAAAAATTATTAAAAATAATTTCGCTTTTGAGGAAAATCATTGAAAGTGTGAAAAAGAAATTATTTACAAGAATTCCACTTTTGAGGGAAATGACAGAAAGTGTGAAAAAAAGAAATGAATTTCCACTTTTGAGGTAAATGACAGAAAGTGTGAAAATGAAAAAAAAAAAAATGTCCACTTTTGAGGGAAATGAGAGAGTGTGAAAAAAAAATATTTAAAAAAAATCCACTTTTGAGGAAAATCACTAAAAGTGTGAAAAAAAATGGTCGAAGGAATGTGCGATAGGAAACGTAGCTGATTTGCTAGACACTGATATAGTGAGTCATAAGATAACGATTGCACGAGAATCATATTTCCTTTATGTAAAAAAAAAAAAAAAAAAAAAAAAAAAAAAAAGTGAACCAGTGACGAGAGAATAATATAATCGATATTGCGTTGAGGTAGCGAGGCGTTCGTGGAAAAGCCATAAAGTTCCGGTCAGCGACTCGGAGCAACAACAATAACTGCGTTCGGTTCTAGTGAAAATTACTGCCAACTGTGGGCAGCAGCCTCTCGTCAAGGAAAATTGAACTATCGTAACGATAGGTAGAAAGCGAGTACACGAAATTACACGAAAAAAAAAAAAAAAAAAACGTTAAATGAGCATAATGCGGCTGCAAGATATTTGTGCGTATTAAATTGACCGATAAAACTATAGGAATTCTTTTCTTTTTTTTATACACAAAAGATTCCATGAAATATTTTTATGTATCAGCGATTAAAACCTGACAATTTTTCTTTTTTTTTAAGATTCATGAAATATTAAATATATTGAGAGCTAAAAAAAATAATATTCTGTATGTGATTTTTTTTTTCAGCCAACTGATAATATAATTAAGAGTCTATCGATTGAGAACTGAATTGAAAAAAAAATCATGACTCATTTACGAAGGAATTTGATTGCCAAATTAATTCTGACAGTGAGATAAAAATTCTTTATTTCAGTTCTAAATTTAATAGACTTTTAATCATATTTAGCAGTTGGCTAAAAAAATATACAAAGAATTTTTTTGTAAAAATTATACAAAATATAAAAAAGGAGCACATATTTTTGTGTAAAAATGACAGAAAATATTTCATAAAATACAAAATTCTCAATATACTATTTTTTTACTGCAAGTTCTTGTCTTGTTTTTTTTTTTTTTAATTTTTTTCAAATCAATATGAATAAAAAAAAATCTAATGCTCTCTTCCAGACGTCCCCTATTGAAATGCTCCAAATAAAAATCGAGACAATTGGTAGCAAATAAAATTGCGGCAATTTCAATGAATTCGAAATCTGTCGCGTTTCGGAAATTCGTTGATACGTTCATGAGATTGAATGGTGGAAGGCGCGGTGATGCGTCACGTGTGGAATTAAACTCGATTAACGTTGCAGTTAATCGAGATGAATTGGCTGGATGTATACGCGTGCGCGCGAGCTCTCGGCAATGCGCTTACAAGTATATTTCTCTGGCAAGGAAATTGTTCACATCCTCCATGATGGTCCAGCTCTCTCAGAGTATACAAGCCAGTAAAGCCATCCTTTGCTCGTTTCAGGGTCAGTCAGTGATACACGAAGGCTATCTTCTAGCTCGACTGCAGTATATATATATATATATATATATAATAATAATATCCCGTTTGAATCATTATTGCTCCACTATTACTCGCATTGATCCAATTTTATTGCAACAAGAAGGAGGGAAGAAAAAAAAAAAAAAGAAAAGAAAAATATTGCGTTGCTATTTAACGACCGCTTTGTACGCAAGTCGAGTACCGGTATTTTCCAGGATAATCTCTGGTCGAGGATTTTTCCATCAGGATCTCAATGTACTCACCTGTAACAAAAAATAAAACACACAAATTAGTGACAAAATTCAGAAAGATTTGATCAGAGAACACAATAAAAAAACATTGCACAATTTAAAATTGATTTCTATTTAACTGTTGAAAAAAAAATAAAATATGAACTGACCAAAAAAATTTACATGTAAAATCGAATAGCTGGATTTCGGTTTAACTGTTAATTCGACTGAAATTTTTAGTGTTTTCTCGATTTTTTTTTTAATTTAGAGAAATCTCAATTTTTTTTTTCTGAGTCAGCAGCATATTTTTTTTTTCTCTGGTATCATTTGCGATGAGAAATGATGTTATAGAATAAAAATTATCTACAGTCTTGTCATAAGCTTTTTTTTTTTATCAAATAATATTTTGAAAATAATTTTCTTTCGCCTTTTTTTTAATAATCTTGGAAACTGTTATTTTCTCGAATAGTATTTTTAATCAAATAGAAAAAAATGTCGAGCATGACATTTTCCTTCATGTAAATTTTCATATTTTACAAAAAAAAATGAACCTCGCACACAAACGTATTTTTATGCTCAACAATCATTTTTTATATTGAAAATATAATTTTTGAAAATATACAAAACATTGTCCGAGAAGATAGATCCAAGTTATTCGAGCAAAAATTTAAAAAAAAAATTCCCAAATTATAATTTTGTTTTTTTAGTTAAAAAATAAAGAGCTTCGGACAAAGATTAAGTAAATATATTAAATTAACAGAAATAACTTTCATAAATAAAAAAGCAACACAACAGTTGTGTAAATTGAAAAAACACAAATTTACAAGCAATCTTATTAATCTTATAATATATACATATATATATATATTTTTTTTTATTGTGAAGAAACACAAGTTATATTAATTGGACTATGATCGATTAGATCAGCTACACTCGAGTTAACTCCGGAGCACGGAGAGTGTATCGAGGGAATGCTCGATCGACTGGAATAAGCCATATATAAAACGTGTATAACATATATATATATGTATGTATATATGTATATATGTATATACATAGCCAGATGACTGAGAAGCAGGCAAATAAATATTGTCACCGCGGTCATTGAAAATTCTATTTTGACCCACCGGTCAATCAATATTAGTCAATATATATATATGAGGGTACCGATCATTAAGAGTAACGAGAAGCGGATCAATATTACGATATTCGTAAGGTCTCGTCGTGGCTTTAGTACGCATTTTTACTGCGACCTCACCAAGGTCGGGACTGAGTGCTCTGGCTGTGCAATGTCGATAAGAGAGATATCGCGTGACGTGTACAAAAAGGGCTCACGCATATGTTCATTAACTCGAAGAATGTATAAATGTTAAAAAAAAATTCGATCAAATTTAATATGCAATTTTAGAAAAATTTTATGTGCCTAAAAAACGAATTTTTTACAGCTCAGAAAATTGTGTATAGGTTTCAAAATTTGTAAATTTAATCGAAAAATTTATATATGTTTAAAAAAATTCGATCAAATTTAATATGCAATTTTAGAAAAATTTTATGTGCCTGAAAAACGAATTTTTTATAGCTCTGAAAATTGTGGAAAGGTTTCAATATTTGGAAATTTAATTTAATTAATAATGTTAATAATTTTCGTTGAATCGAAAAATTTATATATGTTTTAAAAAATTCGATCAAATTTAATATGCAATTTTAGAAAAATTTTATGTGCCTAAAAAACGAATTTTTTTACAGCTCAGAAAATTGTGTATAGGTTTCAAAATTTGTAAATTTAATCGAAAAATTTATATATGTTTAAAAAAATTCAATCAAATTTAATATGCAATTTTAGAAAAATTTTATGTGCCTGAAAAACAAATTTTTTATAGCTCTGAAAATTGTGGAAAGGTTTCAAAATTTGGAAATTTAATTTAATTAATAATGTTAATAATGCTCGTTGAATCGAAAAATTTATATATGTTTAAAAAAATTCGATCAAATTTAATATGCAATTTTACAAAAATGTTATGTGCCTAAAAAACGAATTTTTTTACAGCTCAGAAAATTGTGTAAAGGTTTCAAAATTTGTAAATTTAATTTAATTAATAATGTTAATAATTTTCGTTGAAACGAAAAATTTATATATGTTTAAAAAAATTCGATCAAAATTAATATGCAATTTTACAAAAATTTTATGTGCCAAAAAAAACGAATTTTTTACAGCTCAGAAAATTGTGTAAAGGTTTCAAAATTTGTAAATTTAATTTAATTAATAATGTTAATAATGTTCATTGACCCGAAAAATTTATAACTGTTAAAAAAAATTCGATCAAATTTAATATGCAATTTTACAAAAATTTTATGTGCCTAAAAGACGAATTTTTTACAGCTCAGAAAATTGTGTAAAGGTTTCAAAATTTAGAAATTTAATTTAATTAATAATGTTAATAATGTTCATTGACCCGAAAAATGTATAATTGTTAAAAAAAATTCGATCAAATTTAATACGCAATTTTACAAATTCCATGCACATTTATATTTTATTTATTTTTATTTATTTTAGCTGTCTATCAAATTAACAAATTAAATAAATTGCTTATATTTTAAATAGTCATATTATTAATGTTATAAATTATTTTACTGTCAATCCAGTACAATTTTTATATGCAAACTAAAAAAAAAATGTCCTGATGAATTCTCATAGAAAGAGAACTAAAATTTTGTCTTCGTGTAGTTTTTTTGGCTCATACACAGTTTCGCCATTAGTCCACGTGATATCAGTTTGTCCTGTATATAGCGAGATAATCATCGACGAGAGAATTCAATACCTAAAAATACCCTCGCGATGCATTGCTAAATTTACAAATCCCACCCCTCCAACCCTTCATGCAACCGAATCAGCTGTTTCGCCTCGATATCAGCTGAAACACTCGGTGCAAAATTTCCCAGAGTTTCTACAGTAGCCTATGCAAACTGTGAGAGATAGAGCCTCTGCCTCTCTCTCTCTCGATTCAGTTCTGTTTATTACTTTGGCAGACAACCCCAACGAATCCTGGCGCCGTTCACAAAATTCATGCCTCTCTTTTTGCAGTCTCTCTCTCTCTCTTTTATATCCGCTAGTATGTGGATCAATTGCACCTCCTGCGTGGTTATTGCGCAAAATTTATTGCGAATACAGTTAAAAAAGAATTATGTCTAATTATGTGTCAAAATTATTTCGAAATAAGAAAAATTGGTGCAATTATTTGACAGAAATTTGATGTGTTTTAGGTGTTTTTTCTGTGAAATTTAAAAAGTAACACAAAAATTGTAAAAATTCGACATATTTTTTCTAGGTTGACATAGAAATATTGTATAAAAACAAAATTAAATCTTCCACAAAATTTATTTAAAATGAAGGTACACCATTTTTGTCACATTATTTATGTACTTTTTCTGTAAAACTAGACTAACCGAAAAATATGTCCCCAAATTTTCACAAAGATTTTTTGACTGTCTATGAACACAATTTTTTCTCACAAAATTGAACAATTTAAAATTAATTTTTTTTTAACTGTATAAAAAAAATTAGTCTCAAATTATCACAAAGACTCTTTGACTGCCTCTGGACACAATTTTTTCCGACAAAATTGCACAATTTAAAATTTATTTTTTTAAGCCGTGCAAAAAAAAATCTGTCTCAAATTATCACAAAGATTTTTCACTGTCTGTGAACACAAATTTTTCTATTAAAATTTCACAATTAAAAATCTGTCTCAAATTACCACAAAGATTTTTCACTGTCTGTCAACAAAATTTTTCTGATAAAATTGCACCATTTAAAATGGATTTTTTTTTAACAGTATAAAAAAAAATCAATCTCAAATAATCACAAAGATTCTTTGACTGCCTCTGGACACAATTTTTTCTGCTAAAATTGCACAATTTAGAACTGATCTTTTTTACTGTATAACAAGCGCAGTGACCACGCATTGCGTGAAGAACTTTGGCTCTCGGGCACGACTTTTGAATGAACGGTAAAGCCGGTCCGAGAGAGCCTCTGCACACTTCCGGGCTACGAGAGAAGGACCGTGTTGGCTGTTTTATAATAAAGCGCCAAATCTATGTTAGTATGGAGTCGCATTTATACACACACACATATATATATATATATAGGGACACGACTGGCCGAGTCACCAAGAATGTTAATGGCACGCGAAAACCTTTTGTGGTCCGGGTTCGAGTCGCTTACAAAGAGCCTGCGAACACTTGTCCACGTGGTGCCCTGTAATAAACGTTCAACTTGGCAATTTCGGCGACGTTTTTTTTTTTTTTTCTTTTTTTTCCGTCATTCCCGTTCAAGTTGGCCGAGGGTAATTTTTATACGTAATTAACAATTAGCAGGAGGCTTGCATGGAAAAACCTACTGCGGAGTACGACGTTGCGGGGGACTCTGCAATATACGTTAAATACCATCGAGTCCCTTTTGTCTCATTTCGCATTATATGTGTGTGTGTGTGTGTCGTAAATTCCTCTTTAATTGGGAGGACGATCGTGATCTCTCGGCTATCCAGACAAACGGTTGGATCCAAGCATTTCTCCGAAATTCGAATCCCTCTCGTTTCATTTTTTTTTTTTGCTCAAAAACACTTTTTCATCGTTTTTGCTTTAGAGCATTTTAACTCGGTTGAGGTGAAAAAAATTCGGTATTGAAAAAAAAAAAAAAACGAATTTAATTCATTTTTTTCCGGATTGAAGCTCAGAGGATTTGATCGTTGAGACGTGGAATTAGGATTACGATTCACAACTTAAAAAAAAAAAACATTCAGCTGTTTTTTAATTTTTTAAACATATTTTTTTTTTTTTTTTTTTTTTTTTAAATAAATTATTATCTCTTCTGGATGTTTGAGGCTGAGGACTAAATTGTATAGAAGTGAAAAATGAAATTAGAATTTTTAATCAACGACCTTGTCGATCAATCTTGTGTCACAAAGATGCAACTCGACGCTGTCAAAAGGTCCAAGGTAATGAAGGGCCTGTATCGGGACAAAATAAATTGCAAACACTTGACTGTATCAAGAGCTGTTGATACTGGTGGGGGGAGAAAGAAGAGCCACCGAGCTGAATAGAGCCTCAGGATTGACGCAACATTAATCGCTTATTCATAACACGCCTTGCTATATTCTTTCTCGAGAATGCATAAACAATAACTCCGTTACTTCACGATCGGGTAATCGACGAGGGGGTTTGATGACGACATAATCGAGTTGAACAACTCGACGGTCTGATTTCAAAGAGGATACTGCTTAATTATTTTCTCTTTTATTAATAACAGAGTTGAGTCACTTTATTAAAAAATAAATTAAAGATAAAAATTAAAAATTAAAATTAAAATTAAAAAATTAAAAATTAAAAATAAAATAAAATTAAAGATAAAAATTAAAATTAAAAAATTAAAAATTAAAAATAAAATTAAATTAAAGATAAAAATTAAAAATAAAAATAAAATTAAAAAATAAAAATAAAAATAAAAATAAAAATAAAAATAAAAATAAAAATAATCATCGACAGATGACTATATTTGGATGTAAAACGAGTTGAGTAATGAAATATTGCATGATCGTTAACCCAATAAACTTTTAATCACTTATAGCACTCTCCATCGCTTTCAAATTTTACTCCTCACTTTCAGTTTTTTAAATACCGAATTTTCCACTTGCAACTTTTTCTTTTTTTTTTTTTTTTTTTTGCAACGATGCATATACATGTGCATGACATAATGTATAGCTTCGGACACGTAGACACACTCGATCAAGCCAACTGTGGAAATTTTCATAACTGGGACAACCCCCCTCAAGTGCTCCAGTCAGCTGATGGAAATATTTTTCAATTTCAGCACATCTCGAAAGATTTACGGTGTATCCTTGCCCTACATGGACTGCAGAGTCTCTCACTTGCATAGCAAAAAGGATACTCATGGATTATTTCTTTTTTTCAATATAAACATCAGTATTCATTTTTAATGAAATCCTTAAGGTTCATTTTTTAAGTCACTAAAATTTTCCAAATTGTGCAATATCTTCAGAAAATAATTGTCGTCAAGCTATAAACGTATTGTAAAAATAAAAATATAAAAAATGATTTCTGATTTCGAAAAAAAATGAATTCTCATTTTTTTTTATGAATAATATTTTGGCAATCCTTGATTGTAAATAATTTTGTTTAAAAATTTTGTTTTTTTAAGTTTTTAAAAATATTGTATGAGACGAGATATAAAAAAAAAAGTTGTTGTATTTTATTTCAAAAATTTCGTCACGAGCATCCAAAATTTTATTCACTAAAACTACGTCGACGTTTTGTTTATTTTTTTTACAGATTTTTTCGTTTAATATTTTATAGGTTGTTATAAAAAAAAATACAATTTTAATGTTCATCTAATTCGGTTTCCGAATAAATTATCTGGATTTGTTTTGGTTCTTGAGATATCAATTTTTTTAATTTATAGAAACTGATTTTTCTCCTACAGCGATCTTTAACTTTTCCTACAGGTGAGACAGTCTTTACAAAATTATTGTGAAGGTTGCATTACACTTTTTATATTAATTTGTCTTTTTTTGTGACTAGAAAAAAAGTGTTGATTGTAAAGTAATTTTTTAGTCATAATATTATTAGGACTGGATTATTTAAATTTTTTCTGTACTAAAAAAAAAATGTGCATTAAAAGAAAAAAAAACTAAACGTCTGGTTTTAGTGAATAAAATTTGTGTTGCTTGTGACCAAATTTTCGAAAAAAAAACCATCTTAAAAATTATATTTTTTTTTAATAACGAGCCACAAAATATTAAACGAAAAAATCTGTAAAAAAAATAAAACAAAACGTCGACGTATTTTTAGGGAATAAAATTTTTGTTGCTTGTGACTAAATTTTCGTGAACAAAAAATCTTTTTAATAACAAGCTATAAAATATTAAACGAAAAAATCTGTATAAAAAAAATAAAACAAAACATCGACGTATTTTTAGTGAATAAAATTTATGTTGCTGGTGACCAAATTTTCGAAAAAAAGTCCATCAATTTTTTATATATATCGTGTTACAGAATATTTGTAAAAAATATCTATAAAAACAAGCAAAACGTCGACGTAATTTTAGCAAATAAAATTTGTGTTGCTTGTGACTAAATTTTCGTGAACAAAAAATCTTTTTAATAACAAGCTATAAAATATTAAACGAAAAAATTTGTAAAAAAATAAAACAATACGTCTACGTATTTTTAGTGAATAAAATTTGTGTTGCTGGTGACCAAATTTTCGAAAAAAAAAAAAAAAAAAAAAAAAATCCATCAATTTTTTTTATATATCGTCTTACAAAATATTTCTAAAAAATATCTATAAAAACAAGTAAAACGTCGACGTAATTTTAGCAAATAAAATTTGTGTAGCTCGCGACCAGAATCTCGTAAAAAAAAAAAACTTTTTTTTTAATCACCCTGCTACAAAAAAGATGTAAAAAAATGTATTAAAAAAACTGCAAGTACTCTATCGAAGCCCTATAAATTTCGCATTATCAACGAGGGATAAATCTCGTCATAAAAGTACTGAGATGAACTCACATAGCCAAACGTTTCCGCGGGGCGCTGTGTGAAGGAGATTAAGGTGAAGGTTGAAGTCAAGACCGGCAAGATCTTGACGCAGGTGTGTGCTATCCATAACAAGAGCTCGTTCGGGCAAGAGAAATAGGTGATCGCTACCTTCGGCAGGCCCTAGGGTCCTCGGCACTCGTCCGACCCCGAATGGACCCGATCGAGCCGTCAACATTCTCGTCCTAACGATATTCTCACATTCGATAGTTTTTTCGTCGTCCTCGTGTACGTAGTTCTTACGTCGTCCAGCCGATAACGGCGAATCATTATCCGTTCGAATCCCCGTCACAGTGAATCAGTTTCGACTCGTCGTTTTTTCACGATCGAGGACGACAAATCGTACGATAATACAGAATCTGTATTGATAAAAATCGGCATATATTAGAGTGCGTTGAATTTTCTTTTTTTTTAATTACGTTATCATTGGCAAATTAAAAACATTTTATTATCATTATTTCAATGATGCAAAAGGTAATCAGTCTGTAATCAAAAAAATTGGAGCAAAAATGCTCCAAAAGAAAAATGTTCAACACACCTAAATATATAAATAGATTTCCTTGCTAATCAATGGCAAATGGTACTGCAAATCGAAAGTACAGTGTAATCGCTGTAAAAGCCCAAGTGTGAATCACTCGGTCAGTCAACTTGAACAGCGTCACGCAGAGCACAGATAACGTACTCTCAATGATGATAAAGAAACGTGCTTCAATGCGATATTGTCTCTCTTTCTCTCTTCTTCATCTTCTTCTTCTTCTTCTTCTTCGTCAAGACAATCCGTACGCAGCACTTATCAGATTTAATACAGCGTTCTTCTTCTCCTTCTCCTTCTTCGCATTCCATTAACTCGCACCAGGTTCAGCGTCAAAAGCCACGTTTGATATTTTCTCCAAAGGTGACGAACTTAAAGAGTCATAAAATTTCCTTTGGGATCGCACACAAGCGGGCAATAACAATCGACCTTTAAGCCCATTTATATACAGACAAAACTTTCTGGCACAAGCGTGTGGTGTCTCTCTGCCTCGTAACAACTTGTGTTCACTCATCAGAGCCGACTTCGCTTGATGAAACCAAAAAAAATTCCATCGATGTATTTACATACAAAATTGTCCAAACACTCACTATGAATTGACTGAGAAATGGAAGTAAAAACAGCACGATTATTCCTCAGGGAACGTTTGTTCATTCACATAAGCCTGATTTCACGGATTCTCCTTTTAAATTTCATTTCAACGCTAGTAATTTCCAATCTCAGCCGAATTTGCTGTCATTTGAGCCAAATGTGGCTATGAAGACCTTTTGCAAAATTTGAATTTGAACGGCGAATTCGATGTTTGACAGCTGTCAGCTTGGAATACCGGTTCAGTGGAAGGTAACGAAAAGTAGAAGAAGAAGAAAAAAAAAAAAGGCGCGTGTCACAACGTGGTAAAGCTGTGAACGAGAGAACAGCTGAACGTGATCACGATGCGGCGACGGTCGACGCGAGACTGAAAGCTTCTGTCTCTCCTCTTGGCTCACTCACCAGAGAGAGCCCCGAAGACGCGTAATAGCCAACAGTGCGGGCCTCTTTGCGCAGCATGAGTCTTCCTGGTGGAAGCTCTTTCTGTACGAGAGTCAGAATCAGAGTGCGAACCGAGCAAACGGCAATTGGCTTGTGTGTGTGTGTGTGTGTGTGTGGATGAAAAATAAAAGGATGTGTAATATAGAGGCCGGATTTCCAGAGTGATCTTGCTCGGTGCGCGAACAGAGATTCATCCATCCACCTACTTCGTTGATGTGTGCTCCCTGATATCCTTTTATAATCTCCTTTGGATCTCTCGTTCTTCTTCTTCTTTTTTTTTTTTTTTTTTTCTCTTCGCATTTCATAACAGAACTACCGCGTGCTATGGAATATTGTTGATGGAGTGCCGTGGTGGGATTTGTAAAGGCGGCGAGGAAATTGATCATCTTTTTCTTTTTTTTAAGGAGCACGAAGACTAGGATTTTTAAATGGACAGTTTGAGATATGAGCTTTGACAGTTGGAAAGAGAAGACCGATTTTATGTACCATTTTTAAGAATTCAATAGTGATGTCTGGGCTTGATTTATTTTCGGTCGTCACAATGAAATTGTTGGGGGGCCTTTTTTTTTAGATTTGTAGGTGGTCCAGAAAAGCTTTTGGAGGAATTTGTGGGTTGGAATGCTTTGGTGTAAGAATTGTCAGACTGATTTTACAGAACAATGACAAGAAATCTTGATTTACTTTGGAGTGGATATGAAGACATAATTTCATTTTTTTTGCTGGCCCAGAAAAGTTTTCAGAGCGATTTATGGGTGAGTCTAAAGAATTGATCAGTCATATCAGAATGAATCCTGATTTATCTCGCTGTGGAATCAAAAACAAAACGATTACATTTTTTTTCAGCTTTTTAGATGCTCGAGAAAAGTTTTTGGAGGGATTTATCAGTTGGGATCTTCTTCAGTAAAGAACTGCACAGTTTGAAAAGCGAATTTTTCTTTTGTAGTTAAATTATATGATAATTTACATACAAATAATGCAGACACACAGCTTTATTGCTCTTTTAGCAGTAATTTAATCCCTCATTCGCGTCATCAGCATTCTCGAACATATGATTTTTATGAATAAGACAAGAGTAAAAGGTGCTAACAGGTGATATGGATCCCACTGAATTAGCATTTTTTTAAATCTGTTCATACTTCTCTTCATTTTTAAATCCATTATTCACATTCGCTCGCCAAATGATTTTTAAATATTTTCTTATATTAAGAAAAAAAAATTATAGTCAATTCTGTCCCTAAAACTTGTTTTAATCTTATTTTTCAATTGATACTCTTAAGATTATAATTATTTAAGATTCTTTTTATCAAAACTATTTTTTGCTCACTAAAAAAAAAAAAATGTCTAAAATGTAAAAAATGAAAAAGATTTCTCTTTAATTCCTATAATTCTATACAAGATTAATTGATTTTCTTTTTAAATGTCAAGAAAATGAGAATCTCATTTGAGTCTCATTTATCCTGAAGGACGTTGCAGTGAAAATATTGGAAATGCCCAAAAGCCTCTTTGATCGCCTATTTGAAGGTGCATTGCTGTGAAATGTACTTTTGAAACTTCAATTCCTTCCGAATTTCCGGATTTTCGACGTTATTACATAGCTCGTAAAGCTAATCCTGGAACAGAGCGAGGTTGTCCCGTTGGACTCTACAGCAGTTTCTGGATATCGTAACTCACAGATTACGACTTGGAGCTGCGTGTGTTTGTTGCACACGTTCCGGATATAAACCCTCTCGGATGAATAACGAGACATGTTTTCTGGCTTCTACCTTCGAGTCTGACTCTCTTCAAGGATGCAGCTCGCGATACCTTTATCAAATTTTATAACGCACGTCGAGCCATATATTTTTTTGAAACCGCGAAAAAATGTATTTCCAATAAGCAAGAAGGCTGGGAAGAGAAACATCTATGACTACTTTCAGCTGTAAATATTCGTCCCTACATTTTGGTCTCTAAATATTTTTCTCATATTAGCTCAAACAGCATTGAAGAAAAAAAATTCTTGATGAGTGTCTCCTTTAAAAGGAGTTAAAAAAATAAATAAACCGAAGGTCCCACGTGGAAAAATGGATGCGCAACCATCGGAAGATCGTACGATTTTATTTATCAGTCTCGTGGAGCTCTGAAGCAAAGCACTTTATATGGTCTGTTTAATGTCAAGATCAGGACACTCTGGCAGCTGTGACGACGTTTAGCTTTGCCAAACAGTTTCTCAAGACTTCAACTATATTCAGGAATGGCATAGGGATGTACTATAAGAAAAAGAGATAGAAAAATCCGGGATAATCTTAGTTGATGTGCCGCGTATATTTCTCATTCTCTCGATTTCTACCTGTTCAAATACCGTTCGAGACACAGTGGAATAAAAAAGAAAAAGAAAAAAAAAAAGGAGGACTGCTTGCTATACTTCTGTGGACATTGGTAAGCGAGCACGTCCGTTCATTCCGTTCGGGAGGGCAGAGAGTTGTAATAGCGGTTTTCGATATACCTTTCGTACGAGATCGTAACGGGTAACTTTGCTCTCGCTTCACAGTAAATCAATCCGGTTGATTGATCGTCCGAAAAAAAAAAAAAAATGGAAAATGTATCAGTCGAGTGCGACGAAAAAGAATCGGTTGGACACGATTTTAAGGTATTTTCGATCAGGCTTCATTATTATAGTTTGCTTATATCATTACTGTGAATCAACGGACGCGTCCACGAGACTCTTTTATGCATCTGAATCGTGGTTGGCTCTGAGTCATCGATGAGTGGAGGGGGACGAATGACTACCGAGCCAGCAGAAGCAACGAGTGGAGTAGAACGAGCTCGCGCCTCGAAGGCAGCAGACGCGTTGACCGTTATTCCAAAGGCCCTCGGCGAATCGAGCAGGAAAAACGACGACGACGATCAAGCAGAAAAAGAGAAAATAATAAGAAATAATAATACGCGCTATGTGTCGAGATTTCGGATTTACGAATTAAAGGCGAGAGCGAGAAACATGCGGTTTCAAAAATATATAATTACAATTTTGTGGAGGAAACCTCTGACTCAAAAATTGGTAATCTTTTTATAGATATTTTTTTTAGTCAGAAGTTTTTTTTTATAAAATTGTAGTTATATTTTTTATTGTTTTTTTTTTTAAGAGAGAATTGTTATATTTTTTAGTCGACCAGAAATTATTCGGTCAGAGACTTTTTTAAAATCTTAATTATTTTTCTTTTTTACAAAATTTCCGACAATTATCAAATTTTTTTCGTAGATAGAAATTAATCATAATAATAATAATAATAATTAATAGTTGTTTGAAATTACAACAAGAAAATTTACAAAAAAATTCAAAATTGTCTATAATTTTTAAAAACCATAATTAAGATTTTATTTAAAAAAAAAATCTCTGACCGAAGAATTATTTGTCTCTTTAGAAGATACTTTTTTTTCTAGTCTATACAATTATTTTTTCAATTAAGAATTTTTAACTGCTAGTTTGTAAGAAGCAATTCAATCAACAAAATTGCAATTTTGTTTTTATTAATTAAAGAAATAAGATTGTATTTATATTTGATTAATTTGTCAGTACGATTAAGAGCAATAAAATGTGCAGCAGAGCCTGAGATTCAATGCAACTGGCCAGGAGCTCTACTGTAACAAATTATTCGTCGAACGAACCGACTCTTATATCCACACGTTGTTTCGCTCCGCGATTACGATTACAGTGGCTCGTGGGTGAAAATTGAATTTTCATTCGACCTCGATTGTCCCTGAGTCGAATCGTTGAAGATTTTTCGCAGCTAGTGAATCTAGAGCCCATCGCACAGCGAACACGAATAAAAAAAAAAAAAGAGAAAAAATGGCTTCGAAAATACTGCGGCAACTCGAGAGCCCCAGAATCGTTGAACGCGTAGCTCTAAATTGCTTTTCACGCGGAAGAAAGTGCGAGTGGAGCTGCTTGTACAGAAGCGCAGAAAAACAATTTGCGTTTGTAAAAAATTAAAGCACAACACAAAAATTGTGGTCCTAATTTTGTGAATTATATCGTTTTTCTACCACTAAAATTTTCATTTGTCTAAACATAATTATTTAATTCCATAGAAACCATATTTTTTTACAAAATAAATTCTCTGATTTTCTAAAGAAAAAAAAAAAATAGTAACATTTTTTTTTAATTTTGCAAAAGACTTAAATTATAAAAAAACGTATCCGTTACAAAATTTGACTAAATTATTTTCTCCTGTGTATAAATAAAAATGTACCGCTCTCTCTCTCTCTCTCTCTCTCTGTTTAACGAATTATTAAATTATATAAAAAAAAAGAAATGTATATAATTGAATAGGAAGCATTTGTTAAAAACATTTTACGTAAGCGTGGCAAATTAAAGTCGAGTGTTACAAATGAAAGTCGAGTTAGCTCCTTTTTTTTCCTCCTATTATAAATTGATATTAAACCCCGGAAGGTCTGTTTTAACGTGCATCTTAGCCGTGGTGAGCGTCTTGTCTCCGGAATTACGTGCGAAAAATCGCCACCAGGCGTGATTCGCGTGTTTCCTCTCAGGCTGTAACGCGAGAAGAACTATATATACTCGAGAGTCCTTTACTTATGTTCCACTTTCCCCGTGTAATGGCTAAAGCCGCGTTCAATTGTCAGCGTCGGGGTAACAACGATGACTACGTGGAAGTTGCGTTTTCTCGGGCAAAAGTTGCGAGAGACCGAGAACGAATGATAGAACGATGGAACGAGAGAAAAATAGTGAGAGAGGGAGAAATGGGTGAAGAAAAGTAAGAGATGATGATGCACGCAGCGAAAGGCTTGCTGCGTTGCATCGTCTCTTCACTCTTCATAGCCACAGGAGAAATATTATTTAGTATTGCTCTATAGCATAAATCCTCTGTTGCTGCGGCTCAAACGTCAGAGAAAAATCTTGCTTCGGAAATTTATTGCCGGACAAGCAATAAATCTACTCTCTGTTACCACAGGCCGAGATTATTAGAACGAAATGACTATTTATACGCACAGTAGCTAACCGATTAAATGTGCAAAAATGCACTCTTTTTTTCACGAGATGAGATTTTCTTTTTTTCCTCTACAATTCACTGTGTTCGTAAAACTCAAAGTTAGAGGCAATATTTTGTCTTTTAGCAAAAATTACTTGAGCTTTTGTTTCTAAAAAAAAATAAAACTATTTGTCAATTTGCCATGCTTTTTTTTTATTCGCCACTAATTTGGCAAAATTAAACCTGCATTCATTTATTTTTAAACAAAACTGCATTTAAAAAATCATGTTTGCGAAAAGAACATTTATTTGTAAAAATAAAACTTTGCTGGATTTTTAAAAAAGATAATGGAATATTTGTGTAGAAAAAAAAATGTAATGCACAAAAATCTTAGCCAGAATTTTTCACCAGGATTTTTCTGACAAAAAATCTTTACGATATTTTAAAAATTATTAACACAAGCAAAATAATAAAATCACGAAAAATGTTTTTTTTTTTTTTTTCATTTAAACAAAGCTTCCTCCACGAGCCATTATTATTGTAGCAGTAAAAAGGAAAATGTTTATAATGAAGATATCACGAAGCGGTATATAATTTAAGTGGCAGGCAGCGATTAGAATGCTGATGGAACGGTGATGGTGTTCGTGTACCAGAAAACGGTATTAACGTGTAAGCCGGCGTTAAATGATAGGCCGCGTTCGATTGATATTCGATTAATCGGGAACACCTGACGTACTGCACGAAGGGAGTGGACTTGTATGTTATTTTGTCTGGTACTGCGAAGAGTGCAGCTACATAAGAATAAGTAGGCAAGAGTTGATGCAGTAAAACACGTAGCAATAAAGATAGAGAGAGAGAGAGAGAGAGAGAGAGAGAGAGAGATGAGGTGCATGTAGAGTTGGTCAAACGAATAGACGGTACTCGAAGACTTCCTGCTGCACCTGTATGCGGGTGCGCGTGAGCAGGCGTTTGCGTCTCCGCAAGTCCGTAACGATGGTAATAGGTCCCCGACGCGGAGCACCGATTCTCCTTTCGTTTCGTTTCGTTGAGCCTTCCTCTTTGCCTCTTCACCTCTTCTTCGCATTGTGTTTGCCCGAGAGTTGCGAATCGCCTACACTCTCGGTCAACACAGAAGCAAAAAGCGTGTCTCTTGGTTGTCTCTTTTGAAGCCAAGTCAATCTTTGTCTTAGCCAAGAGCATATAGACTCGTCCATCTCTCGTGTAAAAGTCGTGAAATATAGTCTCAGTTCGCTAAATCCAGAATATTTAACTTTGAACTGACTAATTATGAATTAAAAATTTTGTCATATTTGGCATTGAAGAGATTTTAATGCCAAACCGACATTATTTTTCTTAATATTTGGCTCTTTTAAAAAAAAAGAAATTGATGATTCGCATTAGCCAAGCTTTTGGCTCCTGGCAAAAAAAAGATACTTTCAACCACATAAGTCATGTGATTTTCTTCACGCAGTGTCACGGGACAGTGTCAATGGTAACGCGTCTGCGTTTGCGGACTTTTTTGGTCGCCCTTTTTCGGCCTTTGAGCCTGTGTAAGATCTTTGTATTTTTTTCCCATCATAGTGCTATTTTTCTTGTTTTGTTTTTTGTCTGCTTCTTGGTGATTTATTCTTTTTGTTATTATTGTATTATTTTTGTCAAGCGGCTTGCCTCGTTCACTGAAAAATAAATAAATAAACAAATAAATAAATAAATAAATAAGTGAGATATTAATGTTGAAACATCCATAAATTTCACCTGCCCCTTAAGCAGGCGAATGATTTGAGTTAACAAAATGCTTGCTGTGGCAAAATAATCATTTTTCTTTTTCACTGTAATTTCACAGCCTGTTATTTCGTCGTGTTATTACATAAAGAATGCAACCAGAGGCTGAGGCTTGTTGTCTTCCATCAGAAATTGGATGCGTAAGCCTGAAGTCAGACACGAGAAGACGAATACCCCCCAGGGGTATATCATCTCCTCCTCTAATTGTCTTATTCTTGTTCGTCTTCACTGCCTAAATCTTCGGTGTGTGCCTCTTCATCTTCATTCGGTATACGTGATCGTGTAGGGGCGCTACTATGCTTACACGTTGATGGTACGTCGCCGCCGGCAAAGCGACTCCTCTACGTCTAGTGTCTCTTCTCTACTCGCGTGCTAACGCGCGCATAGAAGCACAAGCTTTGAGAGAAGGAAATGGGCGAGGTTGCCAGGGTGACGCGGCAAACGGCGGCGGCGGCGGCGCCGACCAGGTTGAGGGTCGATAACTACGACTACTACGACGTCGACGACGATGGCGACGACGCCCTGACGTTATTCTCCTCTTTCTTCCTCTTTCATGTCCACCCTTACAGTCTCCTCCACCTTCTCTCTATCTGCGTCACCGATTCTTGTCCCATGGAATGTTCTCCAACGATTTATTTCCACCCGACTGATGCTGGTATAACGCATAGATCTTGGAGGGTGCGATTCGATACGTGAGTTGAAAGAGATGAAACACATTGGGATGACTCAATTTTTTTTCTGCAGCCCTTTTCTTTTTCGTGATTCCTCATGTCAGGACAGTTCAGAATGGTCCAAAACTTCGAGAAAAGTGGTTTGTAAAAAAAATGTCTGTGTGCAGATTTTCTTGGAAACACGATAACTGTCGTAATTTTTCATGTATCTTGTTCAAATTTTGTACCCAAGTGGGCTATCGTATAAGAACGTTTGGGATTGGATTTGGTGAGAATCGATAGAGTGCTTCTAATGTTATGGCATTAAAATTTTTTTTTAATGATCAATGATGAATTTGGTGAAAGGCACAGTTACTTGAATAAAATGATTGAAACTCCTGAACAAATGGGACAAATTTTCGGCTGAAGTCGCAGAGATACCTTAAAAATATGAGTGAAGAGCATATCAGAAGTGTCTAAAAGAGGGAACAACGAAAAGTGCAGTGAATGCAGGCGTACATGTCGAGATAATGGATGCACACCGAGTACCATGAAGAAATTGTGACCAGACACACCGGGGCACACAATCGGGCAGAGGAAAGCGAGAAAAATGGAGTAAAAAGAGGAATTTACGAAATTTTTCACGGATATATAGCCAGATAACGACGAAGAGCAAACCCGAACGAGTGGAATTTTCTATAGGCGAATAAACCCGGAGAGGAAGCATTCGTGCATAACGGCAAGAGACGAGCCCGACGGTACATGAAATCTCGGTGTTTATTCCTGGGTTCGATCATCGTGACGACCCCTTTTCTGCAGGATAGAGGAGAGAAATTGCGGTCTACGACGTGGACGTCAGACACGGACTTGTACGCACGCGGTGTGGTCCGTTTCTTGAGCTATGCTGCTGCGCCCTTAATCCCTCTCCCCCCTCCTTCTCGTCATCTCTCTTTTTGTTCTTTTCTTTTTTTTTTCTTCCATTACTTCCTCGCACCCTCTCTTCAGCTAATGTTCCGTTACTTCCTATGCGATAGCCGTATATATCAAACGGATACTTTCCAATATAGTATTACATACATTGGTAAACGTTGTACTACGTGCAATCGTAGATTAATCTATGTAGGCGAGCTCCAACAATTAAGAACGATGATTGGAACAGACGAAAGCGAAATAAGAGAAGAGAGAGAGAGAGAAATTCGATTAATCGTGATTAAGGTCAATAGAAAGTGATAGCCACGACTGAGATAACACAAGAGATTTAACAGCATGGATCTTTCATTCCGTTTATATTTTATGTTTTATGTTTTATGTTTTATGTTTTATGTTTTATGTTTTATGTTTTATGTTTTATATTTTATATTTTATATTTTATATTTTATATTTTATATTTTATATTTTATATTTTATATTTTATATTTTATATTTTATATTTTATATTTTATATTTTATATTTTATATTTTATATTTTATATTTTATATTTTATATTTTATATTTTATATTTTATATTTTATATTTTATATTTTATATTTTATATTTTATATTTTATATTTTATATTTTATATTTTATATTTTATATTTTATATTTTATATTTTATATTTTATATTTTATATTTTATATTTTATATTTTATATTTTATATTTTATATTTTATATTTTATATTTTATATTTTATATTTTATATTTTATATTTTATATTTTATATTTTATATTTTATATTTTATATTTTATATTTTATATTTTATATTTTATATTTTATATTTTATATTTTATATTTTATATTTTATATTTTATATTTTATATTTTATATTTTATATTTTATATTTTATATTTTATATTTTATATTTTATATTTTACATTTTACATTTTACATTTTATATTTAATATTTTAACAGTTCAAAAATCTGTGAGAATTCTAAAAAACCTTTTTTCGGAACAGTTTTTGGCCTTTTTCATCAAAAATAAAAAAATAGAAAAAACAGTAACTTTACAATGAACAGTAGCTAAAAAAAAGTTTGGTTTTAGAAAATTAAAAAAAAAAAAAAAAACATCTTGCAATTTTTGGATGTGAGATAATAAATCGCTATGCCTAAGAGGAAAGTTTGAGGGTCGTTGAACCGAAGGGCAAAAAGTGAGAAAGGGAGGCAAAAGGGCGAATAGTGGCACGCAAAAGTCGTGACCTACCCTCCGAACTCCCCGGAGCAGTAGGTTCCCCTATCGCAGCCCTTTCTATGCACTCCTTCACCGTCAGCGGAACAATGCATCACCCCTTGTTCCACAACAATGGCAGTTTCGATTTTTTTTTTTTTCTAGACTAATTTATCTTGTCATGCAATGATAGGCTTAATTGTTATCTCGATGACGATGGTAGGTTACCGGGAAAATTTCATTGCCGGCGTCACAAGCACGTTCATTTGTTCTTTTTTTTTTTCAAGACACGAAATGCTACAGAGTTCACTGCGCCCTTGTTAAAGTGCATAGCCTCGTGCCTCACACTCTCCTGCTTTATGAAGAAGGGTTGCATTGCAATAAGAGAGAACCTGTCACGCACAGACCATGACCTAGGCAATTCAGTGGATCCTAATAACAGTTTCGTTGCCATACAGTACACTATAAAACGCTTAATGATCCATATTTCGGAGCAATAAAAGAGGCCTTATTACCCTCTCTTTGTTTCTTTATTGAAGGGACGTAAAATATTGAAATTGAAATGGAAATTTCTACAAAAAGCATTCTGTATCTACTAAGCCAACTTTTTTTTAAATACCTACATTTTTCACTAATTCCGATTCTTTTAATTTCGCCTTTAATTTTATATTAACTAAAGTGGTACGAAAAAAAAACCCAGAGAAAAAAATGTAGGAGTGAACAAAAACCTAGGAGGGTAATAAAATTTTTCAAAAATTACAGTGATTGGTAGAGAAAGTTGAAAATTGAAATCTTGACATCAATAAATATCCATCAATTAAATGAATCAAATTTGAAAAAGTCGTTATCAAAATTGCTGGGTCCATGAGAGACATAAAAAAAAATCGGGCCTCCAGGGACCTTTTGACACGGAATGTCCTGTCTATCCTACCCAACGGCGACAGCTAGATCTTTTTATAATACAGAGAGACACGCCATTTTTTTGCATCATTAAATTACAAGAATTCAAATGAAAAACAGCGTAGAAAGTGTTTGCAAGTAAAAATTGCTTCACAAGAATGTAAATTTCAAAAGTCACCACATCCTCCCCTTTAATTTATCATTAAATACGAAAAGTCAAGAGAAACAATGACGCCGTTACCGATGTTGAAATAGCAACTAGGTAGTTTATCGAAAGTAAGTGGCAACGGGAATGAGGTATCACCGTTGTCGAAAGGAATCGATCAGAGGGATCGATTGGAATAATGGATTCCGTGAGTGGCCGCAATTAGCCTGTAATCTTGGAAACGAGCCGTCATCAATCCGAGATTCCGATCGTGAAGAGAGAAGTGCATCGGCCACGATAGATACGAAGGGTTGCTTGCAAACATTTAAATTGCCCGAGTATCATCGAGGCTGAGGTAGGCATTATTCACTCTGGTATATATCTCGGTGTTGATGGGGTATGTACATCCGACGGTTATGGATACCGATGATCGATTATTCAATGCTTCGCAGCTCGGCGACGGGAATTAAAGAAGAAAAGTGATGAATAAGAATGGAATGATGATGTGGGTCAATTTGGTTCCACGCTTCGACGATTGCTCAGAGGTACGGCTTCCAACTTTGAACGCTATATTTTCTCAATCGTATCTTCGAGTTGTGTTCCTTTTTTGTTTTTTTTTGTTCTTCTTTAACTCTTGTAAATTTCATTCCGTTTTTCTCACGTATTTTTCCATCAACTGCTCGATGATTACAGTATTATCCGTGAGAGTAGAACGAAGAAACTAATCGACGTCCAACAATGTCAATTGGGCCGCGTGTTATGCAACACTCGTTGGTCTTACTTATAAATGCACCGTACTTGGTGGCTCCATTCTGGCCTAGTTCCTGGTAGACGAATCGACCACTATACAACAAGCCACAAGAGCACAAGTACGCGTCTCTTGACAAACCTGCTCGCGCGTTCCAGAGACCGTTTCTTCATGTTCTGTTTTTCCGTTTCTCTGTTCTTTTTTTTTTTTCTTCTTTCTTTTCTTTCTTCGTCCAAGCATTCTACGTCGCGCAGACACAACTCCTTCCTGGCTATGATCGCTGTGGCAACAAAATACTACAAATTAGTGTCACCGTTACTTGAAAAAAAGTGTATTCACGCAGGGATATCAATTTTAAAACAGGAAATCAAGGAAATTAGGTATCAGGGATTTTCTTGTAACTGTAGCTGCTGCTGCTGCAAAAAATTCTTCCACTTTTAATGTACAATGATAAATTAGATTTAAAATTAGATTTTGTTAGAATTAATTATTTATATAATTTGTCAGGTAATTGTAGTGTCACAAAAAAAATTCCAAAGTACCTTAAATTCTGCCCCAGAATCCACATGGATTATCGTTAATTGGGTACGTCGGGGTTTTCGGATGAAAATGCGATTAATGTGAGGACATTGTTCGGGAGATAATTCGAGGTGTGAACAATAGACGGTAGCGAGAAGTACCAAACAGTAACGGAGAGTAATTTAGAGAAATTAGATCTGCGAAGCGCGAGTCACGAGTCGGTGTACACGGAGAGGCGAGTGTACGTTAGTACAGAGAGTCATACGACGCTGACCTTAATTACTCCTAATTCCGCGAGACAGGGATAATTAACGGGATGCCAGAGTTCCAGGCATCCACACCAGAGCCCTGACACTCGATGCCCTCCCCCGATAATGATAACGCATAATTATATGAGCTCGATCATCGCGATATAACGAAATCAAATGGGGTCAAATATTACACCTGATTAATTATGGAAATCTGGTAAATAAATAGTGAAGTACTTAAACATTTAAGCGATTAAATGAACATGGAAATTTGTGAATTATTCAAAATCTTCATATTTTTGCTGGTCTATTAAAAAATGTATAAATTTACTTTTATTATAAAATACAAATCTTCGATATTTTCATAATTTTTTCTTTTTTCGACTCACTTAAGGTAAGAAGAATAATTTATTTTTCTAATAATTCATAATCGTGGCTATTTATATTTCAAGAAACTGAATATTTTTTTATCTCTGTTGTGTATTAATAAATATATTTTAGTCGATCATTGGTGAAGTCAATTTGAATTCTTTTTTTTTACCCCGGGAATTCGATCGAAATTTCAGCTTCATTCACAAAGCACATGAAGGAGAATTTGCCACTGAGACAATAGTAGATTCTGATTTTCTGAGGTCAAGCCCAAAGTTCCTCGATAATTCCAAGTGTTGGCCTCTACAATAGTCTCTCTGATTGGTGGGTGTACCAAACTTGTGAGAGAAACGATGAATGCCTCTCCATGCGATTGGCGAAGAGCCAGGCGAGCTTGAGAAGAGGGTTGAAGGGTCGAAAGGTTAAAGGGTTATATGCGTCCGGTACGATGGGCTGCTTTTCCCTGGCAAATCCTCGAATAGTAACGAGGTTGCTCCTCTAACACGTGGAATATATATCCGTTCTTCCTCGAGACACTCACGTCTCATCAGTCTTAAAAAAAAAAGGAGACTATAAAAAAGTACAAGGAATTCAAGTTTTTCTCCTTCGCGATTCGAGGGAAAAATGTTCCGCGCTGATAGCTGATAGGAGCGTGAAATTCTGTGCGGTTACTTGGTAGAAAAAAAAAAGGCGGAGAAAAGCGAGAAATAAAATGAGTGGAGAGTGGAATCGATTCACCTGCTCATAATAAAAATTTTTAAAAAACGAAAATTGAAAATAGAGAAGTTTTAACAGAAACATTGTGTCCAAAAACGTCCACATAAAAATTGTGTTAAATTAGACAATATTTTTATTGTTTTAAAAATTTTGTCACAATCAAATGACGAAATAAAAAAAAATTACCGTACTTTCGCATTAAAAAAATTAAAAAAAAAAATGATTCATCATCATTATCACAGTAAATGTTGAAAAAATAAATTGACCGTAATTTTTCGTAGAATATGAAAAAAACTAAAATTACGTAAACTAAAAGTTACGTATTAAAATGACGGCGATTAAGAGTTACGTTGATTTTACATGACGTTACAAAAAAAGGCCTCTCTGGCGCTGCTGAACGCGCTGAAACTCATTCGCAGAGTCCTGCTTTGCCTTCTGAGGCGAACCGACGATAAAGAGACCAATCTACCGGCGGTCTCACTGGGAATAGCCGACGAGGAGCGCCGCTCTCTGTACGGGAATCCCTCGAGAGAACCTCAACCGCAGATTCTGCAATGTCTGCACACACTGGCCGTCGGTCTAGTCGACTCAGCGACGTAACAAACGACCGAATACACAGCCTTCTCTCTTTCTCGCTCTCTCACTGAACGACCCTTGAGACGCTCGAACGAGACCACCACTGAGAAAGAGAACGTACGGAGTGCTAAGGGGTTGCGAATCGAGGCAATCGATTTGTTCTCACTGTGGATAAATTTAGAACTCTCGCACTCACTCTCTTTCTCTCTCACTCTCTCTCTCTCAGCCCTCTCCTTTCGCCCACAAATTCTCCAAGAGATTCGCATAGTTTGGCAAGCACGGTACAACGCGTATTTACAATGTACGAGCCTGGAGCAGACAATATTTTTCGGATTAAAATGTTTCAAACATTCTTTTCAAATTTAATTTCACATTCTTTGTATATAGAAATTCAATAATAACGGTTTTTGAGATCAATTTTGAAAATGATATTTTGTAAAGTGAGATTATCCGGACTTTAAAACTTTGTCGAATTTTTTATGAATTTTATGAATTTAGTGAATTTTGTGAATTTTATGAATTTTATGAATTTTATGAATTTTATGAATTTTATGAATTTTATGAATTTTATGAATTTTATGAATTTAGTGAATTTTATGAATTTAGTGAATTTTATGAATTTTATGAATTTTATGAATTTTATGAATTTTATGAATTTTATGAATTTTATGAATTTTATGAATTTTATGAATTTTATGAATTTTATGAATTTTATGAATTTTATGAATTTTATGAATTTTATGAATTTTATGAATTTTATGAATTTTATGAATTTTATGAATTTTATGAATTTTATGAATTTTATGAATTTTATGAATTGAAAAAAAATTGTACAGAGATTTATGTAAAATTGCTTAAAAAAATATTTGTATAAAAATGAGTTGATATCTGTAAACAAATTTTTTTTAAGACGAAAATTTGAGTCTCCCCAAATTAACAAATAAATCGAGTATATTGTGAGAAACAATTTTACAAAAAATGGATTTTTTTTCGTTTAATAAAAAATCACTGTTCTTCACTTAACTATGAAAATATTTTCAAATTAAATAAATAAAACCGAAGTACATAAAATACCTAATTTAAAAAATATATGTCAAGGAATCTATTTGTGTAAATATTTAGGATGCACTTGTAAATATTTCAGTATGGAATATCGATTTGTTCTCTGCAGATAAATTTAGAACTCTCTCTCTCTCTCTCTCTTTCCTTTCCCCTCCACTCACAAATTCTCCACGAGATTCGCATACTTGGCAAACTCAGTTTAGCCCTATTTACTATATATAACTATGTATGATTTTCAACCGGAATAATTCAGAGCAATTTTTTTTTTAAATCATCAATAATACTATTCTTGAAAATCGATTTCAAAAATATATTTCTTCACAAGAAAATATGAGACATTCTCAAAAGAACTTGGAACACATTTTTTTTTTTTTCCAAATATTATTCATCCTTAACAGAAAATTAAGAATTTCTCAGCCAACAAAAATGTCAATCAAGTGAAATTTTTCGAAAGATTTATTCATTAAACAATTACGAAAATTTTTTTATTTTTAAGATATTCTACACAATTTTTATTTCCAGATAAATGAATTCAAGTTAAAATATCCAAATTTGTCAATACACTTTTTTCTCAGTAATCAATAATAAAAAAAATGATGAGTATCTATAAAATAATTTTTTTTAAATCTATTAAACAATTGTCAAAATTTGAATTTAAAAATTATTGTTCACCAATTTCCAAATAAATGAATTCAAGTAAAAATATACAAATTCGTCAATACAGTTCTTTTCTCAGTAATAAAAAATAAAGAATTCGATTTTGAATAAATAAATTTCCAATAAATGTGCATTACAAAGAATGTGTTATTACACTAAAGCTGGTGAATGGCCAATTAATTGGACAGCATTACGGTTCTCAAGGAGTGCTACGAAGCTTTCGCGAGTTTTCCTTTTACATAAACTTTCATAAAACCTCTCTCACAGGCTACGTGTGATTTCTTGTCGTCGATTAACGTAATATAAATCTCATTTAGTATCGGACGTTTATTGTACCCGGAACGAATAAATGAATGAACGCTCACAGAAGCGGCTTGCGAGCATATATATGCTAACAGAGCCGCCGTTTACCAGCGAGATTCTAATAATTCTGGAGTGACTTGGGGCACATATATCCGAGTGAGAAACATAATATTACAGCAGTAAGGTTTTAATACTCGAGATTAGCAGAGGCGTGTGCGCCGTCTTACTCGACCAGTGGTTAATTTCTTGCCACGTGATTAGACGACGCTTCGTCCTTGATAGCGGAGTTCTAATTGCACGCGACTATCTGCCGCAGCAGTGTGAATAACAAAGCTACAAATTAACAGAGCTTGTAAAATGAGGACAAGCACATAGATCAAAAATATACTATTTTATTTCGAATTTTTTTACCTAAAATTTCGATATTGGAATTATTCGAACGTCAGAAAATGTTTATTTTTTTAATTTCCTGTTTTTTTAATAAAAAATGTATGTAATAAAATTTAAATATTGACGAAAATGAGGTTTTTAAATTTGATCAATTTCAAATTCTAGAAATATTGAAAATATTTTCATTGTAACAAATAAATATTTAGATGATTGAATTAAATTTTTTTTAAATGTATGTTTCAAAAAATATTGTAAAATGTATATGTTTTTTTTTAATAAAAAATATATGTAATAAAATTTGAATATCGACCAAAATGAGGTTTTTAATTTTGATCAATTCCAAATTCTAGAAAATATTGAAAATATTTTCATTATAACAAATAAATATTTAGTTGATTGAATTAAATTTAGAAAAAATGTATGTTTCGAAAAATATTGTAAAATGTATATATTTTTTTAAATAAAAAATGGATATAATAAAATTTGAATATCGACCAAAATGAGGTTTTTAAATTTGATCAATTCCAAATTCTAGAAATATTGAAAATATTTTCATTATAACAAATAAATATTTAGATGATTGAATTAAATTTAGAAAAAATGTATGTTTCAAAAAATATTGTAAAATGTATATATTTTTTAAATAAAAAATGTATATAATAAAATTTGAATATCGACCAAAATGATGTTTTTAAATGTGATGAATTCCAAACTTTATAAATATTGAAATTATTTTCATTATAACAAATAAATATTTAGTTGATTGAATTAAATTGAAAAAAAAATGTATGTTTCGAAAAATATTTTAAAATTTATGTTTTGCGTAATTTAATCAATGTAAAATGTAGCATATTTCAAGAATATAATTTTTCATACTTGACGTTTCCTTTTTTTTTTATTCACTTTTTTTTTGCGGTCAATTGCGTTGAACTCTCAATTTCGGGACAAAAGCATTGCGGGACGAAAGCTAATCGTGATTACAGCTGAACTCTCGATTTTCTCGGTTGACCCATTAAGGGAGAACCGCTATTTTCAGTGGCTGTGCAACCGCGCATTCGACTGCGACTGCGACAGCTGTGTGTTGCAACGGAAGAAAAAAAAAAAAGAGTCTCTTGCAATACACATGAAGCATTCTCCGTCAATTCAACCACTTTTTTGTTTTTAACCCTCCCTGGATTATTTTACACGAAAACGCCTTTCTGTAGACTTTTTTAGATTTTATAATTATTTTGGAAAATTTCGCATTTTTTAAAAGTCGTGTCTCGAGAACAAATGCCTTAGCATAAATGTTGTATTTTCATAACAGCATTTCACAATTAAAAAAAAAATTTGAGTTGAATTTAATTTTATTTTTCGCAATAATTATTATTTTCATTTTTTTACGCCATTTTTATTTATATTAATGACTAGAAATTCTTTATTTTTTTGTGGAAAAATTTATTTCGAGAAATTTTGTTGTTGTTGAGAATATCGTAAAGAATAAATCATAAAAATATAACTTTCTTCAATTCAAACAATTTTCTTGATTCGTTGGCTCAAAAAAAGATGCAGCATTTTCCAAAATAATGGATATAAAAATTGGAAAAAAATCCACAGGAATTCAGGTAGCAGTAAAATTCGGCACAAAAAATTGTTTTGCAATCTCAATCGAAAGCTTTTATTAATTAATTCAAATTCGACGATTTTTGAGACCACAAATATTATTATTTTTTCTTGGAATTATAAAACATTTTTGTTTTCGAAAATCGTTTAAGGCTGCATTTATAAAAATGTTCAATCACTAATATTATTTATAATATAAAACCTTTCCACAAAAAAAAATCCAAAATTCAATTAAAAAAAAAGTCGTAAAAATTCGCTCAGTTAAGAAAAAAAAAATGTTGGTTGAATTGAAAGAGAATGCTTGATACACGTTTAGAACTAAGATTGTTGATTATGTATCGGCAGAAAGAGTGACTGAGAAAGTCGTCGAACTTCTCTCGTAATAGGGCTCGAGCGCGCGCGGGGTCAATCGATTAATCAATCGAGTTTGTTGTATATATCTCCGCGCGAGTTGCCGCATTCTTTGGCGATTCGCGCGTAATCGAGCGCGAGAGAGAGCAGCACCAGGGAAAGTAGCGCCGAGATGCAAGTCAGTTTCAGTCACTCAGAGACAGAAGCAATTATTAAATGCCGGCCGAGAGATCGTTTGCAATAATCTCTAATCTCGCGATAAGATTATCGTTGATGAATTTTCTATGGTGTTTCACGGTGGGCGTTTAATATGTCCCTCGACCCGGAATTAACAGGACATCTCGCGACATCTAGAAAAATTTAATGAATAAATTAGCTTCAGATTATTTTAACCATCTTGGCTGCTAAATTAATTAGCATTTAATTTTTTTATGCCAGTAACTAGCCAACAAACACAAAAAATTGTATGCAAACAATATATGAAATATTTTGAAGAATCTGGACCTATTTTTGTTTAATTTTAAAACGCCCCGTTGAATTTTGCTGCGCAATATATTTTTTGTCTGTTTTGCAATTAGAAGCTGACCTTAAAATTTAAGCTATCACAAATTTTTTCTTTTTCATTTTTTCAACTTTCTTTTTAACCACATATTTGATTTTCTCAATTATTTTGCATAATACAAAGTATTGATTTTATATATTTCTTGGCGTTAAAAAAGTAAAAAAAAAAAAAACACAGTTTTTGATTAAGAAAAATTATTGTATTGTACAACTTGTATAAATACTTCAAATGTCAACAAAATGTTAATCAATATTTTTTTTAATTGCTCCACAGGTGCTAAAAAAATACCTACAAGGAATTGAGGCATTCCATGCGAAATCAACGATCTCAAAAACATAAAAAATGAATTTTCAAATTTAATATTGCTTATCTATTTAATTTGTTAACGTTTTTCTATCGTATTGTATTATTATATTGCCTCTTTAATACGTGACTTATTTTCCATTAATAATAATAATAACAGCTCCCATCAATATATTCGTTGATTATTCCCATAGACTGCTGAATGATTGAAATTTCCAAATGCATCAACTGTCGAAGAGAGAAAGTAACAAATGTACTTGCGAGTAGATTTAGCTTAATGAATTTTCCATTTTCATCGCTAATATAATTATCGTGTGAGTTAGCTCGTTGTAAGAATTTGCATCGCTGAGGAGCGACAGATGAAAGCGAGAAACAGTGTGTCTGATTGATTAACGAGTTTTGATGCCTTCGATCTCTCGGCTGGGTATTCGATTATCCACTTGATAATTATCTACGTCTCTCGTGAGGCTCGGTAACCGCAGTACACGTGAATAATAATCGTCGATCCTCGGAATCGACGTCGAATAGACGAGAGGCACGTGTGTGCCAATCAGCGGGTGAATAATCCTGTCGCTCTTCGAGCTTGCCTCTTGAACTTCGATGTGCGAGCTACAGAATTATAGGGGCTTTGGATGAGCCTCCTATATCAATCTAGTCGCACACTAGTTCATTGAATTAATAGGGCCACTCGTTAATTTATCATTTTTATTCTGATAAAAAAATCCAGTTATAAATGCAGGACAACAAACTGGGCGAAGAGCTCTGGTGCAGCTTTAAATTACAACGAAGCCATCGGCACATTCAAGAGCGCAGTGGATAATCTGGTTCTGCGTTATTGTCAATCGGAACTCAAAGGGTTCTGAAGTATGAAAATATGGATATCAGTTTGTTTTCACTTATGAAGATTATTTTCTTATTTCCCATCTGATATATTCTATTCGACTGTTTATGCTGATTTGTTATTAATATTTTTGTAAAAGGTTCTTTCCCGTCAAACAAATATATGAATTAATGAATTAATGAATTAATGAATTAATGAATTAATAAATTGTATAAGAAAAAATGTACAGAAGTTTTGGTTTCCACTCAAAAGGCCGTTACTTCTCGTCGAATAGGAGAAGCAGAGTGCAAAAAATGTTAAATTGAAGCCAAGCTCTAACGCTTTCAATGCCCTTTACATTTTTTTAACGTCGAATATAGTACAGGCGAGGTATTCGTTAGAAGGCAAAACGTATCATTGCTACCAATCCACCCCTATCGATCCATTATGCGGATATGATGTCAAGGCTCAAGAGCGCGTTTCTCACTTGTGCCACTGGCGGTCGGTTATACCCGTTTTTAATCAGCCCCCCACCCCCCTCTCTTTCTCTCTTTACAACCCTTCTTTAAACGGGACCTTCAATTTTATTTTTAGCTGATCCGCCAATGTCGGTAAAATGGTTTTAAAAAAAAGTTAATTGTTTCTGCACTATGACTATTTGAAAATATATTTTAAAAAATTCGTCTATCTATTTTTTTTTTCTTTTAGTATTTGGCACTAATTTTTAAGTAGGATAAGAAAAAAAATTAACATACAACTTTATGTAAAAAAAAAACTTCCTTCACCTGTAATTGAATTTTACAGCAATAGAATGTTAAGTAATATCATTAGAAAAAAATGGAGTATACTAATTGCATTGAAAATCACAATGACACTGCAGATTTTAATTCGTGGCTCGGTCAAATGGCGTCTATGTCGAAAGATTGCGAGAAGAAGTTAAATAGAAAGAAGAAAGTATAAAAGACGAAAGAGAGAGGCGTGCCACACGTACAAAAATAACTGAACCACGCGACGCATTGCAGCAAGTACACTCGTCGTCGTGCGAACGCATCTCGAGACAAGTCGGACGTGACGTCACGGGAGCCGAGGATCCACTTGGTACAACGTTGACGGCTCTTTCTCTTTCTCTCTCTCTCTCTCTCTCTCTCAAGATGATGCGAAGATATACGAGAGAGTTGAAAAAAGATGCGATGATCAGCCGTGTGAAGGAAAAGATGGTGCGTACGGTGGCATCCAACTCGAGTGAGTTAGGATATGATGGAGTGATGGGAGCAGCCAGAGAGAGCTCTCCCTTGGTTTATGGGAGGGATTTTAGACGTGTCTACTCTGTACTCTCGGTTCGCGAGAGAGCTTCGTTGGCTTGTCACTCCTTCGCCTTCGTAACGTCTTCATCCAATTACCGAGTGATATGCCACCGCCGAGAAACGTCCGGTTTAATTGGCCACGAGGGATTTCGAGACGGTTAGCCTCTCTTCTCTTTCTCGCCAACCTTCATGCAACCATCTCGGCGCATAAAAGTCGAGGTTGACACCACTCCGACGTGCGATAAGCGCCACACGGATTTCATGAAAAACAAAAAAAAACAAATTAACATGTCTCGATTGCAAAAAAAATACAATAAAGAGAATTTGATGAATCTTTTTTTACGGAATTAAAAATATCTTTCGATCGAATAAATGTTGAATTAATAAGCAAGTGGGATAAACGAAAAAATTGTGAAATAATATTTTTCGAAATATTTTTCGAAATCTTGAAAATCCGATAAAATACAAAAAAAATGCTTCAACCGATTTTTTTTTATATGAAATTTAAAAATCTGTCGATTGAACAAAAGTTCAATTAATAAACAAATGGGATAAACGAAAAAATTGTGAAATAATATTTTTCGAAATATTTTTCGAAATCTTAAAAATCCGAGAAAATACGAAAAAATGCTTCAACCGATTTTTTTATATGAAATTAAAAAATCTTTCGATTGAATAAAAGTTCAATTAATAAACAAATGGGATAAACGAAAAAATTGTAAAATAATATTTTTCGAAGTATTTTTCAAAATCTTGAAAATCCGATAAAATACAAAAAAAATGTTTCAACCGATTTTTTTTATATAAAATTAAAAAATCTTTCGACTGAACAAAATTTGAATTAATTAGCAAATGGGATAAACGAAAAAATTGTGAAATAATATTTTTCGAAGTATTTTTCGAAATCTTGAAAATCCGATAGAATACAAAAAAATGCTTCAACCGATTTTTTTAATATGAAATTAAAAAATCTTTCGACTGAATAAAAGTTCAATTAATAAACAAATCGGATAAACGAAAAAATTGTAAAATAATATTTTTCGAAGTATTTTTCGAAATCTTGAAAATCCGATAAAATACAAAAAAAATGTTTCAACCGATTTTTTTTATATGAAATTAAAAAATCTTTCGACTGAACAAAATTTGAATTAATAAGCAAATGGGACAAACGAAAAAATTGTAAAATAATATTTTTCGAAATATTAAAAATCCGATAAAATACAAAAAAAATGTTTCAACCGATTTTTTTTATATGAGATTAAAAAATCTTTCGACTGAACAAAAGTTGAATTAATAAGCAAATGGGATAAACGAAAAAATTGTAAAATAATATTTTCGAAGTATTTTTCGAAATCTTGAAAATCCGATAAAATACAAAAAAATGCTTCAACCGATTTTTTAATATGAAATTAAAAAATCTTTCGACCGAACAAAAGTTGAATTAATAAACAAATGTGTTTATCAAATTTACCGGTAAATTGGCCGGTTATTTTACCGATAATAATAACATAATTTTACCGGTACTTGAGAGAGACACAGAAAAAAACCACTCTCGTGGTCATGACAAGCAATATAGAAGAAGAAAAATCAATGAAAGTGTCTGACACGTGGTTGACTAGGTTATCCCAGCGGCTCTCTTCGCGTCTTTTTTTTTTTCCTCCAATGTCGCCTTGCTTATCCCACCGTTGCATCACTGGCAAGTGGTCTCAAATTAAATAAGTAATACGGAACATAAGAAATGCGATTAAACGAAACGAGAGTTTGTGGATTCGCCTTCTCAGGGCTTCCCAAGTCGTGTTTGACGAAAGTGTTTCCCTTCAATTTTGGTCACCAGCCATTTTTTTCTCCCACTGAATAAACTTAAAAAAAAAAAAAAAAAAAAAAAAAATCTTCAAACAGTGCCTACAAAATTTATTTCATCACTCACACGATTAAAAAAAAGAAAATAGAAATAAAAAATAGACAAAAGCAGCGTGCCATTAAATTGCAACAAAGCTCGAGCAATTCAACATCAAATATATCGAGGACGTTCAATGAATTAAATCAAAATTATTTGTGAATTCAATTTTATTCGTGGACAAAAAGCCTGCTGAGAGACAAGCAGAAAGCATAGATTCTGCTATTTTTTTTTTTTTTTTTTTTTCTTTTGATTTTTTGTTTCTTTACCTCGAAGAACGGTGGTGATTGGCCAGTCGGAGGAATTATTCACGCGTTTGCAACACCACATAATTTTTTTTTCTTTTTTATTGTAAAATTTGTCGTTTATGAATGTGAGAATAGGATGAGAAGGGAGAGAAAAAAAGTGGCGACTGGGTCGAGCGTCCTAAGCTGACGTACGTCCTCGTAGGCCGCAGAGGGCGCAGTGAACCTCCGAACGACGTCGCGACGCCGGCAAATGGCGACGACCAAACAGCACCAGAGCGCCACCAGCGCCTCTCTCGACCCCTCCCCCACCCATCTCTGGTCGATATACACGCGATGGAGAAAAGTGGGCAGACACGAGAATACCATTCCACCCTCCGTGGGAAAGTCCTTTCTGCGGCTGCGAAAAATCCTCTTACCACGTTTCAATGCTACTGTAGTGTTATGTACTAAGCTACACGATTTCTTCACTTCTGTCTGAGAGCACACTCGGCCCATCAATATTGGCACTTTATCTGTCTTTATCGGAAGCTTTGTGAAAGCGAAAGGTGAAATATAAATGAGAAAACAATGGGCAATGCATTTCTAAAGGATTTGTAATTTTTTGTAATTTTTTTTGTTTTTTTATATTGTTGAAAATTTTCAAATTCTGATTTTTCGGGAGTTTTTAATTTTTTGTAATTTTTTTTTTTTATAGAGTTGAATATTGTCAAATTCTGAATTTTCGGGAATTTGTAATTTTTTGTAATTTTTTTTTGTTTTTTTATATAGTTGAAAATTTTCAAATTCTGATTTTTCGGGAATTTGTAATTTTTTGTAATTTTTTTTTTTTTATTGTTGAAAATTTTCAGATTCTGATTTTTCGAAAGTTTGTAATTTTTTGTAATTTTTTTTTTATATAGTTGAAAATTTTCAAATTCTGATTTTTCGGGAGTTTTTAATTTTTTTTTTTTTTTTTTATATAGTTGACAATTTTCAAAGTCTGATTTTTCGGGAATTTTACAGGTAATTTACTGTTTTTCAGATAGCCAAAGTTGCAGAATATTCGATTGCTTGTCCGCGAAACAATTATGGTATTTTTGTGTATTTCAGGTGCCTTCGCGTTTGCAGTCGTATTTTTTTTGTAAGGAAATTTTTTTTTTATTGATTTTTTTTATTATGACCTGATATTCTCGTGTTTTGAATTTTTTATGAACACTGTCGTTGGCACTTTTATCACAAACTGTTGCGACAAGTTGAAACTGTATTTCTGGATTAAAGATTGCTGATTACGATTTCGGAATATCATGATGAAAATATGACAGCATTAAAAGCAGCTTAATACAATAATTTCATAATTTTTTGCAGAATAATTTATGCAAGCAAGAGTATTGCCAACATAATGTTTTTATAAGGACAGCCTTAAGAAATCCTTTGATCATTTTTTTGTTTACAAATTTCTTAATAATTTATTGTTATTCAAAATCAGTGTTTTCATTTTTCAACAAATTTTTTTGAAAATGTATTTTCTACGGATTATGAAATGGATTTTTTAAATGAAAAATTTGATCCGAATGACATCAATTCTAGTGCAGAAAATGGAACAATGTTTTTTTGTAACAAAAATCTGTTTACTTTTTTAAATTAATTTTTTTAATTGCCGCGATTATTTTTCGATAATTTTTTCATGTTCAATGCACAACAGCTAATTTATTTTCTCCAAAGTCTAAATATTCACCATGTAGATCTACTTTTTTTGGCTGTTGACTGTTTATAAATTAATGCCTATTGTTTGACTGGCGAATTATTATTTTGGTTTAATGTTCGCCATGTTATTATGTCAAAATTTATTTTTTAGCTAAACAAGCAGAGGTTCATTAAAACAGAAAAAAAATGATGAATTATTCTTTTAAAACATTCAACAAAAACCATAACACAATTTTTTTTTTGCAAATCCCTCCTTATTACACATAATAAAATGCAATAAAAAAAATCACAAAATAAATTTAACAATTCCAAAAAAAAAAAAAAATGAGCAATTATATCAACTACGAAACGGCCTCTTTAATAAAACGATTAAAATACTAAAATCAGCCGTGTCATTGTGATAAATAAAATAAGAAAGTAATAAATAAAGACCTACAGATGTTCCAATTCGTCGAGCCACGTCAGTTCAAAAGTGTACAAAAAAAAAAAAAAAATGATTGTTCTAGGTCAGTTTTAAATGCGTCTACCGAGCTCACAGAGAGCGAATAAGATAAGCGTGCCAGCAAACATACACAAGAGACCCCCCTCGGACTCTTTTATGTAGATGGTATGTGTATTTGTGTATGCTTTGTTTATTATATATATTGCTATGTTTATATATATACATATATATTGCTTTGTTTTGCTCGCAGTTTAAGTATGCTTTTCTACTAATGCTCTGTACACTTAACAGTCACGTGAAGTAAGGCTTTCCTCGACTGATTCTGATAGATGGCCCGAGAACGTGAATTTATTTCGTTACGTGGAGCGAATCGGGAACTCGTCGTCGACGGACGCGGCCCTCACGTGTCCAGCGGAGAAAACATGAGCTGCACCAAGAGAGAGAAAATTCTTTAGCTCTCTCTCTCTCTCTCTCTCTCGGCTCGGAACTCGAATCTCGCTGGTGAGCTACTTAGATAACGTAACACGTCAAACTGACCCAACAACCTACTGTTTTCTTAATCTTATCCGAGCTTATGCCACATAAACACGTCTCGCTAAATAGCGAAACATTAATAAAAAATATATTTTGCAATAAAAATTATTATTTTCACTTTTTATTATCATTATCAATATTTTTCTAATTTTTTTGTTTGCCATTCGTTTTCTAAAATTGTGAGAAAATATTGCTGCGTATAAAATGATTTACAATCAAAATTATTAATTTCACTTTTTATTATCATTATCAATATTTTTCTAATTTTTTTTGGCATTCGTTATCTAAAATTGTGAGAAAATATTGCTGCGTATAAAATGATTTACAATCAAAATTATTAATTTCATTTTTAATTATCATTATCAATATTTTTCTAAATTTTTTTTGGCATTCGTTTTCTAAAATTGTGAGAAAATATTGCTGCGAAGAAAATGATCTTCACGTCGATTTCAGACGACCAAAAATTAATTCTAACAAAAAGTGAATTTATGATTAATTTTGCAAAGCGAAATTCCGACAGCAAATTGTGTGTGTGTTTTTTTTAATTATCATTAAATAAATTAGTGATAAAGTGGATGATATTTTACAGAAAGTTTATCGTTTGTTCGAAGATATTAAAGTATTAATGGTTGAAATTGCATTTTCCTATTTAGGTTCATACTCTGTGGGAACAATGTTCCGAGTAATAGGTTAATAAGGATACTCGATTATCTGCAGAGTAGAGAAAGTATGAGACTCTACTGCTAGTCCACATCTACATCATTTATCCACTCCAAGTTAATCGGTTTCGACGCGAAGCCGATATCGTGTGGCTCCGCGTGTTACAAGCTTAGCTCGGCAGCGCCGACTCTCTGTCGGTGCCGAATGCCGAGAAGAGAGTTCTATATATATGTTATATATATATATATTGTTTAGGTTTACTTGATGCGCTAGCGGATAGCCGCAGGCAAGGAGTCGCTCTAGAACTTACGATCGATCGATTTATGTCTTCGACCTTGCCTCCTCTACTTCTCTTGCCCGAGTCGCTACCCCCTTAACTATATACGCTATGTCAGCGTCGGCAGAGGTCATCGTGTGTTGATGCTGATTACACGTATATGGATATTACACACGCACGGGGTTCTAAACAATGTACTCAAAACAAACAGGATTGTAAACATGAAAGTTAAAAATGACGGTCATTTCACTGGAGTGATGTAAAATGACCGGTATTTTTAACCGCGGTTAAATGACCGGGCGTGGAACGGTCATTTGACGTCTGTTTATATTTTCACAATTTTCTGTGCGAGATGGTTTTTTTTTTAATTTCACTATTTGTTTGTCAGTTGTAAACGTAATAGTCAAAAATGACGGTCATTGCACTCTGGTGATGTAAAATGACCGGTATTTTTAAGAGCGGTCAAATGACCGGGCGGGTAACGGTCATTTGACGTCTGTTTATTTTTTCACAAATTTCAGTGCGAGATGATTTTTTAAAATTTGGTCATTTGACTGTCAGTGTGGATGGTAAAATGACCCTCGACGACTGTATACATGTAAAATGACGGTCATTTGACGTCAACTTAATTTTTCACCATTTTCTGTGTAAAATTATTTCTTTTTCTTTTCTTCCATTTAGTCACTTGACTGTCAATTTGAACGGTAAAATGACGCCCAAAATCCATATAGATGTAAAATGACGGTCATTTGACGTGAACTTAATTTTTCACCATTTTCTGTGTAAATTATTTCTTTTTTTTTTTCCCAATTTAGTTATTCGTCTGTCAATTTGGACGGTAAAATGACGCCCAACATCCATACAGATGCAAAATGACGGTCATTTTTCTTTTTTTCGGTCATTTATTTCCGAATCCTATTTTTCCTGATAGTCAAATCACGCCCAACAGCTATAACATTGTGAAGATTAGATTTTCGATTTCGAATTTTTTGGGAACTTCACTAAGAGAGCCGATTAAAAAAAAATAACACAGAAAATGCGAATTTTTTTTTTTTTTTAAGCTGACGTGGTTTCTTTTATTTTAACAGTGTAAAATCGATTTGGGTAAGCAATTGTAAGCTGAAATACTGATTTTGAAGAAATTTGATATTTTTCATTTATAAAACAACAGTATCGCAAGTTTTTCTCACGAAGGGCTTGTGAACGAGGAATTATGACTCATGGCCGAGAGAGTTTCGCGCGTTTGGGCGTGTTTCGTGATTCTCGCAGGCACGAGCGACGAGTATAGGCAAACACAGACAACAATCTACACGGCAAGGGTATAGAACCTAACTTTCTAATCCCGCATACCGAAGGAACGACCTTGCTGAAGGCATCCCATCGCGCCGTGAACACATAATTGGTGGCTATCGTGTGTAGAGCTGTAAGAAACACGCGAGGAGCTTTTTTTTACATCTCTTCTTTTTTTCGGGTATCACAGGAAAGACGAGGCAAGTCGAGCTAGATAGCCAAAAAACACGTTTTTTTTTTTTTTTTTTTTTTAATTCTCTTCAACCAGTTAATTAACTCGAGAATGAAGAGCGTGCGCGGCTCGAGATCCTGAATAATCGGTGGGTGCAGGAAGCTCGATATTTGTTACATTTAAGGAACCACAAGCCAACCGTGCCTGTTTTCACTGTCTGGCACACGCTATACCGCAATTGAACCGAGAGCGGCGCATACAGCAGACAGATAAAAAAAAAAGAAGAAGAAGAAGAAGAAAAAGAAAAAAGTTTGTTGTAGCCTCTCGCGAGGAAGTTGATTAAATGCCAAGAGTGAGTATATAGAAACCGTCTGGAGATAAAGACGAGTAAGAAGATAAACGACCAATCACTGACCACATAATAATTGGCAGTGTAACAATTCTTTTTTTTTTGTACGAAATAACTCATAATTTTTTTTTTGTGACTCCTGAAACTAATTGAAAATACAAAAACTTCGCTATGTATATTTTTTAAAATATTTTCTGCCTTTTAAATATTCAACTACCTTAAATTCGTAAGAATCTATATTCAAGAACAATAAGTGAATTTCTAACGAATAAAATGATCCATTCATCAAGCGGAATAGTTTTTTTTTAAATTTAGAATTTCCTTGAAACTTCAGATCATCAAAAATATTCGAACCCCAAACCCACAAACCTTAATTTCGCTCCAGTTAAAAAAATAAAAACTACGACAAGAACAATATTTCAATCTAATATTATTGTCCAAAACGACCTACGAGCCAAAACCATGAAAATAAAAATGAGGGATTCGAAATATGTTTGAAACTTTCCAGTATAGGAATGTCGATAACTTCAGAATCTTCGACACCGATCAGACCCCGAGTACGACGTGTCGAAATTTCAATCTATAAAAATTAGGTGGATACGACGAAGCTTAACAAAAATAATGTTATTAATAAACGACCAAAGCCCAACAAGTTCCAAAGCCCAACAAACCAAAGTACCATATATCTGCTGATGACTCGCGCCGTTCGTGCGTAAAACGATCAGTACAAGGTGCTAATGACCAGGAAAGCACGAGGAAGGTGTTTGGGGGCGAGGGATTCGTGAGGTGATTCGCGGTGCTGACCAGAAAGAAGAAAAGAAAAAAAAGTCAAGGAAAAAGAAGACGAAGACGAAGACGAAGACGATGATGAAGAAGAAACAAACCGCACGACGGGCCAAGGAGCTCGCGTACAATGATGATGGCAGGGTATAGAAACGAGGCGAGGAGTGGCGTTGAGGCCTTCGCCTTGACCTTGAAGTGAGCTCAGAGCGCCCGGAGCTCAGTGTCCTAGCAAAGGTGAACCGTAGAAAAAGAGAGAGGAAGCGGAGGCGGCGTGGTGCAGCAGCAGCAGCAACAGCAGTCACAGCAGCGAACGTTTCTCAAGCATTCCCACTGCTCTCCTTCTTGCCGTAGTCACCGAGCGTAATGCACTCGCGGTTTCCGGACTTGCGTAATCCGCAGAGCAGTCCGGGGCACCGCAGCTTGCCGCCCCTCCGTCTTTCCTCCTCTTCCTCTTTCGATAATGCTCACCCAGCATTACCGATCGTCTTCGCCGGCTTAACGAAATACAAAAAAAAAAAATTATATGTATATATATATATATTTAGCGATTCGCTTCTCGTTTTCCTTTATACCGGTCAGACCGGATTGACCGTGTGACTGCTGAACAAATATTACAAATGCCATATATAAAAGTGTTTATTTACGTATCATCGTGTCTCACGAATACGGATAAATTTTTCGTGATATTAAATCGCACGTCTCCAGGCTTTGGCAAAAGTATTGGACAGTATTTAAAAAAAATGTAAGTTTGTTTCTGATTAAATAAGAATTGTTTTAAATTCACAACGATAGTTAATTGCTGATTATTTTATAGAGAAAATTTGGACCTGATCTGTCGTGGCATTTCGGGAAAAAAAATAGTTTTAAAAAAAATTGGAGAATGATGGGGGGGGGGGGGGGAAATGACACTGCCTCTTAAAGAAAACGGAGGCCGGGTTATCTTCCTCGTGATCGTACGGTTTTGCTCGACAAGAGCACTTATGTAATCCCCTGGCATAATGGAACGTGGGCGAGGTCTCGTCCATTATACGCGCGTGCTTCTTCTTACTGCCAGTGAACAGGACTGACACTGCTGGCGCGTGTCTGCGATCACCGTCGAAGAATATAAATCGATCTTACAGCAGCACGAAACGACGTGATTTTAAAGGGGAACAAAAAAAGATTCCAAAAAATTCCCTGGATAATATTCAATCGAACTCAAGCTTCTTCCATCCGCGAGCTATAATAACAGCTGCCTCGCTATCTCTCTCTGTCGAGAGAGTTCTTGAGTTATATTGCACAATTGCCGTCTGACAAAGAGAAGGAAATGGGCAACCGAGTGCACGTGGGTCGTTTGCAACTTGCGGGGACTGCCAGCAGTCTCTCTTTCACAGCAAGAAAAACTTAACGCGCACACGTGCCTCTTCGAGTCCTGTTGTGCACCGTAACACTCCATTATTCCCATCTACCTATTTATCCAACGACGATGGCAAACCATTTGGTTTCGCGGGACGTTAACCTCACCCAACGCCATTTACAAGATGGGTATTACAGAAAATTTTTGAATTTACACATTTTTCTAGTAGGAATACATTTCAAGCTACCGAATTTTAAAGTAGCAAGAAAGTGGCGATTGAATTAGAACGACGTGACACATCTGGTGGTCATTTTTTGTACTATTCCATGGCATCCAAATACGCGTCTTTATTGGTCAATCGACGTCCTGGAGGGGACGAAGAAACTGCGCGCGCAAAGCCTTTCCTTCAACGTCCGCCATTTCGTTCTTCCATAAGTTCACAGTTTCCATAGAGTTGATCAACGAAAATCGAGAAATTTTCATGTTTCGAGTGACTTTCGAGCGTTGTGCTCGAACGCTCCATCGTCGGAAGCCCAAATCAAGAGATCGAATGTTTGTTCGCCTAAGTTTCATAAGTAAGACATTTTCTATTAAATCACAAATATATTTCCAGTAATTCGATAAGTTGTACAGGGTGAAAAAAAAAAAACAAAATCGGGCTCACTTTGATCTCGACAATTTCTCATGAATATTTCAACGGTATAATGTCCGAGGATCGACGTTAAATCAAATTAATATGATTACACGAGTGTACGAAGCCTCCGGCGTAATTAAACTAATAAGAAGCGAGAGAGGGAGGGAGAGAGAGAGAGAAAAAGACAGAGGAGCCGCAGTTAATATAACGGGTGCGGTGGTGTGCTGCCGTAATTTAAGTAAATTAAGCGTTCACGGATGCGCTCCGTAGATCCGTTGCTACCTTTTTTTTTTTTTTTTTTCTTGTATATTGTGCTGCGGGATTCTCCGCTACTGGTTTGTAATAAGTTCACGAGGTCTGAAACGAGCGAGTTCCCCGCGAGCCTGACACGAAAACGCAACGTCTCGATATAGTAATATGCGCTCGCAGTTTTACGGTTAACTTACAAGCGTTCTACCTGCTCATCGTATGGTTTTCTGCTTCTTTCGTTGGCCAACGAAAGAAGCAGCGCGAAGATGAGAAGGAAGAAAAAAGAGAAAATAAAAGGAACGAGAAGTATTTTATAGTCTCTCGCATGTCTAATTATAATCGTCAATAATTCTCCTCTCTAGTTTGCTCGGGACGTACCGTAAAAAAATAAAAAGGGTGGAGAAACACATGACGAGCGTTGGACCGCGAGCCAGTGATCATCGCGTGGCTCCTCTTCACTCATAACTACAATAATCTAATTTAATTCTAACGAGATTCTAATCCTGAAGAATCTTCTAACGGATCTCTTCACGCTACTTCTCTAGCTATTCGTGGTTTTATAATACAAAGTTAAAAAAAAAAAAGAAAAAAGTTTCACTGTGATCATCGAGCGTGAAGGTCCGGCTCGTTGATATGCCAGCTCACCGGTTTTCGAGCTTTTTCCTGACCTTCGAAACTCCTTTAACGGCTGACGATAAGTATCTGTGAAATTCCTCGACTTACCTGAAACAGAAAATGGCAAATAATCTCATTAATATTTGACGGAAATATTTTTCATCTATTTGTGGTGCAATCGTGTAAATTTTACAATTTAATGTAAATCTTCGTGTGGTTTTCGAAAATTTCTAGAATTTATTTTAGTACTAGGTTTTATGGAAAAATTATTTTATAGGGTAAAACAAGTGATAAAAATGTAAAAAAAAAATAATCTCTTTTTTTTTACCAAAATATGGCAAAAAAAAATTTGTCAACTGATCTCGAGGGGGTCAGACCGATGACCAAGTGAGTTGACTTGGAATGCCCCATATATTTTGTCCGTTATATAGTAAATTTAAAAACGTAGTTAAGGTTTTTAAAAAATATAACTATGTACAGTGTACGTTACTACACAGTGAGATATACATCCCAACAGCATAATAAGCCACTTTAGTAAAAGCTACTCGTTAGAAATTTGCAAACTCTCGAGACTCTCTCAGCACTCAGAGCTCAAATTCATCCAATGACTGGGGCATTCATTGTCTCATTCATTTTCCGAGCTCTATTGAAGAAAACACCGGGGGCTGTTTGGCGCTCATTTTATGAATTAGAGTCAAGGAGAATCGGCTGTGTACGACTCGTGGGAACGTCGGAACCCCGTGGAATCGTCACGTTCGAGGATCGGGTAAAAGAGAGAAACAGAGAGAGAGAGAAACACCGCCGTGCAATGGAATGAAACAGCATCATCACTCCCTTGTTTCCACGCGATGCGTGCGAAATGTGAATTCAATTGCTGCGCGACTTTCAAGAGCTTGCTCTCGAGACAGTGTGAGCCTATATACCCGCATGAAAACAGTGTATGGAACTTTCATTACAGCTATTTCACATCACCGACACGCATGATTGCTCTACCAGGCGTGGATTGAAAAAAAAAAGAAAGAAAAAAAATGAATCGAGTCAGAAGAAGCTGCAAATTCCTGGCGCGCTTTGGCACCGAGGAAAAAAAAAGGAAGAGAGAGAGAAGATGTACGCCGAGGGCAGGCATGAAAAATGAATGTAAATTCGGCACTTCCGCGGGCCGGCAATCAGGAGGGCCGAAACGAGCAAGGGAACGAGAGACTCTCTCTCTCTCTCTCACTCTCAGCATCAAGCATCATCCTGCTGACCGGAGAGTGGAATGCCGTTGGCGTACACCGGCTTGGCTTTAGGTTTCTTGTACCGCTTGTTTCGCCGATATATATCCCCATGGTCGAAGGAGCTTCTTCAATCCTCCGGGCCTCTTCTTTTGCCCCGCGAAGACGAAGAAGAGAGAATCAAGCGGCATCTCCAAGGTACTTTGACTAAAGAACCGGCATACCACCTTGCTCGTTTTTTTTTCATCCCGATCCTGCGTCATTAACACTTTGTAATTCACGCTTCAAGAGCGAGACAGAAGAGCGAGGACCTACACGAATTTCTTGGTGATTTTTCTTGTACGGAATTAGAAGACTTTTGGCAAAATTTCAATTTGAACTGGATATCTCAATGTGTAAGATCGTCAAATGATTATGCGAATTCATAAACATTTTGTATTGAAATTTCGAGGAAGAAGTGTGGAAAGTGATTGGCAATTTTTGTTGCTAATCGATTGCATATCCGCAAGTTGATGAATCATTACATTGTTCTGTACGAATCGCCCACCAAATTGCACAATGATCAAGCCACTCCGTAGATCACGACTTTACTATTACGCAATTTATTTTTCGAAATTATTTATTATCACTGAAATATTGTTACTGCATACAAAAAAAAAAGCATCATTTTTTTTAATCAATAAACAATAATCGTATTAAAAAATATCCGTTAAAAAAAAATGTTGAGTTAAATTAGTTTAGAATCGGAAAAAATGTAAGCAAAGATTGTTGATTTTTTTTCCAACATCAATTTATTCTATTTGAACCAGAATTTTTTTTACATCTTCGAATCATTGTTATAAACAATAATTTATTTATAATAATAAAGAATCAAAGACCATTTTAGAAATTTGAGATATGTTGTCTGATTCCAATACGCAATCTGTTTATCGCGAATTTCTTCGTCACGGTTGATCTCTTGGATTAAAAAAAAAAAAGATAAACGGTGAAATGCAAAACTGGTGAGACGCAGTTCACCGTTCTTGTATTTTATCCGTGAAATGAACCGTGATGGAAAAATGTCGATTGGAGGTTTCTACTGAAAAAGGTGTTATTTTGCACTAGAAAAAATGCGATATCAATTTAGAAATTGAATCAACATTTTTTCACACTGACATTGTATCCAAACAGTATTAAAAAAAAAGGAGAAAAATTAACCCTTTACATTTTTTATTATAAATCATTTGTAAAAATATTAGAAACTTTATTCACTCTTCCAGTGTTTAAAAAAAATCTGTTGATGACTGAATCGTAGCTCGTAACATTAATTAACAAGAAAATCCTAACGATAAACCTACCCAAGTCGCGTTGTTGCTCGTATTCTGAAAGCATCACGACGACCACCATTGTAGCTAAATCACCTTGAGGCCCTAACTGAGCCTTTTTGGTTTCCACCTGGCTCTCCCAGTTAGTTTTATTACGAATATTTTTAAAAAACCACTTATCACTATTTCGAGTTGCTCGATTTATTCGAATTACTCGTTGCTCGAAGTAACTTCAGGGTCAAAGCCCTGATTGTTATCACACCGAACACTAGAGGAAAAAAAAAATTTTTAAAGAAGAAAAGAAAAAAAAGGATTCGTGGGGCCTCTTGTTTTAATACGCTCGTTGTACTCGTAGTACCGCGACGATGAACGAGGTTCGCGGCACGGCTGCGTGGAACCGAGTGAGCGGCGACCCAGACGAGTATGAATCAACCCCCTACTACTACCAACGATGCACCGGCCACGAGACCTCCCTGCCCTCCTCTTCCCTCTTTTATTCTTACGAATCGTGCGAAATTTATCCGATATTTGTACTACAGATCAGTCAATAAAAAGAAAAATCATTGCAAATTATTAACCATTAATAATGAGAGAACAAGCTTCCTGACTAAATGCTTCCAGAAATTCATGCCGTTCAATTTCAATGAATTAATGAATGGATGTATGTTTGAAAATCCACATGTTTACATAAATAACATTCTCTACACCCCAAAAAGTGTGATTTCGTTAATTTCCCCAAAATTGACAACAAAAATCCAAAACACTGATTCGTTACTAAGAGGCAAAGCTTTTAGATCCATTACTGGAAAAAAAAATCGACGTACGCTAGGAAAAACGCGCTGAGTAGGCGTACATTTTGTTATCGCTGAATAGTCATATTTGGTCTCGAACTACACTGATAGACTTAACATAGCTTTCAGGAAAGACTAAACGAGCAATCCATCTTTTTACAACTGACGACTAGACTCGATGTCATCGATCTCTGAACGTTCAGCATTTTTACTATTGCGACACAATAACATCAGGCCAATCAATTGTCTCCGTAATTGTACAACGACACTGCTTACAAGTTTCCTCTAACGACTTGTAACTGCAGCTGATTTTACGATGTCGAATCGACGTTTGAATGAGCCATCGAAATATTTATCGTCGGTATTTAGACTGAGGTATTCCGCATCGAGTCCAGTGTCAAGAAACACACACGCACATACAGAACGTTGATTTGAGTGTGAAATTTTTGAGCTAACTGGGCAAAGCCATGTAAATATGTGTTGCGTTTGCGTTCCTCGTGTGGAAAGTTCCGGTTAGTCATGTCCGTAAACGCGGGTGACGGTGACGCACGCGCCAATTTAGAATGAGCTTTATACTCTCTCGTATATGTCTGTGCTCTGTGCTACGAAACGTCGAGGCGTGCTTTATAGTAGTGCAAATCGCTCGGCTCGGCACAGTTACCAAGTGCCGACCATTGCAACGATACAAATGCTCATATATTACCCACATAGCTACGGGTGGAGCTTGTACACTTAGGGCGCTTAAAAAAACGCTGATTTTCAGATATCGATTTGCTCATTCATATTTGGATACCCAGTTGTTAAAAAAAAACGTCTGCTCGTGAAATCGGAGGTCTGTACGTCAACATTTGATACTGCTGTATCAAAATCAATGTTGAGAATGATGAAAAAAATGACATTTTTCACTTTTTTTGTTTAAGTTCGAAATGCTCATCGAGTTATTTGTTCATCTTAATGAATCATGAAATTGTGTGAAACCAGAAAGTTCCAGTTGTGTATTTAATACGGTCGATGTTGAAATTTCACAAGTCGTAAAATCAATTTCGTTATTTTTTAGAGCTACACTGTTGCTCGTTACGTCCCTCATTGTTTTTGCACTCAGTATACGTCTCGTTGAAAGCGAAGAGCTATCGGATAACGTTTAGAACTGCCGCATCTGTAACAAAGTTTTCGAAATTTACATGTCATCCAATTTTCATGCTATATATCTCAGTATTGAAATATCTGGTAGCTCATCAAATCCACGGGTTCTTTTGCAAAAAATATCGACTACGCGAAATTTCAAGCCCGTGCGATTGGTGAAAAGTGAAAGGTGAAATTCTCGAAACACAATTTTTGTATAAAACCGAAGAAGAATTTACACAATTTTTTTGCAACTTCTAATGTTCCAAAAAAAAATGATAAATTCGTCTTCGAATCTACCTAATTTTTTTTCTATATAAAAGATATAGAACATATATTTTATGTGGCAAAATCTCTTATGTATCAAATCTATTTCACGGAAATAAATCATTCTTCTGCGATTTAAATATTTGATCGTATCACCCAGTGAAATTTGATGAGACCCATTGGATTTTGTGTCGATTCGTGAAGAGAGCATCAGATCAGCTCTCTCTCCCTCTTTCTTTCTCCAAGATAATACTAAGAGGTGGGCGTTGATGCGGGCCTTTCAGTTTATGACGTGACCATCGCTCCTGCCCGGTTGCTCTCGGAGTAACGACCTTCGTTATATTACGCGTACCTATCAGGCTGTGACGCTGCGGTATTATTACAACGGAGTTTAAGGTCGCCGACAAACTTATTTCTTATTTTTTATTTATCTTTTTTATTCATTCGAAATTCTCGACTCTATGCGCGGTTTGTCACTTTTATTGGCTGTATCGATATTTCCAACTGTGGATTAATTTCTATATTGGGAAGGCGCGGCATGTAAATCGACGCTTAGTGTGCATAAAGGCCGTACACGTATACGAGGATCGAATTCTTTGGGGCGGAGACAGGTGGAACACGATCAACCGTCTCGTGACTCCGCAAGCAGCTGCAGGTGCAATTGACCTGGTCGCTTACGAAAATCGCTACACAAAAACCTCTCCTACCTCTCCTTAGCAACTGACCGGTTAAAAAAAAAGGCGAGCCAAACTGATATTTTCGAAATTAAAAAAAAAATATTGTTAAAAATAATTTACAAAATTTGTATTAACAGAAATATTATTGATCAGTGTGGTATAAATAAAATGCACTACATAATTGAAGGAAAATTTACAAAAAAATATTACATTACTCTTCCTAATTTTGAAAATATTTACGGTAAAATATTTTTATTTTACATCTTGTACATTAAATGTAATATAGATTTTGTTTAATAACTTCCACTACAGATAGAGCTTATAATAAATATTTTTAACAGCGAATTGCGTCAAATGATTTTAAAAAAATGGATTAGAGAACAAATTCTTTACTCTACTGAAAAAAATGTATATTAATTTTTGTTTGCGCTGCAGTTAAGAACTAAAAAAGAAATTTAATTTATCTGAAACCACGTCTTTTAAAAAATAAAAAACAACATTTCATGATTTAACAAGAAAGTAACAAAAAAAAAATGGGGGTAAATTCGCATTGAAAGCCTCCACATGAGATTCCATAAATATATATACATATATCTGGAACACGATAAACGACTGGTGCGTCCACTTTAATCTCTCATACCCTACGAAATGGGAGTGCTATGCGGAATTATTCTTGGACGCGAGCCGTCGTCGATCCCTTAACACTGGAATCTCCGAGATCACGCGAGACGTGGGTGCGCCTTACGGACAGCAAGTTTCATTTTTTTCTTTTTTTTTTATCTCCTTTTTTAGATGATTTATATAGTCATCCATTGCATCAGGCAACCTTTTTATAGGAAGAAAAATCGAACCAAAGGAATTTTCTAATTCGATGAAGAAACGATATTATTAAAATGCTCGATCACGCTCGATCATTGTAAATTAAAAAAAAAATAAATTAAAAAAAAAAAGTAATTGAGGAGGAAAAAAAAATGAAGTGTACGTGAGTTAATTCAGTACAGCGTTCGAGTGACGAGATGGTAACGGTTCGTATCTAGGAATAGAGGAAGAAGCCGGTACAAACCCACGTGCATTGCGCGCTTAGTACCAATTTAGATTCGATTCGAAACCTGCCGTCATTCGTCCCGGGAATGCGTGTGGAGCCGGCACAGATGTCACGACAATGAGGATAACGCGATTGACTATATAAATATATGTATATATATATATATGTATATATTAACTACTACATGTTAAGCAGCGATAATCGGTGAATTAATCAACGAACAATCGCTATCTGTATCCAAGGTGCATTACGCCCACGACGTCTATCTGCGTACATGATACAGACTTTATATCAGAGTGAAATCACTTTTTTAAAAAGAATTTACTGTTAAGAATGAAAATGATAATATCCGAATGATGGGTATTCAGAAATTTCTTTGTTAGATTTTTATAATTAAGCTTTTGAATTTTAAATGACTACCGATTTCGATATTTAACAAAATTAAGTATTTTATATTTTTTAAATAAATTAAAATATTTATTTAAAAAAATTGTTGGCTTGTCTAGAAAATTAAGTTTTTGTGTAAAAACGTGTAGATTCGTAATTTTCTTCTGATTTTTTGTTCCAGAAGCCAACATTTTGTTATTTTAATAATTTTTTTTATTATTATATTCGATTTAGATATTTAAAATAAAATTCTGACGACTAGAAAATTAAGTTGATTGTGTAAAAATCAGTAAAGTCGTAATTCTTTTTGTAATCTTTTTGAAAATATTGCTTGATTTTAAAAAGTGAATAAAAAACGATTTTTTTCTCTTTTTTTTCAGAAACCAAGATTTATTGTCATAATTTTTTTAATTATTATTATTACACTCATCCCAAAATCCTAAATAAATTTAAATCGACAATGCTATATTGAAATCTAGCGACATTTTATTTGTTGTTAGTTTCAAGGTTTTATATGATATGAGCAATTTCGTCTTTGCCAAATATTTGTACGAGGAGACGACACACGTCTTAAAAATACGCGTTTCTCTCGTGCTTAGTAACGGGTAAATCCAGTCATATATATATATATATATATTCACAAAAATGTCGCTCAATCTGAAGCTGGAGACACCCAATTACAGGATTGTTTCCTATATTTAGGATTTTAAATGAATACAATTTTTATTATTATTTTTTTATTAAATCGAAAATACTAAAAAAGATTTTTTAAATTCTCATGGACTAAAAATTAAATAATTTATAACTTTACCAATTTTTACAAAAAAAAAAATTTATCTTGACTTGATCTGAATATTTGAAAATATTTCTCCAACTGGTTCTCATTTATTGCATAAAAAAACAAGAAAATATTGTCGTAAATAATCTGCATTACAAAAAAAAAAGAAAAATTCATGCTTTGATTTCAACAGCTGATACAAAATTTAAGCTATTCCAATTAATAGAAGCAAACATAATTTTTTTTAAGTCTATAAAATATTTTTAAAAAAACTCCCCAGAATTCCTATTCGCGTCTTGCAATGAAACAAAAAAAAATCATCCAAACGCATATATGCGATAGAAATAAAAAATTTCGCTACGTCCGTGAGTTGCAAGACGTTACCATGAATTTAAAGAGACCCCGAGGCCCCTTGCCAAGCGTGGCAACCGGGAGGATATGACACGACGTTCGACGAAGAAAACTTTGCTCTTCGGAAGGGAGGATAAAAATACAAGCGATCTCCGCAGGATCGTCGTTAGTCGTGAAACACATGTCTGGCGCCTTCATAGTTTTCTCTCTGCATATATATATTTCCTCTCTCAGCTACATATTCTTTACTATGCACAGAGAGAGACAAAAAGAAAGAAAGAGAGAGAGAGAGAAAAGAAAAAAAAAAAAAAAACGATAGAGAGCGCCACAACGTCCACAAGATCTTCGTCCTCCAATAGAGTGGAAGGGGTAAGAAAGAAAGAAAAAAAAAAAAAAAAAAAAAAAAAAAAAAATCATACATAAAGTCTCCCGAACGGTTAATCTTCTCTTGGTCCTCGTTCTCGCCAAGAGCTTGAAGATAATATTCCATAGAGTGTGTCTGTTGGGCCGGGCAACATAGCCCGGTGCCAATTGCAAGGCCGTTGCCGTATGACCTTAATGAGTAACGAGCATAGCGTTCGCGGGCCACGAGAGCCTCTCTACGAGACGATTTTTTCCTCTGCGGTTATATATCGTCACTGGGTATATTACGTTTTTAGTAATACAACTTTGATTACGAATTCGTACGAAACCGTAACAAAAAAAAAAACACACACACACACACACACACTAAACAGCGAAGGTTTGCTGCATTTGCAGCTAGTAGATTTAATAGCAAATGCAACGTAGAGACACACGCAGTCGCTTTGAACCTGTCAAAAAAAAAAAAGGTGTCGATAAGTTGGTCATCTAAGTGACAGAGAGAAAGAAAGAGAGAGAGAGAGGGAGAGATTTTTGCTGAGTGGCAGAGGACTCTCGATATTCATCGTTTAACCTCATTAACAGGTTAAACTACAGTTATCATAGAAATGAATGTACGATAAAAAGTAAAATAAAAATTCGTACGTTCAGGAGGTCTCTATCTTTCTCTCTCTCTCTGTCTCTATCTCACTCTCTCTCTGTCTCACACTCTGTTTCTCACTGTCGTAGTTTCCATGCCCGTTCCTCCGGAACGCAGCAAACCCACTGCAGATGGCCTTTTTATAAGGTTAATTACGAGTTCGTAACGCGTTATTTAGACACTGTGACACTTTGTTAATACTCGTCTATCGTTTTAATGACGAATCATGGATAATTGTCGCGCGTATATCGTGATAAATACCTCGTTTTTCGACGAGCTCCAAAATCTCCTCCTTGTTGTCGGCCATCTTAGCACCAGTCACTGGTCACAATGCACGATGGGTAAAAACAAACGAGGATTTTTCAGCTAAACCCCGGCGCCACCTGCCGCGCGATTGCGTTAACTACTGAAAGCCAGGGCCGTAACATGGCTCTTTGTTTTTCTCGAGATATTTGCAAAAATGACAACAATAAGGGCCGAAAGGACTAGGAAAGTAAATAAATTGATGATTTTCAGATTGTTGTTATGAAATATCGATATTTCGACAGCTACGGCATTAATTCTGATTTTTTAAAAATTATGTCTTAAATTAACTGCAGAAATTTAAGCTAGACACTCGAAATTTGTGTATATGATGTTAATCGCTCGATATATATGGTTTACGGAATGCTGGAGCAGATTCTGTTACCGACTTTGGTCGGTAAAAACGCGCGATTTTGTATTTTGTACTATTAGTCGATTAATGCGCTACACATTTGCGCCAAATTGTACGTTATTATAATAACAATAGTAACACAGTGTTTCTGCACTGGAATTTCGGTTGAAAATGCACGAGAAATGAGAGATTTTTATACGAATTATATGACTCAAGCAGGTATTTCTTTTTTTTGTCCCAGTTTCAGATGTCAGATTTTCCGACATCATGACGTATGTTGATCGGTTTGAATTTTGAATATCTCAGCTCTAAAGTATTGACGAGATATGTAAATCTGTCGAACTTATACTTATTCATCATTTTTGTTTGTCCTACTATTAACAAAATCAAATGTAATTTAGTCATTCACAAATTTTACATATATATAATTTTTTCTCTATATAAAATTACTCCCGCGCATGCGCAGTCCTGTTTCATTACCACCCCAAAAGGATAACGGTTCATTATTGCCCAACGGGAGTAATGAAAACCGTTACCGCGCATGCGTACTCTTCGCTCGTTAAAAATGAGCAATTTTTGCGTTCTTGCAAGTACGAAATGCGATTAGAATATTTTTTAGCGAAATCAGAAGAAAAAATAAAGTATTCTACACGAGAGAGAGAGATAGAGAGAGATTGTATTTTTTTCACCTCACCTAAATTTCTTCGAACTTCACACTCGACGAAAATCTCTCGCTTGCCTCCTTTGTCGCATAATGCACATATAACTAGATACGCTCCTGAAGTCTGCTGTACATTCCGCCGTAGACTATTGGGGGAAATTTTTACCTACAGGACATACCACTCGGAGTTTGCTGCGCCACTGCGCTCTGAACATCGATTGCTTACACATCGTTCGCGAGCTTCCCCAGCATCGGCTGCTACATTATTGCCGCCGCTAAAGTCAGACCGCGCGCAATACAGCTAATTTTCCTTTCCCCAACGTTAACGCGAATATTTCTTTTTTTTAAACTGCAAAAATATTGACAATGTCCTTACACGACGTTGTGATAGTGTCATCGGTTAGAACTCCAATTGGTAAGTCAAGAAATAGTCTCTGTTAATACACATAACCACGTTAATCGAAAGAAAAAAAAAAGTGTGATAAACGTCCTGTTCAAATTTTATTATTTTTATTATTGTCTATTTGAAAATGAGGAAAATAACAGAGTTCTTTTGAATTGTCCGCGGTGGAGTCTTAGACTTTTATTCAAATTTCTTTTCTCTCTTTTTCTTACTCATGACGAAATTATGTTATATATGGGATTTCTGACGCTCGTCATTCTATACAGTATGTAATTTTCTTTTGGACAACCTACTTTCGAAAATACCGTTTCTTTAACCGCATGACATTTGAAGCCCGTAGAGACTTCATCATCAAGGTTTACCTGCATTTAGGTGTCCTTAGCGTTATTTTTATTACAAATTGAATTAAGACGCAGTTTGATCATTATTATTATTATTATCGCTATTAATAAATCTTTATTATTTACAATTGGATCGTCATTTTTTTTTGTATTTTTAAATAATCGTAAAAGTAAATAGTAATTCTTAAGAAATTAATATTAAGTATATGGGGCATTTCACGTGGTTTTGATAAAAAGCACTTATTTCTTTATTTTTATCTTTTTTTACACATTTTGATTTATATACGATTTTTTTTTAAGCAAATTAGAAAAAATGTTTCATTATTATTATTATCGCTATTAATAAATCTTTATTATTTACAATTGGATCGTAATTTTTTTTGTATATTTAAATAATCGTAAAAATAAATACTAATTCTTCTTAAGGAATTAATATTAAGCATATGGGGCATTCCACGTGGTTTTGACATGGGTTTCACTTTTAACCCTTCCTTGGGTCCGAAATTTTTTATACGATTGGCATGACTCTAAAAAGCATTAATTTCTTTATTTTTTATCTTTTTTTATACTTTTTCAGTTATGTACGATTTTTTTAAAACAAATTATCGAACAAAACATTTTTTTTTATTTGCTTAAAAAAAATCGTACATAATTTTAAAAAGTATAAAAAAAAGATAAACATTCAAAAATTAGTGCTTTTTGGAGTTGTGTCCATTATGTCAAAAATTGCGGACCCACATCAAATCCGGATGGAACGCCCCATATATATAATTATTTTATTTTATTTTCTTATATAAAAAATGAGCACTAAATGTGCTCATTTTTTTCTCTCGCTCATAGCTAAAAGTAAAAACAAAAAAAAATCGATTTCTGATTTAATTACACAAATAAGAAAGAATCGACATCGTTTAATATAAAAATCAATAAAAATTAAAAATTTATTCGCATATAAGATGTAATTGTTATTCATGAATTATAGAGCTTGTTAAGGGTCAGAATGAAATTTCAGTTTAATTTGCATTATTTTCTGTTTTTTTTTGCTTTTTACTAGCAGTAAAAAAAAATGCAACAAAGCGTTATAAATAATTGACGATTGCGTCTTTTGTATATAAATTTTATTGTCTCATAAATTTGTTTTAACTCATTCTCATCGTTATGTTTCTATTCTATTCTAATTAAATGATTTAAAAAAATAGTTAGAAACGATTTCCCGATTACGAACAATACCCATTCATTTGGCTGTTCGATGGCGCTGTTATAATTAAATTTCATTATTTCTATTTTCTTTTTTTTTTTTTTTTTTTTTTTTTTCAATTTAATGATTTAAAAAACGCAGTCGTAACTTGAATCTATCATCTGAATTATTTTAACCCATTAAATAAGCCATTTAAATTATAGAGAAATGAAGAATAATTCAAAAATTTCTCCACTACGATATGAAATATGAATATAATTTGCAGGATCGTTCTGTGGATCTCTGTCTTCCCTGAAGGCATCGGATCTGGGCAGTATTGTTATCAAAGAGGCTCTGACAAGAGCCAATCTGAAGCCTTCCGATGTGTCGGCAGTGGTGATGGGACAGGTAATTTTCGAATTTATTTATAAAAACATCAAATTACATAGGCTAAAAAAATGTCCAATAGAAAAAGTAGATTTTAACCGATTATTATAATTCTGGTGTTAAAAGGATTTATTTTCGATTCTAATCTGAGACCTCTTCAAAAATTTTAGTTATTCGATATCATACTATTTTTATTATCAAAATAATAATAATAATAATAAAAGAAAAATTAGGTGCATGCGAATCCCTGTTTTTTAAGCTTCAATTTGTCTTCTTTGGAAGATTTTTTTTTTTATTTATAAGAAAAATATCAAAAATCGCGATAATTGTAAATTTTTCATTATCTCAATAAATTTCACACTGAATATTTAGAACTGCAAGATTCTTTGCCCACGAGCATTTAATAAAGTGAGATTTTTCAAGGGGTATGTCAGCTTCACCGTCTGGGCGAGGACGGTATCTCGTTTGGTGAAGCTGAGAAATATCTTTATATAATATAGAGAGATATAGAGTACAATAGACTAATTCAATTACAGAAACCTTGGAGTATGATGAAGGACGGAATACTTTTGAATTGGATTACCGTGTATATGTCACTATAATGACACTAAATGGTTTTTCATTACGGTCTGCTTGTACAGTTCATTTGACTGCCTATCCGGATCTGCTGGACTGTAAAAAAAAGTGCTGTTGAATTTTGCACATAAAAAATGAATCTACGCAGTTTTGTCGAAATTAATGCCAACGGGTGTTAATTTCTACTACTTTGGTTTTTCGCATTCACACTTGAAAACGATCGACTTATATGATAATGAATCGCTCTGGTGCATTGTAATACGAATTTTTCTTGCCATATTTCCGTTGCATATGACTCAAAACAACAGTCGATTTTTTTTTTTTTTTTTTTGCAAAAGGAATATTTGATGAGCTACCAGATATTTCAATACCGAGACTCATAGCATGAAAATTGGATGAAATGCAAATTTCACTTTCACGAGACGTATATTGAGTGCAAATCGAAATAATAACGAAGCTGATTTTACGATTCTTGAAATTTTAACATTGATGCGACAGCACTAATTATACACCTGCAACTTGCCCAGTTTCACACAATTTCATGATTCATTAAGATGAACAAGTAACTCGATGACCGATTTTAAAATTAAAAAAAAAAAAAAAAAAACAGGAAAAATATCATTTTTTCATTATATTCAACATTGATTTTGATACAGCTGCATCAAATGTTGACGTACAGGCCTATGATTTGGCGAGCAGCGTTTTTTTTAACAACTTGGTATCCAAATATGAATGAGCAAATCGATATCTGAAAACAAAATAACATACACCTTGATCAGGGAAATGTTCTGTGTTTTTCGATACCAATATCTTATGTCATCTACTTAATTAATGCGACTTCAAACGTAAGTGCGTAATTCATAGATCTATACTTTTGAACCATTGACATCGTTTTTTGTACTGATATGCAAAAGCGAATACATTTTCTTCTTTTTTTTCTTTTGTTCAGGCGCTTGCTGCAGGAGAAGGTCAAAACCCGGCGCGTCAAGCTTCTTTAAAAGCCGGTCTACCTATTTCAGTACCAGCATATTTAGTCAATATGCTCTGTGGCTCCGGTCTCAAGTAAGTTGACGTTTGCGAATAAAAAAGAAGAAGAAAAAGGAAAAAATGTAGTGATGAATAATGCATCATTGAGCGATACGGAAATCTCAGGATTATATCATTTTAGAGCTGTTATAAATGGATATATGTCGGTTAAATGCGGCGAGAATGACGTTGTTGTAACGGGTGGCCAAGAATGCATGAGCAGAGCACCTCATGTGATGCATTTGAGAAATGGCGTAAAAATGGGAAACGCAACGATGATCGACACGATGGTATTCGATGGGTTGACCGATGCCTTTAGTAACATCCACATGGGAATCACCGGTAAAACAAACGAACTTCATCTTCAACAATAGATCCACATAGAATATGATTTAATTTCTTTAATTTCTTTTCAAGCTGAGAACATAGCGAAATCCTTCAAAATCTGCAGAGAAGAGCAGGACACATATGCGGCGGATTCGCAACAAAAAGTTCAAGCCGCAATAGCCGCACAATATTTTGCAAAAGAAATCGTGCCTGTAATAGTTGCCGGCAAAAATGAAATCACCGTTTCACAGGACGAATTTCCAAAAGAAAATGTTACCGCCGAGGGTTTAGCAAAATTGCGACCAGTTTTTCTGAAAGTAAGTTGAATTAAAAAAAAGAAAAAGGAATTTACTTGTAATCGAAATATTACAATCTCAAATTACGATTGTATTTTTTTATTCTTCGAATTATTATGTGTAAAAAATTCATCAATTAAATTACGATTGTAATTTATAAATCAGAATTATTCAAATAAATTTCAATCATAATTTGTGAGTGCTATTTTTCAATTACAAATTTTTAAACTCTCGAATTATAGGTGAAAATTGTGAATTAAAATTGCTCGAAAAATATTGCCATGTTTTTTTTTAGACCGACGGCACAGTGACTGCGGGAAATGCTTCCGGTGTGAACGACGGAGCTGCGGCAGTCGTAATAATGTCCGCTGAAGCAGCCGCAAGTAAAGCCGTAAAACCATTGGCGAAGATCGTCGCCGTTGCTGAAACAGGAATAGAGCCCGATGTCATGGGCATGGGACCCGTATCAGCCGTTGAAATAGTTGTAAGTGTTAAATCTGACTATTGAAATTTCAGGAGGATCGAGTCACTTGAAATTGCGACATTGATTTTTTTTTTCTCGCAACTGAGAGATTACTGAGCGGTTCTGAAGTGAATTATTAAGATCGCGTAATTTTGTAATTCGTCGAAGTGAGGCTGTTTCTGCAGTTTTGATATTTTCTAAGGCTTGGTTTCTGCAGTTGATATACAGTATCAATCAATTAATATTTAAAAAAAAAATAATTATACAAATGCGGTTATATAAAAAAATTATTTACGCCGTTTTCAGCTGAAAAAGGCAAAGTGGACAAAGGAAGAGGTGGATCAGTACGAGCTGAACGAGGCATTTGCCGTTCAATGTATTGCTTGCTTAAGAGGATTAAGTCTTGATCCGAGCAAGGTCAATGTAAACGGTGGCGCGATAGCCCTTGGACATCCAATTGGTGCATCCGGCGCGAGAATTCTCGTGACTCTTTTGCACTCACTGGAGCGCACGGGTGGCAAGCGAGGTGTCGCGTCTCTCTGCATCGGCGGTGGAATGGGCATCGCCATCGCAATTGAGAGACTTTAATAACTATTGATTTCCGATATAGTTAATATTCTCAATATAGTCAAAAAAATTTCCAACATATATATATTTTTTAAATTGATCCGCGCTGCCGACCGTATTAAGCCGCTTCGGGCATTTGCATAGTCCTCTTTTTTTTTTTTTACTGTTGCGAGCTTGCAGAGACCGGGTTAGCCACTGATAAATTTTATATTTATCGGTTGACTGGAATAAAAAATAGAACTCTCCGAAAATCGTATTTTTGTGGCTGACTCGGTCCCGTTCAATCGCACTGGAAGCAAATTTTTGTCAATTTCGATTCTATTTTGAAGACAAAGATCCACTCAATTTAGTTGAATACACAAAAATCTCACGTGACGTTCGTTTTTATTATATAAAAAAAAATCGTAGGTCCGAAAATATTTTAAAAAAAAATGAATATTGAAGAAAATTTACATTCCTTAAACAATTTGGTGTATTCAGACCTGGTGTTTTTTTTGCACGATTGGAACATCACGAACAATCAATCACATAAGATTTTTAATAGCATTTTTCTTTTCTGATAAAAAAATAAATAAAACTCTCTATTTTGTCTGAAATCGATGACGAAAAAACGATGATTCGAATTTATGAAACAACAAAAAATGTACGATAATTGAAAAATACGATTTTAAAAAACGTCGTTTAAAAAAAAAAAAGAGTATTTGCCGAGTATTTTAGAACAGAGTGGCGTCGTAACGATTGTACTCAGTATTTCGTCTAGTGAGCCGTGTCAGTACTCAATTTATTTTTTTACAAATGAACAAATGTAACTGTACAAAAAATAAATTTATATATTTAGAGGAGAAAGAAGCGATACGTCTTAATGATACCTCTGACAATAATCCAGCATTTAAATTTAGCAACTCTTCGTTTTTATTCTCCAGAAGCCAGTTTCTCGTGCTTCTCTTTCAGAATCCTTTCAACAGCGGCTTTTGCCTCTCGTTGCTGATCCTGCGCTCGTTTCGCTTTGAAAGTTCGTCCGCTTTTTTTCTCCATCTTTGAATCTTTGCCGGACAAACACCGCAGCTGGTTCTGGATGGCGGGTATAATCCGGATCTTAAATAAACAATATTCACACGTATGAAAAATCTTTCGTCCAGAATAATAAACAAAAATTATACGTAAAGCATATTTACGTATATTCACAAGTCCGATCTTCGCGTAAATTAATAATAGAAACAAGAAATCGCACTAAAAGTTTAAAAAAAAATATTTTTAGCTGCGTAAATTAATTACGAAATTATGTCCAAACACAACAACATGTAACAAAATAAAAACTAGAATCTATCAAGAAAAAAGAGGCCCTCTCAAGAGCGTATTGGCTCGCCTGACGCAAGATTTTTCGACAAAAATCATTCCAAAAGGCTGCGAGGTTTATCCGGATAGAAACCGCTCTGTTTCTCGCGATTCCCATCAAAACATTGGTGCGCCTCGTCGATATTATAATCCGCAACAGCGTTCATCGAAGATATACAAATTTTCGAATAGCGTTTGATAATATCGGTCCACAGTGAATCAACGCGCTTTCCAGAATCCATCAGACTGAAGTAAGATCCCCAATAATCGGAGTTCAATGTTTTTTCGTCAGGATGCGGGGTTCCCTGATGGACGCTTTCGCAATGCAATTCCTCGCTTAAAGCTACGGTATCGCAATCATCGGTGTACGCGCCAGGTACCAAAATATCCTGAATAAGATTGTCGCCGATGTACAAACATTTAGGCCTTTCGTTGTCACTAATTTTGGCGAAAAAATCTTTAAGTTCTTTCCAATTGCCCTGCGAATAAATTCCGCCAAGAGCTAACTGCTCTCCGGTTATATTACCGTCAAAGTCGTAACCAGACATCGCTATGAATGGTCTTTGTTCCGTGAAAAAGCCCGGCTTTTTAGCGTTACATATAACGATATGAAAGAGCGATCTCCAGTCGTCTCCCAGCGCGTATTTAGCAGTGAAATCTGCAAAATCCGCGTAGGATCCTGTGACCAAGTATGTTACTTTTGTCCTCTTGAGTTCGCGCAGCCAGCTGACAGTCTTTGGATCGCACTTTCGCAGGTATTCCGAAGGTTTGTTCATCAATTTCGGAAAGTAGTCTCCGCTCTTTTCCCTGAAATGTCCGCCGTCGAACATGTAGACGAGTCCCTCGAGGACATCAGGCCAAATTTTGTAGATCATCGGAAGCCCCGATTTCTCTGCATCTGCAGCGTCGACTGCACGAGCAAAAACGAGTCCAGCGGGCATGTCGAAGTAATCCAAGAGGCAGCGAAATTTCAGTGACATCGGTCCGTTCCAAGTTTCAAGGGTTTTGTGGATAAATGCGTCGGTAGCTTCCCACCTTTGTTGCGGATAGATCGACTCGATTTCTTTGTTCGTTAGAATTTTCGTGCCGTGACTGGCGCGTCTTATCAGGCCTTTTGAGCAAATTCTCAAAATGTTCCCTCTGTCGAAATCGAGCAAAAGCCCTTTTTGCATGAAATCAATGTCTTTGTCGTGCAAAGGTTTGCATAAATACTCACGATTGTAGCCACGTTTTTCGACCATAAATTTTGACAATACGTCGTACTCGAGTCGCACCATATTTGTGTTGTTGTAATGAAGTAGCGTGTGGTCAAGATCGAAACCCACGCAGTCGTAATCGCTGAACTTAAAGACACTCATTTTTCTCGCTGTTGAAAGAAATTTTACGTTTTTACGACTTTTAAGGTTATCCGACGCACAGCGGTGGAGCGATGATAAAGGACGGATTGAATTGTGATGATTTTGCGAACTACTGACTACTCGACGTGATTGTCCTTTGTTAACGATTGTACGAAGACTGAGCTCGTAATTTCTTATCATAACCATTGATGAGTCGAGCGGGAAGCTCGATATTATTCTAACACGCTCGGGGACTCCGGAATTTACTCGTTTTGTAAATAGAGTGTTACGTGTATATGTTTTCGCGTTATCGGAATTTTAACACAGTGGCGATTGTATGAAACATTCTTTGCCAATTCAACCTGTTTTCTTTTTTCTCTAAGATTTTTTTTTTTGCTGTTTTATAGATTATAGATTTTAAAAAGTTTATTTAAAATTTTTTTTTTTTGAAAACCCATTTTAGAAAATAATGTATTTGTAAAAATATGAACTTATAATAATAATAATAATAATAATAATATTATAAAATAAAATTAATATATATTATTTTTACTTAATATTATAAAATAAAAATGTTATTTTAGGAAATTGTATAAAATAAAATAGAAATTTTGTCAAAAAAATTCTTACAAAACAAAAATTGTAAGCTTTTTCTGCAATTTTTTTTTTATTTGACATTTTGATTAAATAAAAAAAAAAAAATTGTAAATTTGGTTTGTGAAATTTTTTAAAAATTTTATATAAAATTATAAAATAAACTTATATAAAATTATAAAATAGACATTTTATTTGATAAAATTATGCAAAATAAAATAAAAATATAACAAAAAAAAAACTACTAAAAATTTCACAAAAAAAATTTAATTTACTTTTTTTTTTATATATATATATGTATGAATGATTTTTGTCTAATATATTAAAAATATGTTTATGCTCACATTTGGTGGTATGTGTACATATCGAATATTTCGAGCCTGAACGAAAAATATTTCGTAGGAAAATCTGTCGCCCCTTGGATCAGTGAATATACAATCCTTCATCACGATGTTCATGAATCTGCGAAGATACAAAGAAAAATCGTCACGACTGATACATATAACCGGTGTTTGAAATCAGTAGTGTGCAATTTTTAGAGTTGGTTGGAATTTTACCCGTCCGCCTGTTCGATAGTTCCGTAGATTGACGCCTCGTTTCGTAAATCTACGGTTGTTCTTTCGCCCTCGACTGCTTTCAATAAAACCGCTAAACTGTTGTAGAAAAAGAATTTTTCCTTTTTCGTATTCGTGAAAGGTTCCATAGTCGTTGTTGACGGATTAAAACTATTTTTGTGTTTACGTTTCTGATGGCGGAAACGCGGGTGTTGTCGGTATTGCAGAGTTCGAGTTACTGGCAGTCGATAATAAAGTACCGTCGATTTTTTTTTAAACCGCGTTTAACCAATTTTTGAATGATCGTAATTTAATATCCACTAATTTGGTTATTTAAAAAACAATTTTTTTTTATCAAAATTTACATCACATTAGTAGTGACAAAAATAATGTTGGATTTGTCGAATTCAACATCTGATTTGGTAAAATGGATGTAAATAATTTCAATAAATTTTGTTTTTTACAATCCGATTTGTAAAAAGAACTTGTGGACAAAATCTTGTTACAACACAAAAAATTTACTTTTGTTTCATACAATGTAACAAATAACAGCGGTTAATTAACCGGTTATTTATCGAGTCACAAGAGAAGATGTGGTCGAGGTCGGTAACAGAAACTGTAATAAAGTTTATTCACAGTCGGTTAATATTGAAAACATCATTCTATTCTGTAGTAGAATCAAAATTGCTCTTTTTTTAAATTACTCAGTCGGTAACAAAAACTGTAATCCACTTTTTTTTTTTCAAGAATACCGAAAGTTTTCTAAAAAAAACCGTATAAAACTTGGTTACTCGGGATAAATCCAATAAAAAGTAGGAAAAAGAAGACAAAACTGGTATTACTAAAAAGCAACTGTTACGATCTACTTTACCATCCACCGGTACATCACTAATCCAAAGAGTTTCCACAAATTGACAAATGGCGTCGCCACAAGTTGACCGATTGAGCGTCAACATATCGCGGGGGGGCGTCAATTGTCAAAATACAGGCACTTGTCAATAGAAACAAAGTGTAGCGAGTGTGTAATTAAAGAAAAAAAATGTATTGACGTTGATTTATTAAAAATGGAAAAAGAAAATTAAGCGAACAATCGATGCTACGTGCAATGTCGCGCAAGAAAAAAAGTGTTTTAACAACAAAGAGTGTCCCGTGTTAATAAATAGGTTATACACATCGTCATTGACAATTTTATTTGTACATACATACATACATATATATATATATATATATACGAGTTTTTATCTGTTATTTCGTAACACAAAGCACGAAGCAAAATCGTCACAATAATTTTTAACGTCACACCGATTACTCGGAATTATTGATCGATTCAAGACAACGCGAGACAATATACGATATTTTACATTCGACAATTATCTTTGATCCTTTAACCCGATGTTGCGAAAGCTCGCTTCGATTCAATTTTTTTGTTGTTTTTTCTTTCCATTCGTCTTATCGCTTAAAAAAAAAAATGTTCCGTCGCGTTTATCACAGCTTTCTCTCTCATTCTGCATTTGTCCGATAAATCTTCCGATCGTACCATAAAAAAAAAAAAAAAAAAAAAAAAAAGAATTAAAAAAAAAAAATTAAATCATGGCCGAAGATAATTCAACGGAGAAAACTTTTGTTTTCAAATTTCCGACGTGCACGACCAACGAGGAATACACGCTGGAAATTCCTTTGAGAATACCGTACGACGGATCGGTGAAAGAATTGACTCACAGAATAATGGCGTCGTTCAAATTGCCTTGCTACATAGAAAAAGATTTATTGGATTCGCTCGACAGAACGGTCAGCGAATTGTCGCTGGAGTTTTACGACGAAAGAGCTGAAAAATTGATAGACGCCGCTCAGAGCGGCGATTTGGATGTCGAGGATATTATTAAAAATTTGGAAAAGGCTTACAAGCAAAAAACTGTGGAATACGCCGATCCGATGGGTACAACGGACGAGGAACTTTTTGCAGCGGCCTATCACAGACTGGTGCATTCGCCTTCGCTCGAACCTATTTTACAGGCTGAGCATAAATACGGAAAAGACGTTACCGAGGTCATACAGATGAGGGATTCCGACTATGAGCAACTAACTAAAAAGTTAATATTCCAGCAGTTTTTTTTTTTGCAAACTTTTTTCAAGGATTTGAGAAATAGAATAGAAGTATTTTATTCTTTAAGATACTTCACTCATTTTCCTGAATATGTTCTCTTGGATTGAATTTTTTTTTTTTGGATTTTAGAAAAATTTTTTATTCGATTGAATTTATTCAACGAAAAAAAAATTTTGTATATTTTTTGTAGATGGATTATTGAAAAACAATAGTTTTATCAAAAAATGCTTTAAATAATATACAAAACAAGATTTTTAGAATTATTGTTATTATCAAAAAATCAATATTTCTAGAATTCTCAATATCAATATTTTTTTCAACCTTAAATACAAAAATTCAATTAAATTAGTGCAAAAAATGATTACAATTTTTTTTTAAACTGATTAAAAAAAGGTAATGAAAATCTTGAGAAAATTTAACACAAAGAATATATATTATTGCGAAAGCAATGAAAAAGAAATTCTAACTCTCGAGTCTCCCCTATGCGATTAATTTATCATGTATCTATAATTAATCCGTCGGTATGTTTGACCCGGGATCAATAAATTGCATTTGTTTAATTATTGGCGCCATCGGCAAGGGAGTCACTTGATCCGATTTCTCTCTCTTTCTCTCTCTCTCTCTGACTAGACGAGTCACAATTATTAACAAGATAAGTATAATAATATGTATACCTAATGCGCGATTTCAGGCAAACCGAGGAGATGCGAGTAGCCGTGGAAACTCTTGAAGCCGGTTCGACCGAGAGATCGATTAACGCAATGGCTGGAAGACATTTCGAGGAACAGAGCCTATTGCAGGGTCATTGGGGATCGAGAGTCGACGCTCTAAAATTAGAACAACGTCGACAATATCGTAATTGGATAATGCGATTACTCGAGGATCAACAAACCAGCATGTTACCCACTCCTGTGTACGTCTATAATCACAATTAAAAAACAATCTCTTCAGAAAAATTGCAATACTTTTTTTTTTAATTTTGTTCAAAAACTGGTATATTAAATTTTATATACAATTGTAATGTAAAATTCACGGCTGTAATCACCGATTACTTGCGAATTTAGTCCGAGATTGGACATTTTAAACGTTTCATCGAAATCAAAATATTTGTCCTCAAAAATAAATTTAAAAATGGTAGAAAAATCAGAAATTTATGGGCCATTAGATTCTATTACTTTTGTTAATAAATAAAGCAAATATAATAAAGTAAAATTGATGGATTTTTATAAATCTGATAAAATTTATGTAAAATGAAGATAATTTGATAATTTCTTTCAAAATCACTGAAATTTTGCATCACATACTTCAATTTAATATACCAATTTATGAAAAAAAAATTATAAATATTTTTAACAGTGAATAAGAAAAAAAAAATTAAGTTTATGATCCTGAAATAATTTCTCTTTTTTTCTGCAGGAGTTCACCGATGGTGCCTATGCCCCCGATTCCCACTGGCCTAGACAATTGTCTCATAAACGAAGTTAAAAGTACGTCGGATATTCCGCAATTGGAGGAGAGTTTCACAATACACTTGGGATCGCAAATGAAGCAGATGCACAATATAAGAATATTGACTGGCGATGTTCTCGACTTTTGCAGAACTAAACACAGCGAGTCCGGGTACAATAATTATTGTTATCGTAAAATAAACTTACGAAACATTAAAAAATATCTTGCAAATAATTTTTTATTTTCTTTTCCAGCAATATGGATCCAATTCCGCAGCGATTGCAAACTGCCCTCGGCTTGTATTCGAACGATTTGTGCGGCCTTGTACTCCTCAGCGATAATCACTTGGGAAGTTATTCCGGAATTACAAAAGGTCATCATTACAAAGTATCATCGTTTTCTCGAGTTTTGCAGGATATTTAAACGAGATGACGCTCGTTGAGGCGAGACAATGCAATCGCAAAAAAGAGGCTATTTTCGTGACGTTTTTTTAGGGATAAATAAGAAAAATCGCGGCTTTCCAATTTAAAAAAAAATTCGCGGATATAAAAAGAAAAATTTAATCATACGTAATTTAAAAGCTCGAAAAATCCATTTTATATTTAAAAAAAAAAAAAATTTCTCGGCTTTTTAAAAACTAATTCATTAATAATTGTCGATTATTGTCAATTCATTGTTTATTGTTAAAAATCGCTATTCTTGGTATTTTGAAGGTTCTCAATTTTATTTCTTTCAGCAAGAAAATATAGAAAAACGAATTTTTAAACCGTCACAATTTTAATTTCTGCAGAGCTCTGTTCGATATGCCAGCTAACGACAGAATTTCACTTTCCTCCGGTCGACGAGCAATTGGAAAAAATTCGAGACGACGTTAAGGAGGCTGTCGCTTGGCGACAGGTGCATCATCGCGATGGAAGCGATCCGCAGGTAATTTATCCTTTAAAAAACAAAATCTTTCGTTCTGATTGCTTAAAAAAAATAATAAATATTTAACAGGTAAAAAAATCTTCGTCGAGCAAAGCACTGCAAACTGGTGATGTTTTTATAACGAGGCACTCGAATCTCGCTCAAGTTCACGTAGTATTTCACATGGTGGTAAACGACTCTTTGCGGTCGGGCGACATTAATTCACGGCATCCGGTGATACTCGGATTGAGAAATATTCTCAAAACCGCGTGCTGTAACGACGTTACAACTTTGACGATTCCGGTTTTACTCGTTCATGAAATGACCGAGGTATTTTAAAAAAAATTTCTTAAATACATTTTACAATTTTTCTTAATTTCTAATTTGCTTTTAATTCCCATAAAGCGACTTTTAACTATTTTTTGATCATAGTTAACATTTTTTAAATTTATTTTTTATTTTTAGGATATGACCGTCGCCTGGTGCACAAAACGAGCAGAATTGGTCTTTAAATGCGTCAAAGGTTTTATGATAGAAATGGCCTCGTGGGGCGGCGCTGAATTAAAGAACTTGCAGTTTTTAGTGCCGAAGGTAATTCACGATAATCAGATTTCATTAATTCATTAAGGATGCTTTACGTAAATGATATAAAAAAAAATCTATAAAAAATTAATGGAATGCACAGGAAGCGTTAATAAAAATAACAAGGGGACAAAAAAATGTATGGAGGGATAAGGTGTAAAAACCCTAACGGGTATACCCGAAATAAAGAGCTACTACTACTATAAAAAATAAACGACACTAAAAATACTAGGAACATTGATTTTGAATAATAAGAGTTCCAAAAAGTAATTGATTAATTTCTTTTTTAAATTCACAAATTTAAAGAAAACTTTGGTTTTTTTCGTGAAGTTAATACGTCAATTTTTCAAAGATTTTTTAAAATCATATACTACCTACATTATAATCTATAATTTATATTTTAATCAAACAAAAAAAAAATATTTAATTAAGGAGTCATCATTTATAGAAAATTTAAAAAAAAATTATTTTTATAAATAAAAATCGTCAAATTAATAAGCGCTAATTAACGTGAATTTTTTCTGCAGGGAATGTCCGAAGAGGTTTTCGGAACTCTGGCGACAATGTTGCCGAGCATATTCCGCGTCTCGAATCCTCTGGTTTTCAAGGTCAACGACGCGCCACACACGCCCAAAAAATGACAGATAATGTGCGAATAAAAACGACACGTAACACTCTACTATCGTTTTGAACCTGACTTTGATATGCATTTATATGCTAAAACAAAATGTATAGTCCCCCCCGACGTTCGGAGGCGCAAAAGTGCGATAAATTTATATCGCTTATAAACTTTGGGCCTCACCAGAGAAATCTGCTTATTTTTATTTCACCTTCCCCGACCGTCGAGGAGAAACTTTTCCTTTCCATCGATCAATGTCATTGTTTCTCTTACACTTAAAAAAAAAATGTATCTTAATTCAACTAAAATCGTTGAAGTTCCCAAAGGCAGCTTTTTGCATTTTTTAGTTCTCGTATATAAATAAATAAAAATAAAATAAATAAATTTTTAACAAAGTACTTCAACAAATAAATTTTGCATAAAAAATTTCTCGTTTTATACATTTTTTCGAATAAATGAATATAATTTTATTTGCCAGCGTTTTTTAGTATATTTTTAAAAAATGCTATAAAATTTCCTTGCTCAAGATTATTCAATATTTGCATCTGTTGCAGTTGCATCAAGAAAATTAAGGCTCTCGGCTAAAACCTACAGAATCCGCAAAGACTTCCCTCTAGTTATAGTCGAGGTTGATAAATAAGAAGGAAAAAAGCAGAAGATTAAATGTCGACATCGTTTTTATCGGAGCGACGGGTGGAGTGTGAATTAATTGAAAAAGAAATGTGCGATTCGGAGTGAAACGGATGCGCGATTATAGGTTTTGGTAAATAATTAATTTATCGGGGGTGCAATAGCCGGGCGGTATATACGAAAGAAAAGAAGAAGAAGAGAAAAAACGAGTGATTGAACGACAAGCGATCTACGGTCATCGCAAAATGACATTAAGTGCTTGCACTCGGAGAGTCATCAATATCGCATTATCAAAAAGTGGTGCGTTAGACTCGCAAATCTGAAGTACTTGACCTCCTCGACTGGATCTCCCATTCGAGTCACTCATCATTGAGCGCAAACATTGGTTCTCCATCGAAGCTCAGTTCGAGCTGTCGACTGACTTGAAGCCCTCTTAAAGCTTCAACTTTTCTCCTATTTCATAATTTTTTTTTTTTTTTTTCAAAAAAAAAAAAAAAAGAAGCAACTATGTATCTTCAAAGTAATCGAGTTTTTTCGACAGCGTGGATTAGTGCGATCGTCATCTTAGGATTATTTTATACTGTCGATGCCGATTACTCCGAAGTGGTGAGTTGTAATCATCGACTTTAAAATTGGAGTATTTAACTTTTTAATTTTTGTTACATACGACGGATAAAAAAATTAATTCTTTGGAAGCTTTTTAATAAAAATCAAATGACGAATTTGTCGAAATTATTAAAATCGAAGTGATCAATTCTTGTAATTGATTTTTTTTTTTTATTTATTTCAGAAAAACTTTTTTTTTTTTGCTGACTTAACTGAATACATGGAATGCCTTTTTTAAATGATTTTCCAAATCATATTTTCTTCAATAAAAAAAAATTTACCCTGCCATAAAAAAAGGAGTTCAAAGGAAGAGCTACTATTTTTTGTACCTATTTTTTGAACTTTTTTTTCTACCGAAAATACTCTGAAACAAGGAAACTTTTTGATGACATTTTTTATTTGCCTGAACTCATGGCACGAAAAAATAATATTTTTATATAATAGAAAATTTATTTATATAACGTAAAAATAATATTGCAATCTTTTGAAAACTATTGAAAAAAAAATTGACCTAAAAAATATGATTAAAAAGGGTTCTACATTTTTATGACCCATTCATATTTTTTTAAAATGTAATAATTGGGAGCCTATTAAATATAAATATAATTTTGTTTTTAATTCCTAGGTCGATTTGTCGAACAAAGGTCTCAAGAAGGAAGAATTTTTCGTGAAAATTCAGTCGGATCTAAATTTGCACAACATCACCGAACTGATACTTCGAGGAAACAAGTTCGACACCTTTGTCGATTGTTCAACAAAATTGGACAATTTGAGGACTCTGGATCTGTCCCAGAATTATCTCAAACGTTTTTTCTTCGTCTGCAAGGAATACAGCCTCGAAGTACTGAACGTCAGTCACAATCATTTGGAGTACATAGACGATTATGCACTTAACGGCAGAATACCAAAACTCAAAGTGCTCGATCTTTCGTGGAATAGATTGACGGTGATTAACGAGACTATGGTAGAATATATGAAGGTAATCATAAAAATAAAATAACAATTTTGATTTTTATCTTAATCTTTTTTGCCCAAACCTCCATTGATTTCAGCAAAAAAAAAACATTTTTTTTTATTATCGTGTAAAAAAACTTATCCAATTTATTGTTATTAACGTTGTTTTAATTATGTGCAAGAAAAAAATCCCAGAAAATGGTAAAAGGCTAAAAAAAAATTGTGGAAAATAATTAAAAAAAAATAAAACTGATGCTTCGAGTACAATTTTTTATGTTCGAATCTGGGGATTTTTAAAAAATTTATTTTATTGCATTTTCAATCAAATAAAATACAAGTATTTAATTATTAAATCATAAAATTTAAAAACAAACTGAAAAATTTTGTAGGGTTGCCTTTAAACTCAAAAAAAAAAAAAAACGATGTATGTACTTTTGGAGACAATTCGAAACTGGTGATATAAAAAAAAATTAAAATAATTTTCATAAGATGATTGAGTAGAAAAAAAAATAATCTGTGACAATTTTATGCGCTCGTAAGAGTATAACTTGACCCCTCAAGGATCAATACCAAATTTCATAATATTCTTCACCGATATAATTCCTGAATAATAATAACAATAATAATAATAATAATAATAATCCGGCCAAGATTGCATTTTGTTCGAGTTTAATAGCTTTATTTAACGATTGCGCGCATGCAAGTTAATAAATCTTGTTGCCCTATCGGCACGTCCAAAGTATCACACTTGATACGTGTTTATTTCGTTATTCGCAATCCGAGAGACTAAAAATAATATTGATTAAAATATACATATGTACTAAACGTCGATGGATAATAATTATTTAACGTATCTACACATATCTGCAAATTTGTATTGCTAAAAATATTTCATTCATTAGCTGGTATATTAAATTTAATATACAAGTGAATCAAAATTTACAAATCTATTACAATAAATTTCCTAATTTTCGAAATATTTAATATAAACTATAATAAAATACTTATTTTTCACAGTGAAAAATTAATATTTTTATACAGCATAAATAAAAACGTTTCGTTTTTTTTTTTTTTTTTTAATAAATTGATTTCATTTTTATTTAGCCAAAAACAATACTTTTGTTCACATTTAATACATTTAAATCATTAATATTTCGTCACCGAATTGAAATAATATTTTGATGATTTTTCTAATTTGAAAAAATGCTTTCAGTAAAAAAATATTTAAAAAAATTTAATTCAATTTTAATTAAAAATGTTCAAATTTAAAAAAATATAAAATTTTTAATTAAAAAAATTATAAAATTTTTAAATTAAAAAAAATATAAAATTTTACATTTTTAAATATTTTTCTTCATTTTCAATTTCAGGCCTTGGAGTATTTTTCGATCGCCAACAATCCCGTCGAGGATTTTCACGAGAATTCATTGTCAAATTTGCGGGCTCTGCGTCATTTTGATTTGAGTAACATAACAGTAACAAATTTTTCATCGTCGCTCTTCAAGCCTCTGACAAATCTGACTTTTCTCAATCTATCCTGCAATCCAATAGAAACAATTCCGTCGCTACCGTTAAGTTTGCAGGAGCTCGATATCTCAAAGACAAATATATATTATCCGGACAATTTGTTGTCTATTAGACTTGTCTCGTTGCACATGAATTACATGCTAAATTTGACGCATTTGGTGTTGAACGATTTGGAAAATTTGAAGATGTTGGAGAATTTATCGATGGAGGGTTGTCGAAATTTAAAGAAATTCAGTGTATGGCCGCCAAATAGTCATTTACTCCCGAAACTGAGACAACTGTCGATCAGAGGATGCGGCATTGAGTCACTGAATGGCGATCTTCGACCGATAATACAGCGAACGGCATTCGTTGATCTGCAGAAAAATCCTTGGAACTGTGACTGCAGAATGCAGTGGGTCAAAAGGCTCGACCTCCCGAGCGAGCTCAGTCGGGATATCAGGTATTATATTGGACAAACTTTGGATAGATGACGTTGTAGGGGACAAAAAAAGGCTGAATGCCATTTTTATATTAAAGAAAAAAAAATTAAAGTGATCTAAAAGTTTTTAACAGATTGACAAAAAATGTTCCCTTCAAATTAAAAAAAAAAATGATAGCAACATAATTTCAGCTTTAATTAAATATTATGATTTTTTTCTTTATAATAAAAAGAAAATATTTTTATGATTTTTCTAAATTTAAATATTGCTGAAATCTTTTCCACGATATAAATCAGTTGAAGAAAAAAAAATGCGGTTCCTACATTTTATTGAGACAAAAATTTTTTTGAACAGAATCCGCAAAAAAAAAATTGCTACACTTTTAAATTAATTTTACATAATCATTGTTTTAATTCATGATTTCCAAAAATCTCGATATAGAATATTATGCTTAAATATATTAAAAATAGTTAATTAAAATTCTTTTGTAATCAGATTGAAATAAATATTTTGATGATTTTTCTTCTTAATTCAGATGTTCCGCGCCAGTTGCGCTTGAGGGAAAGTTGCTCGTCGATGTTCCGAACATCGAGCTGATCTGCACGGAAGAATCCGGAGCGCTTTATCCGCTGATATGGGCGGGAGTATCGATACTCGCTATGGCACCAGTGGCAATAATAATATTTCTTTTCTCGAAAAAATCAATCGCCGAGTGGATAAAATTGCCAATGCGCGGGAGAAACACAGTTTCATACAAAAACGTCGTGGAATCCAACGCTGATCTCGTGAGAATATTGCCACCTGGTGATGTGTCTGATCGGCCTGAAGAATAACAATAATAATTAGATATAAAAAGAAGAAAAAGAAAGAAAAAACATGAAAATTTCTATAAAATTATATCATGCATTAGAAATTAGTTCACACGACTCATTTGGCTTTTGAACTCTCAAAGCGCCTCGTTTGCTCAGAGAAATTCATTTCTTCCGTCGACTCTGAATTAAAAAATCGAATTTTATTCGCCTTTTAATCCTCTCAGAGATGAAAGAATGAAAGGAAAAGAAAAAAAAAAAAAGAATTCTGAAGTATCCTCGAAGCAAACCAGTGTTTTTGAGTGTTTGCCACTACATAACTCGTTCACCATAATAAAAATACAAAATTACTACAAATCACTGTTTCATTGTTGCCATTATTCTTCGGTGAATGAAAAAAAGGAAAAAAAAAAAAGAAATCTATAAAAATAAGGATCTTTATAAAATTACGATCGAATTATCGATCCACCCCTTTTGGTCCAATGGAGGTAAGAACGACTTTGAATTTCTTTTTTTTTTCATTATAGGCTTACAAAAGTAACTCGTGCCTCGACGAGCTTGAATGAATGAAAATTCGACGATGATTTCAATCAGTCGAGCATGATGATGAGTGCTCGTGATTTATCGAGGAACCTTTTTTTGTAGCAGAACACTGAAACAAGAATATTAATATTAATAAAATGAAATTTTAACGAGCAGTTAAAAAAAAATATTTCGCTTTTTGGTTGAGCCAAAAAAAAAAAAAAAACATGGATTTGTCAGAAATTTTAAATTAAGATAGTTTTTTTTCATTGCCAAGAACTATTTTTCATTCTAAAAATGTCGATTTGAAAATAGTTCATTTATATTCGATATTTTGGGTTTATACGATTTTTTTTTTTTGAATTTCCAATTTTTAATCTGTAAACTTTTTTTTTTTGCTAAAAACTGTGTTTAAAAAAATCTAAAAATTGACGTGGAATATATTTTTTTATATCCTACAGACTAAAAAGAAAAGTATTCTAAAATACAAATGAGACGTACTTTTTACGCAGTTATTTTCTTTAAGTAAAATTTATAATATTAATTCGATCTTGATAAATGATCATTTTGCTCGTTAAATAATTTTTTACGAATTCCCCGAGTAATTTCTTTCTCTTTATTTCTCAATTATGAAAGAAAAAAAAATTCGTTTTATATTCATAGCTAAAGAATAAAAAAAAATACTCAAAAGATCCTAATTTTTAAACGATGAATCATTTAAAATAATCCCAACAAAAATTATAAATTTTGTGTCCAAAAAAAAAACCCTGCATAAAAAAATATGTCTTTATGTAAATTTATTTTTCTGTAAATTTATAAATACGCGTTAAATTTTCAGAAATCTATAAATACGCCTTAAAATGTGTTTAATTTTTTTTACAGTCTCGGGTACTCGATTAATTCAGCGAAAGTTACTTTTTTTAGATTTAAAAAATTCGCCCAAAAAACTATATATATATATATATATTTAAGGTTTGCCTTTTCGTAAACCTGCTTTTTTATAAAACGGAACAAAAGTCTTGATGAGCAGATCAGGCAAAAAAAATAAAGCATTCTTTTTTTTCCTCTACCTAATGTATGTTTTTGTGTAGAGTAGCTTCGAGATTTAAGCGCGAGAAGGCCAAGTCTCGAGGTTTGGCTTACGACCAAATGGTGCTATGAAGATCGTCAGTTTGGCTGACGTGTACGTTGATCGCGTGCGATGTAGCGATCAGTCTTTGTACCGAAGTATGATCTTCCTCTGCGGGGCGAAGACTATCGGGTTACGCCCGTTTCTATAGTGCCAAGGTATATATATTCCTATATATATATATATATATATCGAGGTATGGCTCGCGCGCGTGTACTATACATACACGTTCCTACCACGTTCTCTGAGCTCTCCGGTGCATCGCACACGCTCTGTGGTTTCGGCTTCCCTAATATATTATGCCACAATATACGCGAACAGCCTCCGTATACTTATAACGCCCTTGTGGCCGAGGATATTATAATAACCAAAAGTATATTAGAGTAGCTTTGGGATTCGGTAGGACGCGGTATATCCTTTTATAGCCCTTTTAGCCACAGCAGGAAAAAGAGAAAAACAAAAAAAAAAAAACTATTGTTTCTATTAAATTACGAATGCGTTTTAAATACATTTTTTCCAATTTTAGAAAAATATTTATCATAATTCTGGACTTTTTTGCAAAACTGTACTTATTTATTTGGTTTGAATAAACAAAAATTGATCATATTTTTAATTACGCTGATTTGTTTAAAAAAAAAATTTCTCAAATTATTAAATTTCTAGTGAAATCGTATTTTTGTTGAATTTCTGAGCTTTGAAAAGAAAGGGGGAGGGGATTCCTCACCCCCGAGTTGCACAAAGAGACAAAGGATATATTTATTTGGTATAGGAAAAGGTATGTTAATTTTCCTCAAGATCGATATCTTTTAGAGTAGGGATATAATTCAGACGTTTTCAAGATATGTAAATGCAAAAGATATGATTTGGAGGGAAATTAGCGTAGCTTTTCGTATACCAAATAGATCGCGTTTGTCTTTGTTCTTGGGCAACAACAAAAAGAGGCCGTTAATATTGTGCGCATGCGTGATGCCCCAAAGCATACTCGACTCAGCTAAAAGCTTTCGTTAAAATCGAAGGCCACCTCGGGTACTCATTAGTTTGTGATCAAATCATTTTTTTCTAAATTATTTCTAAGTTTTCGTTAAAAAAAAACAAAAAATACATTTTTATTACGTTATAATAAGTTTCGCATTTCCATACCGTTTCTCTGATGTATTAGCAAAGCGAAATGTTTTCCGTGAGTACGAAAAATTACGTCGCAGAATTCGATGGTGTCGGTGAAGTGAGGATCACGTGTGCGTATCTCTCTCTCTCTCTCTCTTTCTCTCTCGCCGCGGGGTGTCCTGTTTCGCCCCCGTAGCTCCTTCGTAATTCGAGATTCCGTCGGAGCCAATTTTCGTGCACTCGCGAAGAGGTCTCGATGGTTTTTAAGAATTGGGAGAAGAGATGAGAGAGAGAGAGAGAGAGAGAGAGAGGGCCAAAAGAGAGCGTGTGTAGAACCGAAGAGCGAATCCGTCTGTCGCGCGGAAGAGGAGGAAGACGATGCCCGAAGAAAAATAATACAGGCAGCGCCATCGAGAGCGTAAACCGAGCGTCATCGCGGCGTCGTTTTGTGTCCTCTCTCTCTCTCTCTCTCTTTCTCTTGGATCCATCGGAAGCCAAAAGATATTCGGTATATATTTATGTAACGTCCTCATGTGCGCACGGATTCTTTTTGTACAGTGTGGCTAACGGTCAAACAGAATTTGCCATGTAAAACGAAGCTGGAGAGACGAGAAGTTACTTTTAAAAGGACAAGTGAGGTGAGTTATATCGAATTACTGTAGATTTTATTGTTCGTGCGAAAAGATATGTCGTTTTGTCGATATCCAATCACAGCCAGATTATCATAGCAGTTTTTTCCTCGCCAATAGTACAAGCTTTTACTAAATTCAACAAATGACAGGCTGCTGTTGCGCGATAAAAGCTGCGCGAACAAGGCAAAAGTGTTGATTTACGAAAAATAATAACAATGTGCATGTTATCTCCATTCTCATCATTATTATTTCTCGATTGTAATTAAAGCGATGAAAACGTTCGTCTCTAAGTGCATTTTCGATTCGTAGTGATTCGAGTTCCCGGCAGACATCGACAGGAGGGAGAAGGTTATTCCAAAGCTATACTGTTTTGTGTGTGTGTGTGTGTTTGTGTATATTTGTATATGTGAGTGCGTTTTTGGACTCGGCGTGCGCGCCTCGAGGTTTTATCTGATTAAACCGACATGGAAACATGGGGTTACGCGTGTAAGCCTTCGCCTGTGGCTTTACCCGATATATAACGGAAAAAGGGGGGTGGGGTGGGCGGGGGGGGGGGGGGGGGGGAGGTTTGGCGAGTTAGAGTAAGACAGAAGATATATAGCTGCGCCGCGAACAACTGAATAATGAAAATAAAACCCACCGATGCTATCGTTAAGCACCGAGGGATTACGTACGCATCAGCGCGCCCCCGACGAACTTATACAGTAGACGCTTCGCCATCGCGCGCGCACGCGTTTCTCGTACCACCAACCCTCTGATAGTATACACAACAAAAGTGTAGCTGACATAACTACATACATACGATTTTACATAGAACAAAGGCAATACAGCGATTCTACGGAATTCGACTCTATTCCACAAACTCTACACAATTCTCGACTCTACACAACGACAACTCGATACAATGTTCGACTCTACACATTGGTGTACTCTACACTACATCAACTCTACACAATAGTAGACTCTACACAACATCAACTCTACACAATACTCGATTCTATACAAGAGCAACTCTACTAACTCTACACAATTCTACTAACTCTACACAACTCTACTAACTCTACACGACTCTACTAACTCTACACGACTCTACTAACTCTATAGACTCTACTAACTCTACACGACTCTACTAACTCTACACGTCTCTACTAACTCTACACGACTCTACTAACTCTACGCGACTCTACTAACTCTACACGACTCTACTAACTCTACACGACTCTACTAACTCTATAGACTCTACTAACTCTACACGACTCTACTAACTCTATAGACTCTACTAACTCTACACGACTTTACTAACTCTACACGACTCTACTAACTCTACACGACTCTACTAACTCTACACGTCTCTACTAACTCTACACGACTCTACTAACTCTACACGACTCTACTAACTCTACACGAGTCTACTAATTCTACTATACACAATAGTGGACTCTACACAAGAGCAACTCTATACAATCGTGAACTCTACACAGCAGCAACTCTTCACAAGCACAATTTCAACAGAAAACTCAAGTACTGTTCAAATTTCTCGAAAAGTTAACTAGAAATAATTATTTTATATAAAAAAGTATAAAATATATATTTTTTTCCTCTTTGATCATCAGAGATTTTTCACGTTTTCAAAATTTGTCATTGCCATTTCAGTATATTTAATGAGTACTAAAAAATTCGAAAATTCGAAAATTCTAGCGAATTTTTTTATCTTTGTAAAAATTTGTTCCAATTTTCAATTTAATTCACAAAAAAGGTAATGAGCAAATAATATTTCGAATATTGTACATCGATATTTTCAGGAAAAAATAATGTTTTTTCTTCTTTCAGTATTAGAATCAGTATAACGTAGAATAAATTACAAATAAGAAAATATTGATACTGTTATATATATCTATATAAATATAATTTAATTTGTTATTAATCATTTTTTTTACTTGTTCACAGAGTCGATGACAAATGGACAGAACTCTTATTCTTTATGTCTCACTATCCCATTTCTATTACTCACAACAAAGTCGGTCAAATGTGTCCACCTTTTTTTTTTTTCATAGAGCATTCTGTCCAGGGTACAATGCCCATAGAAGCAAAAGGTGTGAAACCACAGCACGCAAATATATATACTCGTGGTCACAGGGCTCTATATACATTTGCCATCAGTGATCTCTCGTTTTTCCCTCGTTGACAATGGTGTCTATAGCACTTTTCTCGAGAGGACTTTGTCCGGAGGCATCAGAGCGCGTTATAGCTTTTGGGATCTGCTGGCTACCAAGCCGCTTACGATCTATGCTTATGCGGCTCGATCATCCACAAAAAAGAATAAAGAGAGAATGTCCATCAGCCAAAATACTCGTTTTTCGTCATTTCTCAGAGCACGAGTATCATATACGGGGCATTCTACGGCAAATCGGCAGGATCTCGGTTTTTTTTTTTCGGAAATTCGAAGATTTTCGATAAATTTTTTCACTTAAAAGTACATCGACGATTTAAAAACAAAATTTAGGATACATCAAATAAAATACGATTTTTTATGATCGTGTAATTAAAATTGGAGAAAACAAAAAAATTTGTTAAAAATATTTCAAAAAATAGCGGTGACTCCCAATTTTCAAATTATGAGACTTTTTTGAAAAAAAAATGTAAACCTCTGTAATTTTAGAAAATAATTTTTTTTTTCGTGTTTATGGCAAAGTCAATTATTGAAAAAAAAAAAATCGTAAAATCATTGTGCAGAATTTTTTATACCTCCAAAATATTAGAATGAAAAATAAAATAAAACACAAGGATTACGATTCTGTTGTTTTGCCATGGAATGCCCCATATATTTCCTGTATACTGTCAACGAAGTACAACGTTCGAGAGGAATTTACACAATGCGACAAAATCGGCTACAGCAAAAATATTTCCTGCTTCTTAAAATGGACTCTCCAGTATCCCATCTCAAAATAAAAATGCACGAGTTTCTCTTGAAGGAGAGAGACCACATCTATATATTGTAGACAGGTTTGAATAGACGAGTTTCGAGACAGCGATCCGTTTGTCGAGGTCTCATCGGTCGACTATTATACATAGACGGTGGTATAGAGACGAAAGATGCATTGTAGATGATCGCAAGTCTCCGCAATTTGAGACGAGGCACGTTCGTCGCATCAGAGTGCAGCCCACAGCTGAAGGAGTCCTTCCGGATTTTAACTTATCGGTGGAAATCGCTTTCTGCCTGCTGGTCAATGGGCTCTGCACACAGCGATTAAAGCAACTAATCGGCTGCCCTTGTGGTGAAGTATACTTAAATACCTTTGGCTGGTTTACCTTCTGCTCTAGCTGCTGGATCATCTTTAGCTTTGCTCTATCCAAAGAGACGGAGGGATCTACGAGAGAGAAAGGCTATATGCTACCTCTTGATGCTCCAAATAATTATTATAGTTGCGAAAAAATAGTCCACCAATTATTTTGATCTTAACGTATGTTCAGGATGAAAAACACTGATATCAATAATGTGTAGATCGTAAATTATTAGATGGGAGGATTTTACAAATTTTGGATTCAGAGATTCGTGCTCGTTTTTGTTACTGCTAAGGTTTTTCAAAGGTTAATAAAACTTGTCGTTAAAAAAAATTAGAAAACTAATTTTCTATTTTTCTAATTTTTCCTAATCATTCAAATTGGGCAAATCTTGAATACAAGAGAACCAGAGTTTATTTTTGTAATTTTTTCAAACTTTACAAACGAGTAATTGTATTTAAAAAAAAATTGATGTTAATCTGCGAAAAGCGACCTCCCAAAAATGAAAGCCATTACTTTTTTCCCCATCTAAAACCATTGATCAGTAGAAAAAGTAAGCCAAGAAATGCGCAGTAAAAGGGTTTTCTTTTTTTTCTCTCTACGCCCAAATCCAGACTGACGTTTTCAAATCCCTGCTCTCTGAAAAAGCGATAAAATAGAGAGCTCCACAGTTGTTTCGTCCAACACTGAAACACAAAGTTGAACCAGATACCTAATACATGAGTGAGATGGTATCTTGTTATTCCTCATCATCGTCTCCAGGCTCTTTGACAGAAAATATTTTCTTCCATATTTTCTACGATAGAGATGCATTTTTCGCTATGTGTACAGTAAAAGTGCATAACAGAGTTTGAAGTGTGCGCGCAGAGCAACCAACCGTTAATCCCGGTTGCCGTAGAACCGTCACGTTCAAGAAATCGGTAGCTCTCGCTCGTCTTTAGCACGCGTTCGCATTTTTGCTTGTCCCTCGTTGCTGCACCTGAGCCAGATATAGAGGGCAAACGAACGAGGATATTAGACGGTCGTATCGGCCTCTCGAGTGTTCAAGTATGGCTCTTCTGCTTGGCAAGCTTTGAGCAAACACAAGTTCACCCGGTGCAAACTATGCGGGCTAGTTCACCATACAGACCTTATAAACGCGCACCCAGTACTCGTCGCGCCGTAATTACTTCCAGATGTGACCTTGCCGATTTTCTTATTATATACCGTTCGCCGCTATAAGCGTAGTAATATAAGGACAAGTCTCTACTGGTGTTTGGTTGTTCCAGCTCTTTTCGGTCATGGTGTGCGAGTTGTAACCACCCTGGGGAATTCCAAAAGGTACCTGTCGATCGACCAGTCGGTGTTCCTCCAGCAATACACGTCAACGATCGACTGCCCGGCCATAAAAGTATTGGAACCTGTATGTACTTGATGACTTGTCTTACTTTATGGATTTTTGTCTTTCTAACAGTATCACTAATTTAATGTCTTTGGTAATTTGTAAAGCTTTGGCGGTATTAACAAATGAACTAACTTATTTTTCAGGTCATTACTTTTTTTGGAGTACGAGCTAAAGAAGATTTTCCCATACACATGATTTCTTTCCAGCTTTTCTCAATAGTCGTTACTCTCTTAAGCTCGACCAATCACAGCGCGAATAAAGCGCTGACAATGGGCAGCGATATTTCGAGTTTTGCGAGATATCTCGAGCCGCGAACTTGTTAAAAGGGGAATTACTTTTTTTTTGAGTACGAGGTAAAGAGGATTTTCCCATACACATGATTTCTTTCCAGCTTTTCTCAATAGTCGTTACTCTCTTAAGCTCGACCAATCACAGCGCGAATAAAGCGCTGACAATGGGCAGCGATATTTCGAGTTTTGCGAGATATCTCGAGCCACCAACCTTTTAGAAGAGAACAAAAATGAACGCTTATGAGTCAACTAAGAAACATCTCATATTATTAAAGTGGAAATCAAACTAAATTAATTTAAAAAACAATAGGAACGAAATTTTGAACTTAAGTTCGAAGTTCATTTTAAATTAATATTCAAGATGATCTCAAGTTCGAACTAACTTTCAAAAATACGATCCTTAACAATAACGGATTTTAATTATTTTTTTCAACTCAGTTGCATACATCAGTTGCAATATGATTAGAAATTTATCTTGGGTTTAAAAGATTTTAATTGCGATGATTAACTCGGGGTTTTAGTCTAACTTAAGTTGGGGATTGACAGGGAGTCTTAAAGGGCGAGACCCGTGAAATTTTGACAGGGTACGCCAGACGTAACAACAAACACCTTGAGGCGGCTCCTGAGGGGAAAGAAAAACGCTGCGAGATATCGAATTCCCGTGGGCCACTTCCTGCGTGCGTTACTCTCTCCCAACGTTAGTTACTATAACAAGAAGTAGAAGAAGCTAAGTGTGGTGCGTACAGCGGTGGCGCCGAACCGCAGCCAGTAGTTAGTATATATACTTTCTGTGACTTTTGACGAGACGGGAACCAGACAAACAGGAATAGACACCCTGCGCTGTACTATATGTACTAATATAAGCGGCTGACAAGTCGAGTGCATTTAGTCGCAAGAAAATAAAATAAAATAAATAGAATAAAAATGAAACAGTAGCAGCGTGTTCTTAAAACAATCCAATATTGTCGCTTCTATGAATATCTACGATAATTAGGTTCTTGAATTGCCTTAGATTATAAATTTGATTTAATAATTTTTCAAATTGTTTCTCGATGACAATAAAAAAAAAATAATTTGTCAGACAAATTCGAAAAACAACCGGTTTTTCATATAAAATTAATTTTATAATTTAAAGTATTATTCAGCAATTACAAAATTTTCGTTTATCGAGAGTTCGATGTTAAAAAATAAATTATCGAAAGATAATTCTAAAAAATAGTGCAACAAGTGGTTTTTACTACTTTATTTTTTCTTAAATGATGTAAAAAGAATGTTTAAATTTTATTAAAAAATGTTTGACAAGGATAGAAATTTAGGATATTTTTAAAACTCAAACACAAATTAGATGTTGTTACATCGAGAATGCAGAGTCGAAAAATAAATGAATAAACGCAAAATAAAAGCAAGAATAACATATAAAGTAAAAAATGGCGTTTACCGCGCAACAGCCTGGTATAAATAACGAAATATTCATGGTATAGTAATATATATTTCCGTGAAGCGTGATTTTTTATTTTTTTATTTTTTTTTTCCACCACCGGGATTGAGCTCTCGCACCGACGGCTCGTTGAATGCGAGCTCGAACGAAAAATTCGTATATCCGAAAGTACGTATATAGCTACTCTGAATCGCGCGATGTTATATAAAACAGCGGAATTGTAGCTTCACGCACCGCAATATCTAGTTGTCATTTTCGTCGGCATTGAAATAGCTCGCCGATCGGAAAATTCGCGTACACGGAATTACTCGACACTTCAATAACGGCCCACACACACACATATATATACATGCTCGTATGTTTGCGCACAGTTCGTTGGCGGTATTTTGTACAGTAGAGTTTCGCTTAAGAACTGATGCTAAATTTAAGCCTCGGATTATAAAAAAAAAAAAAAATCTTCACAAACCAAAAATCCACTTTTTACCGTAATTTCTTGAAAAAAGTAGTAATTAAGAATTTGTAATTATGGAATTTTATTTTTTATTCGTTTTTGAAGGAAGGGAGTATTTTTTTATATGTATTATTGACCTATCCAACGATGCGTTTTTCGCCATGTGGCAAAGCCACGCGGGTAATGGGAGTCGCCGACAACAAATATTTTTTATTTTTTTTTTTCACATTGCGCACTTTTAAAAGAGAATCAGTAGGTCAAATATTCTAAAATTTTCTTTCCAAAAGTGTGCAGAGTATAAAACCGAAAAAAAATTGTTGTAGATGAGCCGCAATTCGTTTGACAGGTCGCCAGTACATTTTTTTTTTTTTTTTTTTTTTTTCAAAATTACTAGCGGTCATGTAAATGAGATATTAATCTTTGAATATCCGAGAAATTTTATCTCCCCTTAATTTAATTATAACATTGATTTGCGAGAGACTCTACTGTACTCTCAACTTTTACGTTTCACTCTCTCTCACTCTCTCGCGCTCGATCCTTCCCTCGTTAGAATAAACCGATCAACAGTGCGAGTAAAGGATAGAAGGTAAAGGCCATAGGAAGAGTGCCACGGATGCATGCAAAAGGGCAGACACACACATACATGTGTATACATATATATGTATGTATACCGACGTTGTTGCTGAGTTTCACGAGAGAGCGAATTTCACGCCAAGCGTCGATGCGCCTCGTCCACAAAATTATCATGGCAACGTTGTGCAGAGCCGTCCGCTTTTCTCCTATATAACAGGGATTAAAAGCGCGATAAATTTGCCGCAGCAGCCTTGGCCCAAGCGTGATAATCGCGGGAAATACACGTGAACGACACACAGAACTCACGCATAATATATGCCATCAGCACATACCAGCACAGCACAGAGAGATACAGTATGCGAATCCACAGTACAAGCCAACAATGTGTATATGAATCGAAAGCGAAGCAAAGGGGGAATGATGAAACGAGTCCGTCGTTCCGTGTGATTTCGATAATGCGGATATATTAATGCCGCGAAAATGCATAAAGCGCGCGCGTTGGTACGCGGCAAAAGCGTCGAGAGTGAATCTCGCTCCCGCGACTATCCGAAATCGCTGGCATCGCTGTACACAGTCGAATATAACGATTTTGGCGAACGCGTTCGACGAGAAGGGAGAAATGAATGCAATTGAGAGAGAGAGAGAGAGAGAGAGAGAGAGAGAAAGAGGAAGTCCCGGATGCGAGAATTTCGAACGGTTGATAAATTCACAAGGGGGAAAAAAACCACTCGATTTGCGGATATATAGTAGTTGGTTATAGGGCCAGGAAAAAGCGAGTCTATCTCGCTTTCTGCCCTCTCGAGCTTTCATCGCATCCGAACCCAGAGCTTCAATCCCTCCGGAACTTTATCTCTCTGTATGTGTGAGGCGCATCAGCGATATTTTGTTTCGAGGGATTAAAAGCCCCTGATCATTCGATGAGTGACTCTCTCGTGGTTTTTTTTTTTTTTTTTTTTTTTAAGCGATTGAAAATATCGATAGGACAGCTTGATCATAATCTCATCTGTTGGGCGTGTTCAGTTGTAAAAGGGACTTACGTTGTTTCCATTTTGGTATACAAATATAAGTACGGGATATATTTTATATATGAAGTCAATATACTTCAATAAAGTCACTCTTTTTTTTAAAGCATCTCAGATATGTCTCATAATTAACAAATTTATGGAATTTTTTGAAGATTCTTTTTTCTACAAAATTCTAGAATTTTCATTGTTTTGAAACGATTTATAGAAAAGGGGGAAAGACATTGCAAATTAATTGTAATGTTGATATATTTTAATGTAACAGCAGTTGCGTTATAACATTTATTTTGTAGTTAAAAAAAAAAAAATTTACCAATTTTTTAAACTCGCCTTCGGCTCGTGCTGCAAACTCACACTCGTCAGAAAAAGCTTTATCGCACTTGTATCGTAATGTATTAATTTATACTATATATCGTATTAAGATATAGACAGAATGGGACAGCGAAGAAACTGTCGGAATATAAGGCGGTGTGTGGGCGTTAAGTATTAGTCGAACCCTCGTTAACGACCTCATTAACCCCTCAGAAAAGCATCGCGAGAATGTACAATGTATATACGGCTGTAGTAGTTCGAGCACGAGGATACATAGTGACTAAGTATATATGTACCTATCAATATAGATGTATAGAGGAGAAAGCATTAGGTTATGGTGTGGTTATACGTGCCGAGAGGGGGGTGGGGGCTTTCCCCCCTTTTTTCCGCTCGCCAGTTAACCCCCAAAAGTAAAACAAACAAATCCGACGTGGCGCCAACGCAGATGTGTCTCGTCATCCAGCGGCTGATCTACGGCAGTCTTTTTTTTTTTTCTTCTTCTTTTTCAACGTAGAGAGAAAGCGAGTGCTGCCCTCGAGCATAGCTCAACGTAACCCGTCGATCCGCCCGCCTCGACTCATCCACGAAGGGAAGAAAAACCTCGAGGCCTCGAATTTCGTTGATCCTCCGCATCCCCTGCATCATATATATATATATATATATATATATATCCATTGGATAGCGTAACTCCCCGAAGTCTCCACGTGCGACGAGACGTTCCCACTGCCACCGGTGAACTCGAGTATATATGGCGCTTCCTTGACGCTCTCCTGAGCAAACAAAAGTCGACGAGAAACGACTTGGACCACGGCGCCAACGCACTTGCACCTTACACTGCCAACGGGCAATTTTCTTTTTCTAGCTGGTCCAACAAACGTCAACGACGGCGCCCTCGTTTCTCTCTATTTTTTTGTTTGTTTTCATTTCCTTGAAACTCACTTCCAGGAGGTCTATTCTTGAGTTTATGCAAGGATTGGAAGGGATTTTAGGGAATGCGAATCGTTACACGCGTTTCGTGAATTTAGAGTATCGTGATTTTTTGTTTCATTTGATTTTTTTACGTTTTTTAGATTTTTCCTGAATTTTGGTAAATTGAAAATCTTACTTTTTAAATAAAAATAGATTTTTTTAAAATTAATAAATTTCGTTTAATTCTTGATATGTCAAATATAATTGTAATACATTTAACCGAGATTTATTATTCTTTCAGAGGCAAATCCAAAATCGTGGTTGTAATACTTGTAATCTTTTTAGATCGCTTACAGATCTTTTTTGTCTTCTTTTTTCGCTCCTACAAGAATACCTAAATATAATGCAATGTATTTGCTATTGAATTTGGGAAGGATTAGTCTTACCGCTATGTTTAATGTACACGGTATTGGGTATAATATACACAATGCTCGTGCGGCTATAAAGCAGTTTACGCATATACCACGTGGTTTAACTATACATATTTATGTACGAGGTAGAGTGGAGCAGGGTGGCGCACTCGTGCAACATTATATACACGAGACTTAGGGGAACGCCCCATTAGGAAGCCGTTAAATAATAAAGCCCGCCATATTAGGCATACGGGGACACCCCATAGGTCCCGGGGTCCATCGTATGAAACGCAGCAGCACAGAAACGAGAGGATTATCCCACAACGATACGTCTATTGCAGTGGTGCTTGTATATAGCTGGGCTGTACCGATCCTCGCGCCTTTCGCAATCCCTGCTTATGGTACAACTGTATACATATATATATATATATATATACACTCTCGCAATCCTGGACCGGCTGCCGATTATTATCCCTATATCCTCACCGATTTACCAAACTTTAAGTACATGCTAAATTTTTAAAATTCAACAAAACCTTTTTAGTTATAACAAGATCGGTAATCGGTTAACACTTTTTTAATTTTTTTACTATTGGATCTTAGGCTTACACAGTGAAAAAAGGGTGGTTTATTTTATTGACATTCAATGAGATTTTTATTATTATTCTTATAGGAATTATTAGTTTTTAAATAATTACATTAATAATAGTAATGTCAAAAAGTTATTAATAAGATTGATTAAAAAGAGAAGAACTTTTTATGTGAAATTATATTCCGGATTTAAAAGAATTTCTCTTTTAAAAAGTTGGTGGCAATCAGCTATGTTCATGTGAAGCCGTTTTATTCGTGCCAGGATTGGTCCTGGTTAGACACTGGGACCGTGACCAAGTTCATACATTGAATCTTTTTGTTTTTGTCAAATATCAAAACTGCAGCGCCTGGTTCTGTTCAGTTAAAAGAGCGCTACGGCGCCCATAGAAAAATGGTGACGCGCGGCAACGCGTCTGGTCTGGCTAGTTTTCTTATAAAAGCGTTTTTTTTTTTTCAACGATATATCGTCACATTAGGAATTTGTGCATATATTCGCTCGCAATTCTGGACCGTCTTCCAATTTTCCAATCGTGAATAATAATAATAATGACAATAATAATAGATTTTCTAAATTTCTGTAAATTCAATTTTTTTTTTTTAGATTAATTTTTTTCTTAAGATGCTTTTTTAAACTTGTATTTCGAACAAAAAAATTAGTCAGTCAATTCTGTAAATGACAATAATAAAAAATTATTAAAAAAAAATAATAATTCAGGCAAATCAATTGATTTTACTATTACGAAGTGTTTTAGACTTCTCGTATATCAGCTGAGTTCAGTTTTCTCGAGCTGAAAATGTTATTTTCACGGTTTAAAGAAGATACAAGAAAGAATCAGTAATAGATTAATATAAGTAGCGATGCTGAGAAGCAAGAGAGAGAGAGAGAGAGAGAGAGAGAGAGAGAGAGAGAGAGAGAGAGAAAGAGTGAGTGAGGTTGAACATCAGCAGTTTCAGTCTCATCTTAATCCTTCGTCTTCGTCACACTTGAGTTATAAAGCTCACGGCTCTCGAGGTGCAGCTAATCGATTGAATTTCACGCCACGGAATAAGGCAGTCAAGTAATGAAGTTACGGAGTGACGAGGAGGAAGTGAAGAAGGAGAAAGTGAGAAGCCGGGATCTCGCGAGAGAGTGAGAGAGCTTGTTGGCTCGTTTTACGATGACGGTGTGGTGTACTATACTAATACTAACCGCGAGAGAATTTCTCTCGGTAGCTCGCCTCCCTCACGCCACGATATAGCACAAGTATATATAAAGCATCGGAAGCAGGGCGAAGCTAATTTGCTCGAGTAACCCCTTGGCTAGCTATAAAGCTCAACTTTCTCGAGTCCTTCGCCATTCAAAAGCGTTATGAAAGTAATAGCAACACCGCGATTCAAGTTAGCTGAAAAAAGGAGGGGAAAAAAAAATCTCAGATGATTAAACATAATTTTATTACACGAACAGAAAAATATATAGTGCAGTAAAAAAAAAATCTTGATGGTCCTATGGCAATTATTATCATTATTATTATTATGTTTCTATTAATTTTTTATGAGATTAATAGAACAGCGCGTTTCAAGTTAGCTAAAAAAAATAAGACTAAAATAAATGCTTATAATAATCATAAAAATGAAATAATAAAATTTTACAGGAGCGATTAAGACAAAAAAAATGTTTCGGTCTTCCAAACGAATTTTTTTTTCAATCCCGATACAAGCGAATGATTGGAAAAAAAAATATCGTTGAAATATCAGCTACATTTGGATTAGTTTTTCTTTTCTGGTCAATAACTGAGCCTTTTAAGTTACACACAACGCTTTTGTTTTCTTAAGCTACGTTGATCACACACACGTCGTTGCATAAATGACGTGTGAGAATAGACGTTGCCGATAATTGATTATCAAGCAGTAGCATGCAATACCAAACGTAATATCAGAGGAATCAGACATACATCAGAAGTGCTGATGTGGGGCTGGTGCGCTGATAAATGCTTCGATAAAGCGTCAGTAAGCATATGGAACATACACGTGTGTGTATATATATACCATTATTGTATTGCATATTATCTATATAATACTGGTGGCTCAGCAATATTAATAGTATATTAGTTGTACCGTTCCATCATCGCCACCCTCGATTATTAACGGTTATAGGTGAGATGAGGAGATCGATTTGTCGCGTGTATACCAGGTTCCCTATGATTTCGTCCGAGTACATGAAAAAAAAAAAGCAATCACGTGAAATAATCGTAATCATTCGAAAAAATCACAGAATCAATTTTCATATAAATTTTTGGAAATCAATAATATATTAAATTGCACATTCACAACACTTCTAATATGCGTTCAATGAAATTTAAGATTTTCACATCCCTAATTAAAAATCCTATAAAAAATCAGTTTACCAATAGCAGAATTTTCTCTCGTCGTTTAAAAATCGTTTTGTAGTATCTTCTCGCGGATGCGCAATTATTTTCACATCCTTTTCCCATGTTAGAAGATATGAGAATATACGTCTTGTTCCATCCCCATTGATTCTTGGTCGTTTTTCGGTTGGTCTCTGCGTCTGGCTGGTATAGAGAGAATATAGGAGAAGAGAGAATGCACCACCAGTCGGTGGCTAATTGGGCCCAATAAGTATTTACCACCTCTCGATTCCCCGATGTTCGACGGTCACTCGTCCCAGCGGGGGGTTTGCTGGTACCCCATTGTCTAACCATTTCACTCTCTCTCTCTCACTCTGACTCTCCCTTACCTCTCCGGCTTGTTCGGTCGTTCGTTCCCTTCGAGCCAGGCATCCCTCAACACTATAGGGTACCATAGTAATACCAGTCTGAGCGATACGTCGGCCAATATATACTTGGCATAGGGTAAACCCACTGGGAAATATCCTCTGGGGAATCCCAGGGGTTTTACGTGTTCGCTGTCAGCCATAAGAAAGATATAGACGAAGCGGTATATATGCTCTTTCAAACATGCTGTGGCAACGAGAGAAAAACATGTGTTTCGGATTTTCTCGAGTAGGCCTTCTCCAACCTCTCCCTCCCCTCCCTTCACCTTTCCTTTGCCTCTCTTTTCCCGAGCGAAAGATCCGACACCTGATTTTACACATTCTCATTCTTCAATATATATTCCTTGTTTCTCTATGAGGCGAAGCTTTCGCCTACGGGATTGTTGCGATGCCATCGAGACCTTCCTCGAAACCTTTCAAAAATACAGTACGCCCGCATGATATTTCGCCGAGACTGCAGATGCGATTGCACTTTTACTTTGCAATAAAATAAAACATAACCATAGGATATGCTCCATTACAGACTCGTAAATAATGTTTAATTCCCTCCGATGTGGAATATAGAAAATAAGATGGATGGGACCTGCAACGTCGTTGTTGATTATTCACAGATGTGCATTATTGCTGTACTTGAGTACAAAAAAAAAAGAAAAAAAAAAGTTTGGGATGTGCAACAAAAGAGCACTACGAAAATGTATATATTTATTGCAAAGAAACGATACTTACACTTGATTTTATTGTTCCTACCTTTGGCTTAAAACCTGCTGCAGCTTTTATCGTTCGAATTTCTTTATTTAATTCTTAAATAATTTGATATTTTAATTTTGTTTGTAATATCTAAATATAATATACCAGGATCCGCTTTTTTGGGCTCGTAAATGATATTAAATATTTTCGATATGATTTGAGTATTGAAAAGTAATATTTTTGTCATGCCATCGAGACCTCCCTCAAATACAATGTGCCCGCATATATTTCGCACAGACTGCGGATGTATTGCACTTTTACTTTGCAATAAAATAAAATATAACCAAGATATCCTTCATTACAATGTCTTCGATATGGGAAATAAAAATAAGAAAATGAATGGGACCAGCACGACGTTCTTGAATATTCGAAGACGTGCATTATTGCTGCAGTTCAGAAAAAAAAACGTGGGTTCTTGCAAGAAAAGAGTAATATGAAAATGTATTTATCTACTTGCGGAAAAACGATATTTTTGATTTTATTTTTTTTTCATTCAAAATCTGCTGCTGCATTTCTATACTCAAATTATTGTGAAACAGATGAACGTAAAGTATCGGTGAATAGACATATTTGTAAATCCTACCATCCTACATTTTTTGCAGACCTGAAAAACGAGTAAGGCCTTATTATCTGACTCTTGTTTCTAAAAATTACAAAATCTATTTGCAAATAAGTATCTATTATCATTATTACAAATAATTAGTCTCAATTACGTAAGTGTATTTATATTACGGCAAGTAATTTCGAAACCAGAATTAAAAAAGATTTGACAAACGTAAAGTACCTTAGAAAAATGTTCACCTCAACAATCCTCAGCAAAATGATCGTGTTTTTTTTTTTTTTAAATCCAAATCCCGATTTCACTTCGGATCATCTCTATATAAACTTCACTCCCCAATAATTCACGGGAGCTTTGCATCCACTCTGATAAGTGATTATAAAGAAGATCAATTACCAGCAAATAAGAAAAAATCCAGTGTCGGTAAATTAATGTTTAATCTCAATAGCCAAAAGCAATGGCACACGCGTTCGAATTAGTACAGAGTCATTAGGTAATTCCGCAAGGATTTGAGTAATCGAGATTATGGGAGCAATAAGGGAAAACCCAGTTTGCCCACAAAATCAGTGATCACTGGTTCAGCAGGTATAAAGTAGTTAGCTATGCACACGGAAATGTACAAAGGAGTTAAGAGAGAGAGGGGGGGTAGTGAGATTCTCTGCGGGAACGCGTCCGGAAAAACCCAGGGGAGGTATAGAGCTAGTACAGGACAAGGGTCGCGCGCAGGGTCAGTCAGGACTATATTATGGTGTAGAGTGCATCAGAGAGGAGGGTTTCACAGTGAGGATGAAGAGAAAGGCCTCGCACGTACCGTAGGCGTTATAGCGTATATACTTCGCTATATCTATGCTTTGCGGCTATACGCGTCGACTCCGAAAAACCGGTAATCCGGCCTGCTCTCTCCGTAATCTGATTTCCACGGGCACCAGGAGTTTCTCGTCGTTTCGACTGGCTCGCTCTTTCGCGCCAACGGAACCTCTGTATATCATCGATCCAGGGTGAGAGCAGACTTCAGGGCAAGCCCAACACTCTCTGGCTCATGCATATATACCTAATTTTGAGATCCTCTATATACATTCATCTCTGTTATATATATCTCTCTATATTATATAAATATAATGGCGCCGCAGAGGTGTACGACGATCACGCTGGCTGGGGTCTAATGATACACCAAGCCTGGATTTTTCCAAGTCTTCCATGAGATCCACTCACGCATGGTCTAATTTTTCTATATACCTCTATGAGGCCTCATTCCAGTGCCTGATTTTTTCTAAGACTCTTATGAGGCCTCCCCTCAGGGCCTAATTTTTCTACAGACCCCCATGAGGGCGCCTCTGAGGGCCTGATTTTTTCTAAGTTCCCCATGAAATCCTCCCTCGCATGGTCTGATTTTTCTACATCCCCCCATGAGGCCTCCTCTGAGGGCCTGATTTTTTCTAAGTTCTCCATGAGGCCTCCCCCAGGGCCTGATTTTTCTAAGGCCCTCATGGGGTTCCCTTGAGTGGCCTGATTTTTCAAAATCACTCATGAGACCTCCCTCTAAAGAATAGATCAAATTTACAACATTTACAAATCTCCAAAAGGAAATTTTTTTTTAGTAAAAAAGTTGAAAGTGTTAGGTTTGTAAAAAAATATCTTATTATACAATCAAAAATTATTATCACATTTTACAATATATTTATTGTGATTTAAAAAATAAATGTATTATATCAGTTACCGGTACAGTAACTGGTGAAAATTCATTGAATTTTTCGACTAAGAAATGAACGTGAACTCCTCTTCGCTGCTATGTGTGTATCCTTATATTTTGGATGTCGCAGAGTGCCAGAATCGAAGTCAGGCATTTACGAGTCGTATTTTCCACTATGTGGATTTCGCGATTTCCCCGCAGACTCTGCAGATTGCGAGAGAGGCTCGTGTGCGCTGCGAAATAGCGCGTCTCTATATCTATAACCATAGCAGGAATGGGAAATCAGAATATTTGGCAAGAGACTGTCGAGTCAGTGAGTGAGAATATGGGGTGGTGGTTAAAGAAGAGGATAGCGAGAATAGAGCGAAGAGCAGCTTTCGACGTCGCCGCACGCGCGACGCTCGATAAAGCCGCCGCGTTGCTGCGTTTCAGTGTCACCGTTGCGCACATATTTCTGGACACTCTGCACCTTTCGGCACTATATTAACACCATACGTATGCTACTTTTATTTTAAATCTTTCTTAGAAAAGTTTTGTTTAAAAAAAGTAGCAGTTTCGAGATTTTTATTTCAGGATTCTCAAAGTACTCTCAAAAAATTGAGAATAGTATTTTGGAAAAAATTATAATTTCTGATTTATTTTTAAGTAGAATTTTTTTTTTAATTCTGCGAATTTGGCGAACTTAGAAAAAAAAATGCAGAAATACAACAAAAAAAATATGTCAACTTGAAAAAGATATATTAAATGTAATTAAAAAGAAATTATTTTTGTACTTTTTATAAAGTAAAATTGTGTTAAAATTGGAAGGCAAAATGGAGCAATGTATTTTTTTTTTTTAGAGAGGGAGCTGTGAGTGGGCTAAAAAAAATTAGGACGCAATGTGCAAGATTCGATTTTGGAATTTTTATATTCTGCGAATAAAGTTGAAACTGTGGATAAAATGGATGATGTCTTCTCATGTATTCAGTGTCCGATCTCGTCGACACCTGAAGAAGCCAAATAAACTGGCGGTAGAAGAAGAAACAGTTTTCGTTTTAAGCGCCGCACGCGATGACGACAGGCCTATTATTACGTCGTCGCTCCAAAGGCAGCTGAGCGTGGATTACGTCAACGCAGTTTGATCTTTCGCGTGTCATGTCCGATCGGTACTTCGATACCTTCTATTCCGAATACAGTATACACACAACAATGAATAACAATTCAGTCAACACGAATTGCAATGATATTAAAATTACACGTAATTTATTGCACACAAACTTATCTTCAAAATTAATTGTATTTAAACAAAAATAGTTGGTTGTTGTTATTGAAAATATTTTAAAAAATATAAGGAATGGTAGATAATATTTAAATTCTTGTAGATCACTTAAAATTATTTTTATTCATTCACGAAAGTATTAATTGTCACCTTTTGTAAAATCAAAGTGTTACATTTTGTAAACAATAATTTCGTTAGATAAGTTGTCGTTTACATATTTATTATAAAATATTCTTAATATGAAGAAAAAATGTTTGGACGTTTGTGAGCAATATTGTCGTAAAATTTACATTGCTTATGATGAAGTTATTCGAACCAAAAAAAAAACAATTCGTTTATTTTAATTCACCATATAAAAATATTCCCCTTCACAAATGAAAAAAGACTTCATCATCAAAGAATTGTATTTCCAGCATTGGATCCAAATCCGAAACTCATCTCACCAAACAGCATAGAATTCTCAACAAGCAAAAGTAAAAAAGAAGCCCAGCCCTCCCCGCGTAACAATATTCCAAAGCAGCGTCGAAGTGCCAGAAAACTCGGTATTCCAGTTCAATCGGATCAGTGTTGAGGAAATCCTCCAACATCCATTCCAACCAGAAAGACAGAGTCTAAAGGGGAAAAAAAGGTGAGGAAAGCCCGTCGACGAAGTTGGTTCACGATAGATATACATGGAAAACCCTCTCTACGTGCTGTTAGAGAGTGGGAGTTACTTTATATCGCGAGACCGCTAGAGGCTGACGAGCAAGGTAGACGAGATACAGAAAACTACCGCACACATATACACACACCATCGTACAAACATAAAAGAAAACAGAGATCACGGTAGCAGCAGCAGCAGCAGCATCAGCATCAGCCTCATCCTCATGCTCATCCTCATCCTCATCCTCATCCTCAGCTCCCAGTTCCTGAACCGAGTGTACTCGTTCCGCAAGCAAGATTCCCCTATCCCTCTTATATCTCTTATCCTCTCCTTCTTTCACCAAAGAGGGGCGTGAGACCTATCAGACACCAACGCGCTTTCAAGTAGACATCGTTGGTTAGGTCCTGGGGTGGGGATGAGCGTGGAAGGTACCAAGCTGGAAAGTGGGGTGGGGAGGAATCCCCAGCCGAGCCCATAGAGAAAAGTGGGGATCCCCATTGTCCCCCACTCTTACCCATCTCGATCCCAGTACCATCGCCCAGACTGGGAAAGCGGGGATAATTGTACCAACACATTGATATCGCGGCTCCATGTGTGAGTTTGGTCGAAGAAAGGTTGCCATGGATACGTGGCTGGGATCTAGCCAATCGGCGTATACCCAGTGGGCGTGGTTTGTTCATTGGCTACGACGTTGGCTACACGATCCCGCGAGGCCTCGTTGGGTTAGGAGGTCCGATGGGGTTGGTTGGTTTAGGTATGTCCAAGCATTCAACGTTTCCCTACAGCGTAAACCTCTCTCTGTCAGCTCCACCGTTTTGTCCCATCCTTCTCTGGATCTCCCTCCTTTGCCTTTCTTTCGGGGCACAAGCTAAACCCACTCCTGAGCTCCTTCTTTATCTGCCTCTTCATCTCTATATCTCACTCTTACCCGTGCTTTCAACATACACACACTAGTATACCCTCGCTCTCTTACTCTCACACACTGGTCATGATCACTTTGGCTGGGCCTCTTCTCTTACCCCCGGTTGCAACAAAACGGAAGGGGGGCCCCACACGCTAGGCTGTGTCTGACAAACGTATCATGCAGGGTTGGGCCGGTGCCGAGATGCCGGCTTGTAAGCGAAACCAGTTTGCTATCCGATACGATCGAGGCAACAGCGGCCACCGCGCTTAGCAAACTGCTACGCGTATATTTTCATCAGACGTTGGCCCATAGTCTTTCGTATCTGATATTTTTTTTATTAGTCTCGCGTTTATCAGTTGTTCGGGGTCTTTTTTTAAAACTGGATTGTCCTACGAGGGATTTAACACCAGTTGGAACTGTCGCGTACGTTAGTGAAGGGCGTGAGTGTGAGAACGGTGAAGAGCGAAAGGCTGTGAATTTCGAGTCCTGAGGATAAAAGGGTACTTAGGGTATCAACTAAAACATTGGCTGTCGTGGGATTTCCAGTGGGCTTCACCTTTAAACGAAATTGGAAGAAGAAGAAGAAGAAGAAGGTATTATCAAGTACCTGTGACAACACCTTACTGATCAAAGGGAACTGTGCTCCGATTTTTCCGAGCGGTGGAAGGATCATAATAGACAAAGGCCGGGCGTGAGAAACCCTGGAAAACCCCATTATGGTCATCGGCCAAATCGGCAGGTAGAGGCACACGCGGGCGGGGGGTATTTTTTTTTTTTTTGTTTCGAGACCACTGGTGATGAACCCCGAAGTGTCGAGTGTACAGGATTATAAGTAGAAGACGTCACCATCGTTAAGAGACAGTGTTGACAGTGTCATCGTGAAAGAAGGTCCTACGAAGTTTTTCTTCCACTTGTGATCCACCTGTGGAGAAAATCGCGTTGAACGCGTTAACTGTTTAAACCCGGTATTTAAACAAAAAAGAAAAATACCCGCTGGAGATATTTAAGTGCTCGCTAGCTGGATTCGCGTGTGTTAATATCTTATTAATTTAAGAGAAAAAAAAAGAAGACATCAAAGGACCATCAACAATTAACAGAGATGTTTAGCTCGAGGAGCAAGTACAAAGTGAATCTTTGGTTTTACGTTAATCTGTGATGATCAGCAATCCATGGATTGCCGGACTGGCAATTCCGTTTGACCAATTCAAGGTCTAATTTAGCTAAGTTAAGTCGAACGATCCAATGATTCGTTCAATAACTTTTTAGTAAAAAAAAAAAAAAAAAACAAGTGGACAATTGTCTTACAAAGTTCCGAGTTTTGATTCAGCCTCGAAACAAAGGCTTTAATCGGTGTTTAGTGGTTGTGACGAGAAAGGAGGATTAATATTACGAATATGTCTGCGATCGCACGGGCTGGTTCCGGGTCCGCGGTTCCAACTTCCAACGGACCAGTTATACCGGTGCCGGTTTTTACGCTACCAGTGTTGACGTTTAGCGTCAGCCAAGTTGCAACGGTTTGTGAGACACTCGAGGAGAGCAATCAGATCGAGAGGCTGGCAAGGTTTTTATGGAGTTTACCGGTAGCTCATCCGGAACTAATACAAGAGCTCAATCAGAATGAGGCTGTGCTAAGAGCAAGAGCAATTGTAGCTTTTCATTCGGGACATTATCGTGAAATGTATTCGATACTGGAGAGGCACAAATTTACGAAAGATTCACATGGGAAGCTTCAGGCAATGTGGCTTGAGGCACATTATTCCGAAGCGGAGAAATTACGCGGTCGACCACTTGGTCCGGTCGACAAATATCGGGTACGCAAGAAGTTTCCATTGCCGAGAACGATCTGGGACGGGGAACAGAAGACACACTGCTTCAAAGAGAGAACCAGAAGTCTTCTCAGAGAATGGTACCTTCAGGATCCGTATCCAAATCCTGGAAAAAAGCGTGAACTAGCCGCAGCAACTGGACTCACGCCAACGCAAGTTGGCAACTGGTTCAAGAATCGAAGACAGAGGGACAGAGCTGCTGCTGCTAAGAACAGGTACGTCGTCGGCATTGATTCTGATAGCGATTCCAAGTCCGATTCACACTCAAATTCCAACTCGAATTCGAATACCAATTCGAATTGCGACTCCGATGATGGTGAGGATACCGATAGCGAGTCTGATACCGATGAGGAACGAATGTTCGTCGATTATTCCGTCGATGTTTTCCGGCCATGGATGTAAACAATGGCAAAAAAAAAAAAGAAAAAGAAACAACAAAAAAACAAAACAAAGAAACAAACCAAAAAAATGAGAATTGCGTGTATCGTGTAATTGTCATAAAAATTCGCGCGTTGACGTAATTTATTATCTGTACAACGAAAAAGTACAGCAGGTTAATATATTTTCTTGTATAATGACAAGTCGCTCAAGGAGAGAGAAAGGGAGAGAGAGAGAGAGAGATATTATGAAGAGTCGCAGAATTTGTTCTCAGGGTTAGACCTTTTGTTCGTTAGTAATTAGGGAGGGGGGGGAGGTTTGATGGTGCGTTTATGGTGATTGTCGGCCGCCGACGGGAATTCCCCCGTCACGATCTTGCGTTGTATAGCCTTATTAATTTATAAGTATATTAGATTAGTTCGTTTAACGTTTTTTTTTTTTTTTTCGCCGATATAGGCGAGACTGGGATTAACAAATTGTTGTATATTTTATATATTTTGATTTTTCGTTTGTTAAAAACATTGTATCAAAATGAATTTTCGTGTACATATGAAAAATTAATCCCGCCACCAACGATTTGTATGAAAATAGCAATTTCTTTTTTTTTTTTTCCCGACGCCCGATATCCTTTGTAAAATTTTACGTTTCTACAAACACACTCACACACGTGTTATGTAAGCTAGAGTAGGAAATTATTATCGAGTTTATAACGTTTTTAGAATATATTAACGAAGAAGCTAGAGACGTGAGATTATATTTAGTGTAGAAAAAACAGTCCAAAGTTGAATGCCAAAATTTTGTTTTTTTTTTTTCTTCGTTTTTAATTTAAACAATATATTGTTTC